>JAPDDO010000226.1:0-148343 GCA_027422415.1 Schizothorax lantsangensis
TCATATATGGACAAATCATAAATAGAGCACAGTGAGAGCTTGTTTGTATTATATGAAGTTTAGGTTACTAATCCAGGCCACGGTGAAGACTCATCTGACCTATCATGACATTACTGTAAGATTTCTCAGTAAGTACGCTGCTTTTTTCAATTACTGTACCTTTGAAATAAATTAATAAAAAAAGTAATAATCAATGTTTATGACTTGCTCTAGAGTCTAGACTATCTAGATTTATGTTTATATGTTAACATTTATTAGCTGCTGCAGTATACTATTGTTAGATTGTTACCAGCTATCAACTGACTTTGTGTTAGAGTCACAAGCCTAAGCATTTTGCTTGATTTAAATATAAATTTACAGACAACAGTCAAAATGTGGTGTAGTACTTATTCATCTTTGGGCCAAATGGTTCTGAGCATGGTGAGTTACAATTCCAGATGCATTTCTACATGAATACGGTATGGTTTGTAATCATACCACATCTGTCAGAATACTGTCAAGTCAGAATACAAGCAACTAAAAACTGTTTTGGTAGGCTATGAAATTTGCGGAGCGGACAATAGTCTGGAGGATTTCAGAGAATAGTGCCAAAACATCCAGTCAGCAGTCATTCTGTTGCTGTGGTTGAAAATGCCTTGTTAATGACTGATCCAAGGTGAAGTAATCAAATCAAATCAAAGTTTATTTATAGAGCACTTTTTAAAAACAACAATTGTTTACCAAAGTGCTGTACAAGCATAATCAAGATAAAACAAAATATTAACAAATAAGTAAGAAAAAAAGTAACAAATATTAACACTTACCACATACATAAAACAACTCTCATACTGAGTTAAATGCCAGAGTATAAAAATAATTTTTAAGACTACATTTAAAAACAGCAAGTGTTTGGGCTGCCTAACATATAGAGGCAAGTTATTCCAAAGTTTTGGGGCTGCGACAGCAAAAGCCCAGTCACCCCTGCTTTTTAGCCTTGAACGAGGTACAACCAAGAGTAAACGGTCAGCAGACCTAAGTGCTCTCGATGGATCATGTGGCTGTATTAAATCAGAAAGTAACTTGGTGCCAATCCCTTTAATGACTTATAAACTAAAACTAAAACCTTAAAATCAATTCTAAAATGAACAGGAAGCCAATGAAGAGATGCCAATATGGGTGTAATTTGTTCGCGCTTGCGCTCCATGTTAACAGACAAGCAGTGGCATTTTGTACCATCTGTAAACGTTTGAGGGAGGCCTGATTGATACCTACATAAAGTCAAGACGGGTCGAGATAAAAGCATGTATGACCCTTTCAAAACCATTAAAAGACAAAAAATACTTGACTTTGGATAATTGCCTCAACTGGAAAAAAATTGATTTAATTACTGAATTAATTTGTTTTATCCATTTTAAAATCACTATCCATTATAACACCCAGGTTTTTAACATTTGGCTTTACAGATGGTTTTATAACACTCAAATCTAATCTGGGGGGGTCACAGGTGTTAACCGATGGTCTAAATATTACATGATATCTGTTTTTTCTTACATTGAACTTAAAAAAATCTGAGTCCATCCAGGCTGTAACCTCCTCAAGACAACCTAACATGGTGCTAAAGAGATTCTCTAATATTTTAGAAAGAAACTAAAGTTTTCAGAATAGGCCTAAAACTATCAAGAATCGAGGTATCCAAATTTGACTTAATAACATTATTTGTTTTTTTACATTACCATTGAGAAATTTTAAACAAAGTATGTTATAGAATTTTCATTAAGACCCTAAAGAATCATAACAACTCGTAGAGATGGGCAACCGATGACCTCTTTAACTGTGCAGTCTTAATTCGTTTTTGTTTTGTTTAGTATAAGAAATACTGTGTTAGAGAAACAGCTTGTAGAACAGATAATGGGTTGAGATAATAACAGTGAATGCTTCGCTAAGATGAGGTGAATTGACACCTTGATAAATTAAAAGAATATTTGAAAATAAGCCAATACTTTAATTAAAAATTATACTTGTTGCATTTATGGGCATCACTTGTGATCGAGCGCCTTAACCTTGAGAAAGGGTTGTTATGTGAAGGTATCAGTTACTGGAGTTCAGACATTGTTTGGGTCTTATGTTGAGCATAAGTTTCTTCAAGTGCCTTGGCACTACATTAGAGCCCAGTTTAGCCGTGGAGAAGCTCTCAAATGTCACTGGGATACTGTTCCCAGAGGCCTTAGAAGCTTCTTGTGTGACAAAGCAGCAAATGTGGGCACAGCAGTTGTCATTCATGTCTGTGACAATTATGCTGAAGGCCAGCCACTATCTGGAAGAATAATGCTGCGTTGCTGTATAGACAAAACTACGAAAAGGAATGAGATATGTTACATGAAATGAGTCATTTTTCAAGTCATATTCCAAATGAATAACATAACATATTTATAAGTAATGCTTTACAAAGATATTAATATCCCTTAAGTGTTTTTTAAATGTAGCTTTCTCTTTTAGGCATCCTAATCAGATGAAAAATGGACATGTCTAATACACTATAAGACGTGTAGTAGTTAAACACATTAAAGCATCTAATTTCATCTGGTTCTTATTTGGACTAAATGCCAGCTTTGTTTTTAGCCATGCATTTCATTTTTCTTCTCCTGTCTCTCTGCTCATTTCCAGTTTGTTATTTCAGTTTTACACTCTTCTAACGGCTGTGCTATTCTGTTCGGCTTCGGCTGTCTGTTAATTGGTAAATTTTGTTGATCTCAGATTCAGAGACCTATTACAGTCAATCAAAGTCTATTGCTCTTTCAAAGTAGCCTTACAGAAAGTCATACTTTTAGGTCTATAATTTCTTATAAAATGTCAGGACAGTATGACAATATATAACAATGTTACACGTGATCATCCACGTTTAGATCTAGCAATATTGCATTTATAGCGTAGTCTAGCACATACAGGTGCATCTCAATAAATTAGAATGTCGTGGAAAAGTTCATTTATTTCAGTAATTCAACTCAAATTGTGAAACTGGTGTATTAAATAAATTCAATGCACACAGACTGAAGTAGTTTAAGTCTTTGGTTCTTTTAATTGTGATGATTTAGGCTCACATTTAACAAAACCCACCAATTCACTATCTCAACAAATTAGAATACTTCTTAAGACCAATAAAAAAAAACATTTTTAGTGAATTGTTGGCCTTATGGAAAGTATGTTCATCTACTGTATATGTACTCAATACTTGGTAGGGGCTCCTTTTGCTTTAATTACTGCCTCAATTCGGCGTGGCATGGAGGTGATCAGTTTGTGGCACTGCTGAGGTGGTATGGAAGCCCAGGTTTCTTTGACAGTGGCCTTCAGGTCATCTGCATTGTTGGGTCTGGTGTCTCTCATCTTCCTCTTGACAATACTCCATAGATTCTCGCGTTGACCGTGGACTTCAGAAAAAAAAGTGGACCAACACCAGCAGATGACATGGCAGCCCAAATCATCACTGACTGTGGAAACTTCACACTGGACTTCAAGCAACATGGATTCTGTGCCTCTCCACTCTTCCTCCAGACTCTGGGAACTTGATTTCCAAATGAAATGCAAAATTGACTTTTATCTGAAAAGAGGACTTTGGACCACTGAGCAACAGTCCAGTTCTTTTTCTCCACAGCCCAGGTAAGATGCTTCTGACGTTTTCTCTGGTTCAGAAGTGGCTTGGTAGCCCTTGTCCTGAAGACGTCTGAGCGTGGTGACTCTTGATGCACTGACTCCAGCTTGATACAGCACTCTGTAAACAGCCACACTTTTCAGTAATGACCTTCTGTGACTTACCCTCTTTGTGGAGGGTGTCAATGTTCGTCTTCTGGATCATTGCCAAGTCAGCAGTCTTCCCCATTATTGTGGTTTCAAAGAACAAGAGATACCCAGAATTTATACTGTATGGATGGTCATTTATTGAAACTCAAATGTAAATATTCTAATATTTTGAGATACTGATTTTTGACTTTCATGAGCTGTAAGCTCTAATTATCAAAATTAAAACAAAAAAAACTTTTGAAATGTTTTACTTTACATGTAATGAATCTAAAATATATGAAAGTTTCACTTTTTGAAATAAGTTTCAAGAAAAAAATTACTTTTTCACGACATTCTAATTTATTGAGATGCACCTGTATATCAGTGCCGCAGTGACTCGGGCATGGCTGAACATTCAAATGTATTTATGATTATCGGATGACTAAATTCATGATCAACGAGTCTCTTGTGATGTTTCTGAGCAGTAATGAAAGCACTAATGCATGAACGCATCATGAATGCTTCCCTGATTTCTACAGGGGTCTTTAGGATGGTGTGGCATTGGGTGTGCTGTGTGCCTGACTTTGGATCATGCTCTTGTCCTTTTTCTTTGCCTTGAAAGGACAATGCAATGTGTTCAACCATCTTTCCTCAAGATTCAAGATTCAAGATTTTTTATTTGTCGCATACACAATTATACAGAGTATAAACAGCAGTGAAATGTTAGTCAGGTCTGCTCCATGGACAGTGCAATTATATGGAATATAAACACAAAGAATATACATAAATATAAAAAAAAAATAATGAAGTAGAAAATAAAAAAAAAGAATAAAATATAAAATAAAATGTGCAAAAAAAAATAAGTGTGCAGGACAGTATACTGTAGACTTAATAAATAATAATATAAGAAGGAATGTGCAAGAAGATGTGCAAACAGGTTGTACAGGGTATTTACATAGCAGCAATACGAATGGAAGAAAAATTATTAATAACTTACTGATTATTAATGATTATTAAATGGAGTCATGTTGATGTTATGAGACCGAGTTTGAGTTTAGGAGTTTAGGAGCCTGATGGCCTGGGGGAAGAAGCTCCTCCTAAGTCTCTCAGTTTTTGCCATCAGGCTACGGAAGCGCTTACCAGATGGTAGCAAAATGAAGAGACGGTTACCAGGGTGATTTGAGTCCTTGATGATTTTGACAGCTCTGCTTTTGCAGCGTTTGAAGTAGATGTATTGCAGGGAGGGGAGAGCAGACCCTGAGATACGCTCAGCTAAGCGCACAACTCTCTGCAGGGCTTTACAGTCCTGATTGGAGCTGTTTCCATACCACACTGAGATGCATTGAGTCAATACACTTTCTATGGTCCCTGAATAGAAAGTTTTCAGGATTGCTGGTGAGACCCTGAATTTCCTCAGCTGTCGCAGATGGTACAGTCTTTGCCTGGCTTTCTTAACCTGTGTTTGAATGTGTGTAGTCCATAGTCAATGAATAGCAGCCTTACATAGTTCCCATTGTTGCTGTCAATGTGTGTGAGGGAAGAGTGCAGGATGTGAGAGATGGCATCATCAGTAGATCTATTGGGGCGATAGGCAAACTGAAGAGGGTCCAAAGTAACAGGGATGGGGAGCAAATGTGGCTCTTTACAAGTCTCTCAAAAACCTTCATGACTATTGATATGAGGGCAACTGGACTATAGTCATTCAGGCAAGAGGGTTTATTGTTCTTAGGCACAGGGATGATGACAGATTTTTTAAAGGAGGTGGGAACCACAGAGGTAGCAAGGGACTCATTAAAGATGGAAGTAAACAAACCAGTGAGCTGATCAGCGCAGGACCTCAGAACACGGCCAGTAATCCCATCAGGTCCAGCTGCTTTCCTGACGTTCACTTTCTTTAGGGCCCTCCGAACCTCGTCCTCCGACACGGTGATTACATGATTATCGCTGCTCTGCCTACTGCTTCCTGATGCGCTGATTGGCAGAGTCGCGCTGCCACCATTGCATTCAAAGCGGCCGTAGAAGGTGTTTAACTCGTCGGCCAGCAACGGATCTGCTCTCACCTCTGCAGAGGATTTGTTTCCAAAGGCACAGATGGTCCTCAGTCCCTGCCACATGCGTCGAGAGTCATTGAACTGAAAATGAGACTCAATTCTCTCCCTGTATCGGAGTTTGGCGTCTTGCGCGTTGGAGAGCATAGCACAATGCTTTGTACTCGCTCATGTTCCCTGACAAAAGACCGGCACTGTATGCGGCAGTGCGTTTGTTAACCGCAGCACAGATTGTTCTGTCCACCCACGGTTTCTGATTTGGGAAGGTTCTTACAGTTATTGTTCCTAGAACCTTTGAGAAGATGGCAGGAGGCCGTGGAATACATTGTAAGGTGTTGGCACCTTACAAGACAGGAACATGTGGACAAAAAAGGCATCTAAGGCATCTTTTCCCTAAGGATGAACATATTATGACTTTACACAAATATAGATGGTCAGTCAGCTATGCCATCGGGGCTTTGCCATTTGTTAGCATCGGTCACAAGAGTTATTGTGGTGTCAGATTGTAAACTTTGATATCAGACGGTCATTCACTTTAATCTGCCCAGTCTCTAATACTTATATTTAAAAGAATATTGTTGGAAGCTATTGATTCAGTCGGTCTTTAATTATTGGTTATTCCTTTGTTTGGTCATTATAAAGGAAAACTTTATAATGAATTGGGTAGAATATAGTCTGTACCTGCTGCCAGTCACAAATGCTTAAATCACAAGACCCTAATCTATCCCTCGAATTATTGGTTATTCCTTTGTTTGGTCATTATAAAGGAAAACTTTACATTAGCATTTATCTTTATTTGTTCATTTATCAGGTACTTTTATTCAGCAGCTTCAGCAACAGGTACACAGGTTGCTGTTCGGGCATTGATTGCTCGACTTTCCTGTTGTTGACATTCAATAGTGGAATACACCTGAACAAGCCAGGTAACATTTCTTTAAAAATGTTTTTTAGTGTAATTGTGCAATTGTTTTTGCAGACATTCTCTGGCCCTTTGGATGCTTTGTTGCTTCAGTGCTTTACTTAGGACAGTTCCCAAGCAAGAGTTAAATCTTTAGACAGAAGTGGTGTAGTTGAAGCATGAATATAGTGTTGCTAATCCATGTCATGAGAATGCATCTTTTAAAAATATTTTCAGGATTATTTGTCCATAATCGAGGGATAGATTAGGGTCTTGTGATTTAAGCATTTGTGACTGGCAGCAGGTACAGACTATATTCTACCCAATTCAGGTTAAATTTGTATTAGTAGTTGGTCTTTTAATGAAATTTGAGAATTTCACACTTGAATTAGGTATTTATCATTTGAATTTTTTGGGATGGCTAACTGGAAAAATATAATGCATTTGAGTGCTTTTTTTTGAGGGCTGGTAGCCAACCAGATCGCCAGTTTATATATTTGGTAATAACCTGATATTGTGAAATGAAATGGAAGATTTTTAGCTAAAATCACTCTAATTTGAATAGTGAGTAATGATCTAATTATTTACGTTTTGTGGAAAAAACTTTCAATTTTTTAAGGTTAGTTATCTACGTTAGTTAACAAAAACTAACACTGAACTGACACTCTGTCAGTTTAAATCTAGATTAAAGACCCATCTCTTTAACCTGGCGTACACATAACACACTAATACACTTCTAATATTCAAATCCGTTAAAGGATTGTTAGGCTGCATTAATTAGGTCAACCGGAACCGGGAACACTTCCCATAACACACAATGTACTTGTTACAAGTACTTGTTACAAGTACTCGCTCAAGTACTGAGGAGCTAAACCATTCAGGGCTTTATAAGTAATTAACAAGATTTTAAAATCTATACGATGTTTAGTAGGGAGCCAGTGCAGTGTTGACAGAACCGGGCTAATGTGGTCATACTTCCTGGTTCTAGTAAGAACTCTAGCTGCTGCATTTTGAACCATCTGTAGTTTGTTTATTAAGCGTGCAGAACAACCACCCAATAAAGCATTACAATAATCTAACCTTGAGGTCATAAACGCATGAATTAATATTTCTGCATTTGACATTGAGAGCATAGGTCTCAGTTTAGATATATTTTTAAAAAAAAATGCAGTTTTACAAATGCTAGAAACGTGGCTGTCAAAGGAGAGATTGCTATCAAATAGCACACCTAGGTTCCTGACTGATGACGAAGAATCGACAGAGCAGCCATCAAGTGTTAGACAGTGTTCTAGGTTATTACTTGTGGGGGTTTTAGGTCCGATAATTAACACCTCTGTTTTTTCAGAATTTAGCAGTAAGAAATTACTTGTCATCCAGTTTTTTATATCGACTATGCATTCCATAAGTTTCTCAATTTGGTGTGTTTCACCAGGCCATGAAGAAATATAGAGCTGAGTATCATCAGCATAAGAGTGAAAGTGAAATGAACTCAAACTCAGCCTCTTAACATCATCATGGCTTCACTTATTAATCACTCACAATCAGTAAGATATTCACACACATTATTATCTACCTCATACTGACAGTGTCAATTGCACACATCACTTTCTGTGTTTGGTATCTTATTTATTTTTTTTTATTTTTTTTATGAAATTGCTGCTACATGTCAACCATGTACAACCTATTTGCACATTCCTCTCTTGTACAGTCATGCCTATCTTAATATTTAAGTCTACAGTATACTATCATGCACATTATTTTATATTCTATATTTTATATGTTGTTCTTTATATCTTTTTCTTTTTATTCATTTAATTTTATGTATACTTCTTTGTGTTGTTGTTTTTTTTTTTTTTTATAATATTGCAATGTCCATGGAGCGGACCTGACTCACATTTCACTGCTGGTTAATACTCTCTGTATAATCGTGTATGTGACAAATAATCTTGAACTTGAACTTGAACTTGAAAGCTAACCCCGTGTTTCCTAATGATATTTCCCACGGGTAACATATAAAGCGTGAAAAGTAACGGCCCTAGTACTGAGCCTTGAGGAACTCCATACTGCACTTGTGATCGATATGATACCTCTTCATTCACTGCTACGAATTGATGGCGGTCAGATAAGTACAATTTGAACCATGCTAATGCACTTCCACTAATACCAATAAAGTTTTCTAGTCTATTCAAAAGAATGTTGTGATCGATAGTGTCGAACGCAGCGCTAAGATCCAGTAGAACTAATAGAGAGATACAACCACGATCAGATGATAAGAGCAGGTCATTTGTAACTCTAATGAGAGCAGTCTCAGTACTGTGATACGGTCTAAATCCTGACTGGAAATCCTCACAGATATAATTTTTCTCAAAGAAGGAATATAATTGTGAGGATACAACCTTTTCTAATATCTTTGACAGAAAAAGGAGATTCGAGATCGGTCTGTAATTAACTAGATCTTTGGGGTCAAGTTGTGGTTTTTTAATGAGAGGCTTAATAACAGCCAATTTAAAGTTTTTGGGGACATATCCTAATGACAATGACTAATAAATAATAGCCAAAAGAGGATCTATGACTTCTGGAAGCACCTCTTTTAGTAGTTTAGATGGAATAGGTAGTATACCGTAGACTCGCATTCTTTCAACCTAAGGGCCGATAAATGACTAGGTCTCTCTGATTCGAAATAATATTTTTGCCTAGTCCCATGTAAAATAAATTCCGCCTTTGAATGAATGAAGAATGAATGAAGCATTTATATAGCGCTTTATTGTGTATTGATATACACCCAAAGCGCTTTACAATCATATAGGGGGTCTCTCCTCAACCACCACCAGTGGAGTGTGAAAGTAAATCATATTCTTCTTTTAAAAAGGACAGATGTGTAGCCTGTTGCTCAGTAAAACGTTGTTTTTGTAGGTTTTGTAATGATTGGATTTTATTTTCTAATTGTGTAAACTGGTGAGTTTTCGCTTTGGCAAGAGTAGAAGAGAAAGATATACAGAAACCTCGTATAGCACACTTAGTCGTTTCCCACAGTATTTGAGGATCCACATCAGAGGGCATATTAATTTCAAGAAATTCCTTAATATATTATTTTAGAGAAGTAATGAAAATCTGATTACTTAATAATGATATGTTAAAGCGCCATCTAGGGGACTTGGCTTTAACATCGGAAAGAGGAACACTGCACAACACCGCAGAATGATCAGATAATAAAATTGGTAATATTAATAAAATTGGTTCCCAGTGAAAGCAAGAGCTGATAAAAATGTAAAACTGTAACTTGAATGCAATGTAAGTCGCTTTGGATAAAAGCGTCTGCTAAATGCATAAATGTAAATGTAAATGTAAATGTAATATAGAGATGGAGGAATTAGACGAAATTAAAGATGGACTGAGAAATATGTAGTCTATCCTAGAGAAAGTCTTGCGTCTATTAGAAAAAAAAGTGAAGTCCTTAGATTTAGTATTCTGAATTCTCCAAAGATTGATTAAGTTGAGCTCAGTGATAAATTTATTCAGTAATTTAGAGGATGGATTGGCTGTTGTATCAGATTGAGATTTATCTAAAGCAGAATTTACGACAGCATTAAAATCACCACCCACCACTAGAGGGCAATCAATCTGCTCAAGTAGAGTTTTGGAAATCTGTGTAAGGAATGCACTGTCTGTCTCATTCGGACCATAAATAGAGACCAATGCTAACCTATTATTATATATTTTGCATCGGATAAAAACAAATCTACCCTTCTCATCACTACCAAGGTGTTCAATTGTTAAATTTAACTTCCTGTTAACAAGGATAAGCACCCCCTTAGTTTTATTAAGAGCGCAGGAAAAGGCTGCTAACTTATAATACTTATTCTGGAAACGTGCCACGTCAGATTGTTTTAAATGTGTCTCTTGTATTAGGGAACAGGAAATAGATTTACGGTGTAAATATTCTAACACACAGGTTCGTTTAACAGCAGAATTTAAACCATTCACATTCAGTGATAAAATATTTAGAGTATGCATTGAATATTCATAATCTCAAGATTGTATTCAATAAATGAAAAAAAGCAGAAGCACTTCCATTCTGTAAGTAACATGTAAACGCTGATGTGCATTTTAGACACCAAACCTCCTAGGTGAAAAATCCTTTTAGAAATAGGGTAAAATAAATAAAAGTATAAATGTCTGTTGTAAAAAATAAAAACAACATAGAAACATGAACAACCGACAACCATAAACAAGAAACAACTCAGACCGCATATTACCGAGAACATAGGTCTGATTGAGCAACAAAAAATAGTGATGGTTCGTGACCGATCCACTCCAACGCAAGACATATCCCCCGAAAGGCTCACACAGCCAAAATATTTTTTTAAAATTAAACCTACTCTCCATTTGTTAGAGCTCTGTCGTGTGCGTCTTGTGTTCCCGCCTCCTGTTTCCATATTTGGTTCGTTTCATGTCAGTATTAGTTAATTCAGTTCCAGGTGTGTGTGTGTGATTGTGTTAATTACCATGTGTATTTAAGTCCTGTCTTTTGTATTCCATTTCGTCTGGTCTACTTGTTATTCCCGGTGTGTCTACCTTGCCCTGTGTTACCCTGATGTCATCATTAAAGACTATTATTTTGAAGTACTTCCTCGTCTGCGTGTTCCTCGTCTCTCCCTGCTGTGTGCACCGTGACAGAAGACCAGAACCAAACAGTAAGCGTCGTCCCTTCACCTCGTTTTGTTTTGTTCGTTTTTTCAAGTCTTTGGTTTGTTCCTGTGTTTTGACCCTTTGAGCCCTCATGCCCGCGGTTCGCGGGAGTTTACGCCGCCGTTCGCGGCTCTCCCATCCCGCGGTTCGCGGGAGTTTACGCCGCCGTTCGCGGCTCTCCCATCCCGCGGTTCGTGGGACTTCATGCCGCTGTTCGCGGCTCAGCCATCCCGCCGTTCGCGGGAGTTGACGCCGCCGTTCGCGGCTCAGCGATCCCGCCGTTCGCGGGAGATCACGCCGCCGTTCGCGGATCAACCAGCCCACCGTTCGCAGGAGATGACGCCGCCGCCATCCACGGCTAACCCTAGCCCACCGACCCGCCGCTGACTCAATGCCCGCCGGCCTGCCTCTGACTCAATGCCCGCCGGCCTGCCTCTGACTCAATGCCCGCCGGCCTGCCTCTGATTCAAGCCCGCCGGATTGCCGCTGACTCAAGCCCGCCGGATTGCCGCTGACTCAAGCTCGCCGGATTGCCGCTGACTCATGCCCGCTGGCCGCCGTTGGCGGGGAAAGCCAACTCGCCACTTCCTCAGTTCACGCCGCCGTCCGTGGCTCACCGACCTCGCCGTTCGCGGGAGATCACGCCGCCGTCCGTGGGGAAAGCCAATCCACCGTCGGTGGCTGCCTCTAGTTCGCGGGGAAAGCCAACCCGCCGTCCGCAGTTCACTCGGCCCGCAGCCGGCTGAGGCTCCCTCCAGCCCGCCGGCCCCTGCCGTTGAGTGGTCAAGCCAGCCAGCTGCTGCCGTTATTGTCAAGCCAGCCGGTTATGGTCTCGCCAGCCGGTCGCTGCCGTATTGACAAGCCAGCCGGCCGTGGCCGTATATTGACCAGACTGTGACCCTAGGTCTTTTTAACATTGTGTCATGTTTCAAGTGTGTTTAGCCCCGGAGGGCTCCTGATACCCCTGAGCTGCCCCATGGATTTTTTTGGGGGGGGGTACAAAGGTCCCGGCTGTAGAGGCCGGGCCGAGGGACGAGGCCACGGCCACGAGGGACCACCTGCCTTGGCCTCCTGAGCTCCCTGCTCCTCCTTGGCCTCCGTCTGTCTGTTCCACTCTGGAGGTCCCGTCCTGTGTATGTATCCGTGTCTGTCCTGAGGGGCCTCCAGAGTGCCCACCCCCCCTCCCCGGTGGAACTGTTACGGCTCGGGTAGAGCCTTCCGGGAGGGGGGGAGTTATGTTAGAGCTCTGTCGTGTGCGTCTTGTGTTCCCGCCTCCTGTTTCCATATTTGGTTAGTTTCATGTCAGTATTAGTTAATTCAGTTCCAGGTGTGTGTGTGTGATTGTGTTAATTACCATGTGTATTTAAGTCCTGTCTTTTGTATTCCATTTCGTCTGGTCTACTTGTTATTCCCGGTGTGTCTACCTTGCCCTGTGTTACCCTGATGTCATCATTAAAGACTATTATTTTGAAGTACTTCCTCGTCTGCGTGTTCCTCGTCTCTCCCTGCTGTGTGCACCGTGACACCATTAGTCCCCTCCAAAAAAGAAAAAAGGGGTGTCAGTCTTACCAGCAAAGAGATCGTTGTACCGGATAGATAGGGACAATATCCCAGTAGGAGAGAGGAGAGAAGAAAAAGCAAAAAACAGGATTAGCAAGCATCCATGTCCTTCCTGCCATCATCCCTTCCCATCCCATCCCTTCTGCTTCCGGCTTTGCTACTGTTCGGACGCTCTTGCTTATTGCTCTGCGCTTTGCTCCCTATTTTTGTTCTTTTCTCAGATCTCTCTAAGATTTTAACTTCAGCAGATCAGCACAGTGCTCAAACAACACATTTTTTGGAAAAAGAGGACTCTTTGCCTACCACTGTCAGCAGTTTACATTCCGGAGACAGAAAAATACAGCTGTCTACATTCAAACAGACGAGAGAAAATGCCTCTAGTGGAATCTACTTGCTGCATGAACTGCCACAAAATTCTACAAAGGATTGCGGTTCTTGAAACAAAGTTACTTGCTGGACTTCCAAAACAGACAGAACATACAGCAGATGGTCACCTCGGACCCCCTCAGCATACAGCCGGTGAGTCCTGTGAATCTAGTGAATCTCAACAGTTTATACCAAGTGTAGAGGAACAAGCCGAAACTGATCGACAGACTAATCGATGGCACAAACAGGGAGCGAGACCCAAAGGCTCTCGAGACATCAGATTGTCACGAGTATCTCGTATTGCTGCCGTAGCATCCTCTACCCCAGATATGGCTATGACAAGACTTGTAAACACTGGTATTCTACAACCCCCTATACATATTGAGAACAGATTTGAAGCATTGATGAATGTGGATGAGGAATCCCAAAATGTGACAAAACTCGGATCGAATCAGCCAGCAGCTAACATTGCTACTAACAGGCGCTCAAGGTCGAGCAGACAGCGGCATTCAGCTCAGAGCGCAGCCGAGCCCAGGACTCTGATAGTGGGTGACTCTATTATTAGAAACATCAGTAGCAGGACTATAACTACCTGCTGCTTTCCTCAAGCAACCGTCTCTGATGTGAACTTCGGAACTTCGGAACATTGTGATGAAGCACAAGACTGCAAATCGAGTTATCATCCATGTGGGGAAGAATGATATTCGGAAAGGGCAGTCAGAACTTTATGGAAAACAGCCTGGGAAGCCAGGACAACATAACACAGCCACCGGAAACACCAGAGCCAGAGCCCCGCTCACCAGACACACTATCCCTCTCTCCAGCGTCTCCACTTCTAAGTTTTTCACAGAAAATGGAGGAACTGGAGTATGCTGGGATCAAACTCTCTGCAAGCCCCCAGATATCAACTAAAAAACGGCGGGTCCCCCAACCACCAAAGACTGCAGGCTCAGCTCTCCCACCTCCTCCTGTGAGAGCTCTCCGACCGCTGCCACAACGCCAGGGCCCAAACCCTCCTCCATCGGCTGTAGGTGAACCAAAAACAACTGATAACAGCTCTCAGTGATATGTGTCAGGTCCCCGCTATATTAGCAGCAACATTCACAAATGTTTACAAAATAAGCGGGAACCCAGTATGCCTGTAGCCTTTTCTATTTCTGTTTTATCACGTGATAGAAAGTCTAAGGCCTTCTCAAGCCGTACGGCTGACCCATCTTACCTGCGGCCTGTAATGCATCAATCTAAGATTGCTGTAGAGACAAAATGTAATTCCATCAAGTTAGCATTTTTAAACATTCGCTCACTAAAAAATAAATCATTTGTGATCAATGATTTAATAACCACAAACAACCTGGATTTTATGTTTCTAATTGAAACATGGCTAGAAGACAACTACAGTGCAACAGTCCTCACTGAAACAGCCCCTCCTAACTTTAATTTTATAAGTGTCTGCAGGACTGTTAGGAGAGGTGGAGGTGTAGCTGCTCTGTTTAAAGATGTTTATCAATGCAAGCAAGTGTCATTTGGTCAGTACTTGTCTTTTGAATATCTAGATCATAGATAATACTGAAATCAAAACTACAAAATAAATTATAACTGTTTTAAACACTTTTGACCTGATTCAGCATGTGCATGGACCCACACACAATCGTGGACACACTCTAGATTTACTCATCAGTAGAGGTCTAAACATTTCATCCATTGTTATTAAGGATGTAGCACTGTCTGATCACTTCTGTATTTTCTTTGATATATTGATCTCGGTCACCACTGAATCTAGATCTGTCTCTGTCAGAAAGAGATGCATTAATGAGAACACTAGTGTGCTATTTATGAAGGCAATATCTTTAACACCAAGTATTTCTGCAGACTTCTGTTGATCTTCTCCTGGATTAATTTAACTCAAAATTTAAGAATGTTATTGATGATATTGCTCCAATAATGGTCAGCAAGAAGACTGGCAGACAAAAATCATTTTGGAGAAAATCAACAGCAGTTCAGAGTATGAAAAGACAATGCAGAAAAGCTGAGCGGATGTGGCGGAAGACGAAACTTGAAATTCACTATAGCATCTATAAAGACAGCCTTCATGCTTTCAATGTGGAACTAGCCACAGCTAGACAGACCTTCTTCTCAAACCTTATAAACAGTAACTTAAACAACACTCATACTCTTTTTGCTACTGTTGAGAGACTGACAAACCCCCCAAGTCAGATTCCCAGTGAAATGCTCTCCGACAGCAAATGCAATGAGTTTGCTTCCTTCTTTTCAGAGAAGATCAGTAATATCAGGAAGGAGATTGGCATATCTTCCTGTAATACAGAGGTCACACAGATTTAACCGCAATCTCAAAAAGAAGTGACTATGTCTGTTTTTGAAACAATTGATAGCAAAATTTTGGAAGAAATAGTACAGCATCTTAAATCGTCAACCTGCTATCTTGACACACTTCCCACATCTTTTTTCAAAAGTGTGCTTAACTGTTTAGAAGCAGATCTGTTAGAAGTGGTGAACACCTCACTTCTTTCTGAGACTTTTCCAAACTCCCTGAAAACTGCAGTTGTTAAGCCCCTTCTGAAAAAGCGCAATCTTGATAACACCATGTTGAGCAACTATAGACCAATATCAAATCTTCCTTCCCTGCCGGCTCTTGGCTAATCGGACCATGCCGCCATTTTCCTCACACCGGAATATAAACAAAGGATCATTCAGGAATCCCCGGGGGTGAGGGAAGTGACGCGCTGGTCCTCCCACTCTGAAGCTATGCTACAGGCGTCTCTTGATGACGTCGACTGGGACATGTTCCGGGCGAGTTCAGCTGATGTCAGCGAGTTCACGGATGTAGCATTAAGCTTTGTTTACATGCTAACCGACCAAGCCACTGAAATGGTAACAATAAGGACATTCTCTAATCAGAAACCGTGGTTGGACAGAACAATCCGTGCTGCGGTTAACCAATGCACTGCCGCATGCAACGCCGGTCTTTTGTCAGGAAACATGAGCGAGTACAAAGCATCATGTTATGCTCTCCGACGGGCAGTTAGAGCTGCTAAACTCCGATACAGAGAGAGAATTGAGTCACATTTTCAGCTCAATGACTCTCGACGCATGTGGCAGGGACTGAAGACCATCTGTTCCTCTGGAAATAACCCCTCCGCCGAGGTGAGAGCAGATCCATTGCTGGCCGAAGAGCTAAACACCTTCTACGGCCGCTTTGAATGCAATGGCGGCGCGACTCTGCCGATCAGCGCGTCAGGAAGCAGCAGACAGAGCAGCGATGATGATCATGTTATCACCGTGTCGGTGGACTGGATTCAAGACTTCCTCACCGGCAGACCACAAGTGGTGAAAATGGGCCAGTTCACCTCCAACTCCATCACCCTGAACGTAGGAGCCCCGCAGGGCTGCGTTCTGAGTCCCCTGCTCTACTCTCTCTACACACACGACTGTATGTCCTCTCACAGCTCCACTTCTATTGATAAATTTGCTGATGATACTGTGGTTCTGGGCCTCATTTCCAACAATGATGAGACCGCATACTTGGGTGAGGTAGAGAGACTTACATCATGGTGCCAGGACAACTGTCTCTCTCTGAACGTGAGCAAAACTAAAGAGCTGATTGTAGACTTCAGGGAGAGACAGCAGCGGCCCTACACTCCTCTTATGATCAGCGGGACCCCTGTGGAGAGGGTGAGCAGCTTAATAAGGCTCAATTCTTGCACCGCTCTTGTTTAGCCTGTATATGCTCCCACTAAGTCAGATAATGAGGAAGAACCAAATTGCCTATCACAGCTATCCTGATGATACCCAGATCTACCTAGCCTTATCTCCAAATGACTATAGCCCCATTGATTCCCTCTGCCAATGCATTGATGAAATTAACAGTTGGATGTGCCAAAACTTTCTTCAGTTAAACAAGGAAAAAACTGAAGTCATTGCATTTGGAAACAAAGATGAAGTTCTCAAGGTGAATGCATACCTTGACTCTAGGGGTCAAACAACTAAAAATCAAGTCAGAAATCTTGGGGTTATTCTGGAGACAGACCTTAGTTTTAGTAGTCATGTCAAAGCAGTAACTAAATCAGCATACTATCATCTCAAAAACATTGCAAGAATTAGATGTTTTGTTTCCAGTCACGACTTGGAGAAACTTTTTCATGCCTTTATCACCAGCAGGGTGGATCATTGTAATGGTCTTTTATATATTGTATATGTAAATGGGAAGTCCCATTGTAATGGGAAGTCGTCAAATCAAATCAAATCACTTTTATTGTCACATCACCACAGCACAAGTGCCTTGGTGAGTGAAATTCTTGAGAGCGTGCTCCAAACAGTGCAAAAAACAAAACAGTTTACATATAGACAGTACATATTTACAGACTGTACAGAAGACAATGTGCAAAATACACATACACATACTCAATACACACAGTGTACTATAAAGACAGTCTTAGTTACCAATACACTATGTACACATTTTACATTATGTACACATCTAAACATTGTGATATGTTAAGGGCAACAGATTATAGATTTACAACAGATTAGTTGTGCAGTAGATAGTTGTACAAAGGTGAAACAGATTATACATATGCAATGTCGTGGATGTGCATTGTATGGTATCCAGTGATAGCAGATAGGTTGTATTATTGCAGTGTGTGCGTGTAGTCCAGTGAACGGCGGTAAAGTGCAGTGTGTGGCATGTTTTGTGAGTGGGAGTGTGATGTAGGGTGAATTACTTCTGTCTGTTCATTTGCCTGATAGCCTGAGGGAAAAAGCTGTCCCTCAGTCGGCTAGTGCGGGATCGGATGCTGCGGAGACGTCTCCCTGAGGGCAGCAGAGAGAGCAGTCTGTGGGATGGATGGCTGGAGTCCTTGATGATCCTCCTGGCTTTCCTTATACACCGCCTAGTGTAGATGTCCTGGAGGGAGGGAAGCTCACCTCCAACGATGTGGCGGGCAGTTCGCACAACTCTTTGCAGAGCTTTGCGGTTGCCAGCGGTGCTGTTTCCAAACCAGGCGGTGATGCAGCCGGTCAGGATGCTCTCCACAGTGCAGGTGTAGAAGGATCTGAGGATGCTGGGGCTCATTCCAAACTTCCTCAGCCGTCTCAGGAAGAAGAGGCGCTGATGTGCCTTCTTCAGCACTGCGTCTGTGTGAGTGGACCATGTGAGATCCTCGGTGATGTGAACGCCGAGGAACTTAAAGCTGTTTACCCTCTCCACAGGTGTCTTGTCGATGGAGATGGGTGTGTGTTCTCTGCTCTGTCTCCTGAAATCCACCACCAGCTCCTTGGTCTTGTCGATGTTGAGTGAGAGGTGGTTCTCCTGGCACCATTTAGTCAGGGTACTCACCTCCTCTCTGTAGGCCGTCTCATCGTTGTCGGTGATCAGGCCTATCACCGTTGTGTCATCGGCAAATTTGACGATGACGTTGGAGCTGTGTGTAGCTGTACAGTCGTGTGTGTACAGGGAGTACAGGAGTGGGCTGAGAACGCAGACCTGCGGGGCACCAGTGTTGAGGGTCAGCGGAGATGAAGTGTTGTTGCCCATTCTGACCACCTGACTTCTGCCTGTCAGGAAGTCCAGGATCCAGCTGCACAGAGATCTGTTCAGTCCCAGAGTCTGGAGCTTCTCAACCAGTGTGGCAGGCACTATGGTGTTAAATGCTGAACTATAATCCACGAACAGCATCCTCACATAGGTGTTCTTATTTTCCAGGTGGGAGAGAGCAGTGTGCAGGGTGAAGGCAATAGCGTCGTCTGTGGAACGGTTTCTGCGGTATGCAAATTGTAGTGGGTCCAGTGAGGCAGGCAGCACAGAGCAGATGTGGTCTCTGATGAGCTTCTCAAAACACTTGCTGAAGATGGGTGTCAGAGCAACGGGCCTCCAGTCGTTCAAGCATGTGATTTTATTTTTCTTTGGTATGGGCACAATGGTGGATTTTTTGAAGCATGAGGGAACCACAGACAGAGAGAGGGACAGATTGAAGATGTCTGTAAAAACGTGGCCTAATGGTTAGAGATTCGGACTCGTAATCCAAAGGTTGCGAGTTCGAGTCTCGGGCCGGCAGGAATAGTAGGTGGGGGGAGTGAATAACCAGCGCTCTCTCCAGCCTCAATACCACGACTGAGGTGCCCTTGAGCAAGGCACCGAACCCCCAACTGCTCCCCGGGCGCTGCAGCATAAATGGCTGCCCACTGCTCCGGGTGTGTGTTCACGGTGTGTGTGTGTTCACTGCTGTGTGTGTGCACTTTGGATGGGTTAAATGCAGAGCACGAATTCCGAGTATGGGTCACCATACTTGGCCATATGTCACGTCACACTTCACACTTCACGTCACACTTCACACTTCACCGGCCTTCCAAAGAAGACCATTAGACAGCTGCAGCTCATCCAGAACGCTGCTGCCAGGATTCTGACTAGAACCAGAAAATCTGAGCATATCACACCAGTCCTCAGGTCCTTACACTGGCTTTCAGTTACATTTAGGATTGATTTTAAAGTACTTTTACTCGTTTATAAGTCACTCAATGGCCTAGGACCTAAATACATTGCAGATATGCTCACTGAATATAAACCTAACAGACCACTCAGATCATTAGGATCGAGTCAGTTAGAAATACCAAGGGTTCACACAAAACAAGGGGAGTCCGCTTTTAGCTATTATGCCGCCCGCAGTTGGAACCAGCTTCCAGAAGAGATCAGATGTGCTAAAACATTAACCACATTTAAATCCAGACTCAAAACTCATCTGTTTGGCTGTGCATTTGTTGAATGAACACTGTGCTACGTCCGAACTGACTGCACTGTATTTTATGTATAATCATTTTCTATTTAACTGTTTTAAATTTCATTTTAAATCAATTTCTATATCATTTTAAAATTCCTTGTTTTTATTATTTTTAATTCCTTGTTTTTATTGCTGTGAATGACTATTTCACTTTCTTTTATGTAAAGTACTTTGAATTACCACTGAAATGTGCTATATAAATTAACTTGCCTTGCCTTGCCTTGCCTTCCTGGGCAGCTAGGACCGCCTCCATCCCGACCATCAAGCCCCTCCCGCCGGGCCGGAGAGATAGTGGCCACTGTTTTCCCGTTGCCTTCCCGTAGAGCCGCCGCATACGTCTTCTGCTGAGACAGGGAGCTGATAAAATCCTCCGCTTTCTGAGGAGAGTCGAAATGTTCTGCTCCCCTTTGTGCCGTAGTTTAATTACCGCCGGATAGGTGAGGAAGGTATGACGGTAAATCAATGCCATTAATAAGCGAGCGCACCACTAATGCTGTCGCGCGCGGTAAAACACTTCCGCGAGGGGAAAACAGATCTACATGCGAGGAAACGGGAGCCCGCGAGCTCAAGCCCTCGTGCGCGCATGATCATTCCCCACATGCTCGCGCTCGATCTTCTCTCACCTGCTCACACGAACACTTTTATTTTTGTCAGTCATGGGGCGGGGCTTGCTGGTTTAATTGTTACCTCAAATGTCATTGGTTATTCCCCTTTTCCGGAAGGCAGTATTGGATGCCTGCTATAAGATGATTCATAATACACTTGACTTGACACATGGCTTCATCAGTGGACCAGATACATGTGAGTTATCATTTAATTAGCTTGTTTTACTTATTGTTGTCTTTATTTAATGTAATTTAATGCATTGATTATAGAGTAGATATTTTCCAGATACTTCATTAACAGGAACTCTTCTGATTACTAGTGATTGCAGTCTTGTGATAATAAGAGATGCACATATGAACCCTTTTTACAGACTGTAATGATGCACACACACACACACACATATATATATATAAAACTAAAGGAATGACAGTACAGTTTTCAAAAAGTGTTTTATCTTTATCTTGTAAATAGATACATTGTAATTTTTGATAGGTTTGTTTAGTCTGTGTTCCTATAAAACACAGGTTTCACCATGTTTGCATTTGATTTACAGTGTTACTAGTTATCTGCTATCAAGATCAGTCCATTCACTATGATGCATATGAAAATTGATTCCTGTTTATTGAAAAGAAGCTTGTAATACATTCAATTCCAATGTATTTACTTATTTTATTTTTGTTGCATTATTCTTTTTTCCTTTGTATTTGCAGGTTGTGTACTTAAATGCAGCAAATAACAACCGGGCCTCGACATCATACCAATTCTTCTCAGAAGCAATCCAGAAATTTGGCATACTGTCAAGGCAAGTACAGTAAAGAAAAAACATTAGATTTTTTTTTTCTGGAAATGTATTACATTATCTTTTCTTTAAATCAGGGTCAAGGGAGACCAAGGACTGGAGGATGTACAGATTGCCAGGTTCATGTTTTCTTCAAGAGGCACTGACCAACATTGTTTCATATCTGGTAAAAGTGTCCATAATCAAAGTTAAAGAGATATGAGGTATGGTGACCCTGTTTTAGTTACCCTTTCACCACACTGCTGTTTATGTATTAATCTAAGTGGATTTTTAATGATGTATTTAACTGCTAAATCTTTAGGACATCAAAGAGCCATATCTAGACTGGGACATAGCAGTGATTTTTTTTCATTATTATTTACCCCATATTTGTAGAAAAAACTGACAAAGCAAACAGTTCTTTGACAGGGAAATTAGGACCAGTTGAATTCAGCAGGTGTTTGAGTGCCCTCAACCCATCCAAACTCAAAGGAGATTACAATTCTTGAACAGCTCTGAAATCTAGCTTCTAGTTACTAGCTTCTCTATTCTTTTTGTATTCTACCTATTTATTATGAAATTAACAAAAAGCAAAAAAAGGCCTCTAACACTAGCTTGCTCTATTCTTTTTCTATTCTATCTGTTTTCTTTTTATTTATTATAAAATAAAAAAAACTTGCTACGTGTACTGTCTTAGGATAACTGAGACTTAGCACTTGTATATCGTTGCTCTTTTGTTGATTTTGATTGCTTCCATTGTCCTCATCTGTAAGTCGCTTTGGATAAAAACATCTGCTAAATGACTAAATGTAAATCTTCACAGGCATCATAAGAAGCTTGTCTCTTCAATATCCTAATGATTTAGCAGTCAAATACATAGTTAAAAATCCACTTTGACTAATGCATAAACAGCAGCGTGGTGACAGAGTAACCAAAGAGACAGGGTCTCCATACCTCATATCTCTCAGATTGGTAAATTTTGTGTGTATCAGTCCAATGTGCCACAGCTGCTCTGAACTTCAATTGCCTGAAGATTCCAGGCTTCTGCAAATGTGTCAAAGTCTGCCTGGATTCTTGGGAGAAAAGTGTAGTGCACACTGAAAAGGTCCTCAACCACTGATAAGTCAAGCAATCCTTCTGCCTCCAGCAAGTGCAGCATTTCTGAATACTTGTTGGTTTCCATGATTCTGACATCACACCAAACGCATTCAATCCTATTAGAAAAACAGTAAAAATTGAAATAATTATAGGTTTAAAAACAGATCAGTTATTTATTAATAATTGTAAGATATTTTGTTACTTAAAAGTGACATTGAAAAGCTACCTACAGATTACTAAAGTTACTAAATTTAGGCCTAAATGAAATTTCAGACAACTGTACTTTACCTTTGATTATGGACACTTTTAGCAGATATGAAACTATGTTGGTCAGTGCCTCTTGAAGAATACATGTACATCCTCCAGTCCTTGGTCTCCATTGACACTGATTTAAAGAAAAAATAATGTAATACATTTCCAGAAAAAAAAAATCAAATGTTTTTTCTTTACTGTACTTGCCTTGACAGTATGCCAAATTTCTGGATTGCTTCTGAGAAGAATTGGTATGATGTCGAGGCCCGGTTGTTATTTGCTGCATTCAAGTACACGACCTGCAAATACAAAGGAAAAAAGAATAATGTAACAAAAATAAAATAAGTAAATACATTGGAATTGAATGTATTACAAGCTTCTTTTCAATTAACAGGAATCAATTTTCATATACATCATAGTGAATGGACTGATCTTGATAGCAGATAACTAGTAACACTAAATCAAATGCAAACATGGTGAAACCTGTGTCTTATAGGAACACAGACTAAACAAACCTTCAAATATTACAATGTATCTATTTACAAGATAAAGATAAAACACTTTTTGAAAACTGTACTGTCATTCCTTTGGTTTTATATATATATATATATATATATGTGTGTGTGTATGTGCGCATCATTACAGTCTGTAAAAAGGGTTCATATGTGCATCTCTTATTATCACAAGACTGCAATCACTAGTAATCAGAAGAGTTCCTGTTAATGAAGTATCTGGAAAAGATCTACTCTATGAGCAATGCATTAAATTACATTAAATAAAGACAACAATAAGTAAAACAAGCAAATTAAATGATAACTCACATGTATCTGGTCCACTGATGAAGCCATGTGTCAAGTCAAGTGTATTATGAATCATCTTATAGCAGGCATCCAATACTGTCTTCCGGAAAAGGGGAATAACCAATGACATTTGAGGTAACAATTAAACCAGCAAGCCCCGCCCCACGACTGACAAATATAAAAGTGTTCGCACGAGCAGGTGAGAAAAGATCGAGCGCGAGCATGTGGGGAATGATCATGCGCGCGCGAGGGCTTGTATTGCGCGCAGAGGACAAGGCACACGCGCGCGAGTGTTTGAAATGAGCTCGCGGGCTCCCGTTTCCTCGCGTGTAGATCTGTTTTCCGCTCGCGGAAGTGTTTTACCGCGCGCGACAGCATTAGTGGTGCGCTCGCTTATTAATGCCATTGATTTACCGTCATAGGAAGGGCTGGAGACCAAGCGCTGTCATCTTCTTCAAAACCAGATTAAAGCCCTTTCTCCTGATCGTTGTGGCTGGACTAAAGTTGGGAAAAAATAGTAGTGTGACATTGTCCTGTGCGCATTTCACCGGATAAGCATGCCGAGCACCTTTCAGGATCTCCAATCTGTCATGCCATCTTAGTACATGGAAGATGAGAGTGCGCGGCCGATCGGAGCCCCTCCCTCCGTCATACACGCGATGTGCCCGGTCAATCTCAATGTCATAGCCTTTCAACGAAGGAATCCACTTGGAAAGATCAACTCTGAGGAAACCAGCCGCGTTGGAACCCTCCGCCCCCTCTGGCAACCCCACCAGCCATACATTATTTCTTCTGCTCCTATCCTCCATATCCGTCATCTTCTCGGTGAGTCACTCCAGCTGATTTCTTAAGTCCGTGACTGTCCTCCTATCCTCACGTGCAGCTGCCTGAACAGAATCAACCCGGTCACGTGTCTGCTTTGCCGCGGTAGCTATCGCCTCAAGCTCCTCTCTTAGCTCTTTAACAGACTTGTTGGTCGCTTGTATGTCCTCACGCAGTTCGCGCAATCCTGGAATCAGCACAGAGTCCACCGCATCTCTTACTGCCGAAGCCACAACCGAATTCAAAGTGCTTTGCTGCTCTTTAAGTGCTAGCTTAATGCTGTTAGCAATAGCATCGTCGAGGTCCTCTCTGGAGATGGTGGAATCTTTGAATTTTTTCTTCATTGGCGATTGCTCAATCTCTCTTTTCCGATCGCCTTTGTCTGCCGAAGCACTCATGATGGGTCCAATGCAGAGTGGTTTAAAATTTACTGACAGGATTACACAATATGTGGCAACATTCAAGATGTGGCCATAGTTCAAGATACACAATATGTGGCCATAGTTCAAGATGGCGCCGCGTATGGCTGCTGTGGTGTGGAACGCTCCCGTTCTTTTAATGTTTTTGTTTGTTTGTTCTGTGTTTAGTCAATCTATTTCTATCAGTTTTACCAGAGATGAACTACCGGACATAAGGCAACACACACCGGACAATTTTATTCCGGTTTTTGAGTATTCAGATGCTTTGTTGGATGTTTTGGACAGAGGGGCAGCGGTCCTAGTCAAACGCGCGCTCAGACGGAAAAGAGGGAAGCGTGCCGGCTCGCTGGTTAAGCTCCGCGAATGCGGCTTCAGAACTGCGCTCCCAAGCATTCATCTCGCGAATCTCCGATCCCTTCCTAACAAAACGGATGAACTACTACTCCTCACCCGCACAAACAAGGACTTTTCAAACTCTGCTGTATTGTGCTTCACTGAAACCTGGCTGAGTGAAACCATACCGGATAACGCGATTCATTTGCCGGGCTAACAGCTGTTCAGATCAGATCGCATCACGGAGCTAACGGGGAAAACGAGAGGTGGTGGACTATGTTTCTACATAAATGAAGGTTGGTGTTCAGATGTAACAACTCTGAAGAAGATGTGTTCTCCTAATTTGGAGGCCCTCTTCATAAACTGTAAACCGTTCTATTCGCCCCGAGAGTTTTGCTCTTTCATTCTCGTGAATGTGTACGTGCCTCCGGACGCGTGCGTGAGCGCCGCGATGCAACAGCTGGCCGAACAAATATCTGAAACGGAGCAAAGGTACCCGGACTGTCTTATAATCATTCTTGGAGATTTTAATAAGGCAAATCTCTCCCGCGAACTGCCAAAATACAGACAGCACGTTACATGTCCCACCAGAGACAGTAATATATTGGATCACTGTTACACAGTAATTAAAGATGCATATCACTCTGTCCCACGGGCAGCTCTGGGGCTCTCCGATCACTGTTTGGTTCATCTCATACCAACCTACAGGCAAAAATTTTAATCTTCTAAGCCTGTATTAAGAACTGTTAAAAGATGGACTAATGAAGCAGAGCAAGATTTAACAGCTTGTTTTGACCTCACTGATTGGAGTGTTTTTGAAGCTACCGCCACCGATCTGGACGAGCTCACAGAGACTGTAACTTCATATATCAGTTTCTGTGAGGATATATGCATCCCCACCAGGACATTCTTATCATTCAATAATGATAAACCGTGGTTTACTGGGAAACTCAAACAGCTTCGTCAGGCCAAAGAGGACGCTTACAAAAGTGGGGATAAAATATTGTATAACCAGGCGAGGAACAGACTAACAAAGGAGATCAGAGTGGCTAAAAAGAACTACTCTGAGAAGTTGAAGAAAGAACTTTCAGCAAATGATCCGGCGTCAGTATGGACTGGTCTGAGGAACATTACCATGTACAAGACACCACCCCCACAGTCTGTGGAGAATCAACAACTGGCTGGCGATCTCAATGTGTTTTACTGTCGATTTGAAAAGGCCAGATTGACACCCAGCACCCGCTCTGATCTGCACTTCACACATTCACCTACCCCCCCTGCAACCCCACTTCCTCCCTCCCCCACCACTCTACCTGCATTTAAAGTCTGTGTAGAGGATGTGAACCGGGTCTTCAGAAAACAGAAATCTAGGAAAGCTTCAGGACCAGACGGTATTTCACCTGCCTGTCTAAAAGTCAAGTCAAGTCAAGTCACCTTTATTTATATAGCGCTTTTAACAATAAAAATTGTGTCAAAGCAACTGCACAATATCAAAATGGGAAAATAGTGTCAATAATGTAAAATGACAAGATTAAACACTCAATTTTCAGTTAAAGGCATTTAATTATTGAATTCAGTGATGGCATCGTCCAGCTCAGTTCAGTTCAAAAAGTTTCTGTTCAATCAAGTCGACGATATTGCTGGAAATGAAGTGTCCCCAACTAAGCAAGCCAGAGGCGACAGCGGCAAGGAACCTAAACTCCATCGGTGACAGAACGGAGAAAAAAACCTTGGAAGAAACCAGGCTCAGTCGGGGGCCATTTCTCCTCTGGCCAGACGACACAGCAGTTCAATTCCAACTGCTGCAAAGTCAGATTGTAAGGGCTCAACTGTTTCCCGAGGTCTTGTCCTGATGGCTGTCTAGGTGATGGGGTCCTCACTGGGGGTCTGTCTCTGGGGCTCATCTAGGTGTCCTGGTCTCCGCTGACGTTCAGGGCTGTAGAGGTCGTCTCTAGGTGCTGATCCACCATCTGATCTGGTGACTGCAGTGACCTCAGAATAAGAAAGAAACAGACTAATATTAGCGTAGATGTCAATCTTCTTACGATGTAACAAGTACATCGTGTGTTATGGGAAGTGTTCCCGGTTCCGGTTGATCTAATTAATGCAGCCTAACAATCCTTTAACGGATTTGAATAATAGAAGTGTATTAGTGTGTTATGTGTAAGCCAGGTTAAAGAGATGGGTCTTTAATCTAGAGAGATGGGTCTTTAATCTAGATTTAAACTGACAGAGTGTGTCTGCCTCCCGAACAGTGTTTGGTAGATTGTTCCAGAGTTTGGGCGCTAAATAGGAAAAAGATCTGCCGCACGCAGTTGATTTTGTTATTCTAGGTATTATCAAATGGCCAGAGTTTTGAGAACGCAGCGGACGTGAAGGACTATAATGCGATAAGAGCTCGCTCAAGTACTGAGGAGCTAAACCATTCAGGGCTTTATAAGTAATTAACAAGATTTTAAAATCTATACGATGTTTAGTAGGGAGCCAGTGCAGTGTTGACAGAACCGGGCTAATGTGGTCATACTTCCTGGTTCTAG
Organism: Schizothorax lantsangensis; assembly: GCA_027422415.1. Classification (NCBI taxonomy): domain Eukaryota; kingdom Metazoa; phylum Chordata; class Actinopteri; order Cypriniformes; family Cyprinidae; genus Schizothorax; species Schizothorax lantsangensis. The sequence continues at coordinate 27,751 of JAPDDO010000226.1, forward strand.
TAAGAACTCTAGCTGCTGCATTTTGAACCATCTGTAATTTGTTTATTAAGCGTGCAGAACAACCACCCAATAAAGCATTACAATAATCTAACCTTGAGGTCATAAACGCATGAATTAATATTTCTGCATTTGACATTGAGAGCATAGGTCTCGCCCTCCTGTGAGCATAGGAACCGCCCTCCTGTGGTTCGAGTCTTACCTCTCAGATAGGTCCTTCAGGGTGTCTTGGAGGGGTGTGGTTTCAAAGTCACAACTTCTTGCTACTGGAGTTCCTCAAGGCTCAGTGCTTGGACCACTTCTCTTCTCCATCTACATGTCGTCATTTGGATCGGTTATTCAGAAGCATGGCTTTTCCTACCACTGCTATGCTGATGACACTCAACTCTACTTCTCATTCCAACCAGATGATCCGACGGTAACTGCTCGCATTGCAGCCTGTCTGAGTGACATTTCTAGCTGGATGATGGACCATCACCTTCAGCTCAATCTTGCTAAGACAGAACTGCTCGTGTTCTCAGCCAACCCATCACTTCACCACAACTTCTCTATACAGCTGGGTTCGTCAACCATAACTCCTTCCAGGACAGCCAGGAACCTTGGAGTTGTGATCGATGATCAGTTAAGCTTCACAGACCATATTGCTACAACGGCCCGGTCCTGCAGATTTGCCTTATACAACATTAGGAAGATTAGGCCCTTCCTGTCAGAGCAAGCCGCACAACTCCTTGTCCAAGCTCTTGTTCTCGCCAGACTGGACTATTGTAATGCTCTCTTGGCGGGCCTTCCCGTATGTACTATCAAGCCTCTGCAACTGATCCAGAATGCAGCAGCCAGAGTGGTCTTTAATGAGCCGAAAAAAGCTCACGTTACCCCTCTCTTCATCAGGTTACACTGGCTACCAATAGCCGCTCGCATCAAATTCAAGGTACTGATGTTTGCCTACAAGACCACAACTGGCACTGCACCAATATACCTAAACTTGCTAGTTCAAACTTATGCGCCCTCCAGAAGCTTGCATTCTGCAAGTGAACGACGCCTTGTGGTGCCATCCCAAAGAGGTACCAAATCACTCTCACGGACCTTTTCCTGGACTGTGCCCAGCTGGTGGAATGACCTCCCGATCTCAATTCGAACAGCTGAGTCTTTAGCCATTTTCAAAAAACATCTAAAGACGCATCTTTTTCGCCAGCACCTGACTAACTAATACTAACACTTACCTATTCTATTTAATAAAAAATAAATAAAAAAATCCTAGCTACGTGTACTGTGCTAGACTAACTGAGACTTGTCATGGCACTTGTATACTGTTGCTCTCTCGATGGTCTGATTGCTTCTATTGTTCTCCTCATTTGTACGTTGCTTTGGATAAAAGCATCTGCTAAATGATTAAATGTAAATGTAAATGTCTCAGTTTAGATATATTTTTAAGATGAAAAAATGCAGTTTTACAAATGCTAGAAACGTGGCTGTCAAAGGAGAGATTGATATCAAATAGCACACCTAGGTTCCTGAATAATGACGAAGAATCGACAGAGCAGCCATCAAGTGTTAGACAGTGTTCTAGGTTATTACTTGTGGGGGTTTTAGGTCCGATTATTAACACCTCTGTTTTTTCAGAATTTAGCAGTAAGAAATTACTCATCATCCAGTTTTTTATATCGACTATGCATTCCATAAGTTTCTCAATTTGGTGTGTTTCACCAGGCCGTGAAGAAATATAGAGCTGAGTATCATCAGCATAACAGTGAAAGCTAACCCCGTGTTTACTTATTGGGAGTGCTGATGAGGGGTTGCAGGTGCGGGTGATTAGAACTCAGGTGACTGTGATCTGGTGATTGTTGTTGGCGGCGGTGACTGAGACTGTGACTCTCTGACACTACCCCCTCCTCCAGGGGCGGCTCCTGACGCCCTTACACGGCGACAGGGGCGACCCCGGCCTCTGGGTGCAGGACGATTTGGATGGATGCGGTGGAACTCCTGTAACAGCATGGGGTCTAGGATATCGTCCCGAGCCACCCAGGACTGCTCCTCGGGTCCGTATCCCTCCCAGTCTACGAGGTACTCCAGCCGGCCACCCCGTCACCGCGAGTCCATGATGTTGCGGACCTGGTAGACTGACGGCTGATCCAGAATTTCTGGAGGAGGAGGCTCGTCCGGCTCACGCTGATCTGGGGTAGGAGAAGAGCATGGTTTGAGTAGGGAAATGTGGAACGTGAGATGGATACGATACCTGGGGGGAAGTTGGAGCTGGTAGGTAAACTCATTGATCTGCCTCTGGATCTTGAACGGACCAATGTAGCAGGGACTCAGCTTCTTGCAGGGCAGGCGGAGTCGCAGGTCTCGGGTGGACAACCACACCCGGTCTCCCGGTTGGTAGAGGGGAGTTGGAGCGCGTCGGGCATCCGCAAAGTCCTTGTGTCTCCGCACTGCCCGTTGGAGGTGGATGTGAGCTGAGTCCCACACTCTCTCGCTCGCTCGGAACCAGTGGTCTACAGCTGGAACCTCCGATGGCTCTCCCGTCCACGGGAAGAGCGGGGGTTGGTAGCCGAGTGTGCACTGGAACAGGGTTAGGCCTTTGGTGTTCTGGCGGAGAGAATTCTGTGCATACTCGGCCCACGGGAGGAACCGGCTCCAGCTGTGCTGATCTTCCTGGCAGTATGCCCGGAGGTACCATCCGAGTTCTTGGATCTTCCGCTCAGTCTGGCCGTTTGTCTGTGGATGGTAACCGGAGGACAAGCTCACCGTGACTCCTAGCAGGCGGAAGAAGGCTTTCCACACATGGGAGATGAATTGTGGGCCGCGATCCGACACAATGTTCTCGGGCACCCCGAAGTTCCGGAAGACCTGCTGAAACAGGTGTTCGGCAGTCTCTAGGGCCGTGGGTAATCCTCGGAGGGGAATTAGCTTGCACGCTTTTGAGAAGCGGTCCACTGCCACGAGGATGCAGGTCTTTCCTTCAGACTCGGGGAGGTCAGTCACAAAATCTATTCCCATGTGTGACCAGGGTCGTCGAGGAATGGGGAGAGGTACGAGCTTGCCCACCGGTAGATGACGAGGAGTCGAGGACATGGCACAGACTGAGCAACTGCGGACGTACCTGATGGTGTCACGGGACTTACTGGGCCACCAGTACCGAGCTTGGAGGAGCGAGAGGGTCCGTTGGCTGCCTGGATGTCCAGAGCCCGGTACTTTGTGCACTGAGTCCAGAAGGGATTGCCGTATGGAAACTGGAACGAAAGTTTTCCCTTCTGGACCTCCCAGTGGAGCAGGTTCCGTAAGAGTGGCGGCTCTGATGTCCTGATCAATGTTCCAGATGATGGGGTTGACAATGAGGGCTGGAGGGAGAATTGGCTCGGGTTCCGTGGGAGAATCGGGTGAGTGTACTCGGGATAGAGCGTCAGCCTTACAGTTACGGTTGCCAGGTCGGTATGTGATGGTGAAATGGAATCTGGTAAAGAACAAGGCCCAACGGGCCTGTCTGGGGTTGAGCCTCTTCGCTTGCCGGAGGTATTGGAGATTTTTATGATCGGTGATGACAGTGAAAGGATGGTTTGCTCCCTCCAGCCAGTGCCGCCACTCTTCTAGGGCAAGCTTGATGGCTAGCAGCTCCCTGTTCCCGATGTCATAATTTTGCTCCGCTGGGGTCAGTTTCTTGGAATAGTATGCGCAAGGCTGGAGGCATGGAGGCTCACCAAACAGTTAGGATAGCACAGCCCCGGCTCCGGTGGTGGAGGCGTCTACTTCCACCACGAATGGTACATGGGGGTCTGGATGCCGGAGAATAGGGGCCGTGCTAAACGCTGTCTTCAGGCTGTCAAAAGCTTCGTGGGCGTTGGAACTCCAGGACAGGGACTTGGGCTTCCCGCGGAGCAGGGTGGTAAGCGGGGCTGTGAGCAGACTAAAACCCTTGATAAAGCGACGGTAGAAATTGGCGAATCCAAGGAATCTCTGCAGTTCCTTAATCGTCTGGGGAGTCGGCCATTCTGCCACAGCTGTAACCTTCCCCTGGTCCATCTGGATACCTTCCCTCCCGATGATGTATCCCAGGAACTGCACCGTGGGGCGATGGAACTCGCATTTCTCTAGCTTAAGGTACAGACGGAACTGACGGAGCTTCTGGAGGACCTGCGCAACGTGGTGGCGATGGTCGGCCAGGTTCCGGGAGTAGATCAGAATGTCGTCGATGTAAACTATCACAAAGCGGTGGAGGAACTCCCGGAACACCTCGTTCATGAACTCCTGGAAGACTGAGGGGGCGTTGGAAAGGCCATACAGCATCACGAGGTACTCATAGTGGCCGGAGGGAGTAATGAATGCCGTCTTCTACTCATCGCCCTCCCGGATTCGAACGAGGTTGTACGCTCTGCGCAGGTCCAGCTTAGAGAAGATGCGGGCCCCACGGAGTTCCTCAAGCGCGGCCGGGACCAGGGGAAGTGGATAGGGGAGCTTCACAGTCTGGGAGTTTAGAGCTCGGTAGTCAATACATGGCCTCAAGCCCCCGTCCTTCTTACCCACGAAGAAAAAGCTTGATGCCGCTGGGGAACTGGATGGCCGGATATATCCTTGATTAAGAGCCTCCTTGATGTATTCCTCCATAGCCTTGCGCTCCAGGATGGACAGTGAGTATACTCTACCCTTGGGGAGTTTATATCCAGGCAGCAGATCTATAGCACAGTCCCATGCCCGATGAGGTGGTAACTGGGTGGCTGCCTGCTTGCTGAAGACATCCTGGAACGCCCTGTAATCAAATGGGATCGTAGGAATCACACTGGCCTCGGGACTCTCAACCCGCGTGGAGGCGACCTGAGCTGCGGGTAACCTGTGAAGAGGACGTGGAATTTCCTTGAGACAGTGTTGGTGGCAAAATTCGCTCCAGCGAATTATGTCACTTGATTCCCACTTGATTTCTGGAGAATGGAGTATGAGCCAGGGGCGTCCCAGGATGATATCCACTGGGTCCCTCCAGTACCAGAAATTTAATCTCCTCCTCATGCAGGTTGCCAATCTTCAGCTTCATCGGGGGAGACTCGAACTTAACACACCCACATCCTAGCGGTTTGCCATTGATGGTTTCGACTCAGAGCTCCCGGGCATGCCGGCGGCGGGGCAGGTGTAAACGACTCAGGAGGTCTTGGGAGATGAAGTTGCCCCGAGGAGCCCGAGTCGACCAGGGCAGAGGCTGTAACGGATTGGACTGGAGTGAATAGTTGAACAGTCAGCACAGAAAGCGTGGAAATTACAGGGTCGACATGGAGAGTACTCACCGCTGGACGTGGGGTTTTGTTGGGGCATGACCTGATGAAGTGATCAGCCGAAGCACAGTAAAGACACAGCCCCGCTGCCATTTGGCGAGCACGTTCTTGACTGGAGAGGCGAGCTGTGTCCACTTGCATGGGTTCTGGTACTGTGGAACCGTTGGCGGGTGAAGCAGGCTGGTGGGCGGCTTCGGCGGTATGGCAGGCAGACAAGCGTTGGGCGATTCGGTTGGCTTTTAGCATAAAGCTTTCCAACCCAATGGAATCGTCAAAAATCGCCATCTGAGCGCGGATACTGGTTTCCAGTCCCTGCCGATAAGCGCTGAGGAGAGCCGCTTCATTCCAACCGCTAGCTGCCGCCAGAGTACGGAACTGCAATGTGTACTCGTGAGTCGAGGAAGTCCCTTGACGCAGGCGCAACAGCTGATCCGACACCGAGAGCGCTCCGGTAGCTAGTTCAAAAACTTCCTTGAAATGGTTAGTGAATGCATCATATGAATTGGTTATGGATGAATTAGCGGTCCATATGGCTCTAGTCCAAGATAATGCTCGACCGGAGAGAAGGGAAATTAAAAATGCTACCTTGGAGCGCTCGGTGGGAAACTTCTGCGGTTGCATTTCCATATACAAGGCCAGTTGTAATAGAAAGCCGCCACACTCAGCCGAATCACCCGCGTAGGCAGCCGGTAAGGCCATGGGACTGGCAGAGGCAGATTGAGGAGATGGTGGTGGCAGGAGTGAGACCCGCAGAGTGTTGACCAGCTCCTCCAGGATTTCAGACGGTGAGGGAGGCCGAGGATCCATGGGAGTGACGGTGTTGGTCCGGTCTTCTGTCACAAACAGAGCACGGAGAAACAGGTAAGTAGCAAAACAGAGGTTTTATTGACAGGTTCAATTGCGTGAGGTGAGAGGAGCAGGTGAGTGACTTGTCTGGTAATCCAATCCTTCGTGAAACGGCAGTGAACTGATCAGAGTCTCTATTGCAGGAATCGTGGAGCAGGGAAACACAGGAGAACAGGACACACACTGGAGGATCGCTGGAGGGGTTCTGGGAAACAATAAGGTAGGTTAATCACAGGTAAGAATAGAAAGGAGTCAGGTACTGTTCAGGGTAATGAACCGTAGACCGGACAATGAGTGTCAGAGAGCGTGTGGTACTTATTAGGAGTGCTGATGAGGGGTTGCAGGTGCGGGTGATTAGAACTCAGGTGACTGTGATCTGGTGATTGTTGTTGGCGGCGGTGACTGAGACTGTGACTCTCTGACAGATGATTAATGTAACAGTCAATTTACCAAACATGCAGACAGCTCTGTCAAAGTTAAAATTAAGTGTATGGATTAAGTGTTTGGATATAATTAGAAATGAAAATGATGCTCTGTCAATGCGTCAATGCATTGGGCATTTTTTAATTGCAATTATTTAGTTATTTTAAATTTTTATCACAAAATTAAAATGATAAATAGGAATCTAAACATAATTGGCTATTCATGTAAGTTATACTATTTCTATTGCTATAAATTAAGTTTATCCATTTCCATCTTAATTATAATGAATGTAACGAAATTCTGATAAAGTTATGTGACTCTCCAGCCTTTCCTGGAACTGATAAAACAAGTTTAAATGCATGCTATTATAAGGCGAACATAAATAGTAACACTTTCTACACCCCACAAGTAAGAATTTGTGAATTTGAGTGCAAACATGAAAATAAAAAAATATTGACACTATCATGATGAAACCATATTTTATGTGAAGGAAAAGTGAGTAGTAATGTGCTTTAGGGTGTTACAATGGTGAAAACTTGACTGATGAATATGAACATTTTTGTGATGTTCATACAGAAGTTCTTCCTGATTTGCTGAAAGGCAGATATTGCTTGTGTGTGCTATGCAATGAGCCATGGCTTTTACCATTGCAACATTTGTTACTTTGTCATACACAGTTCCTTCTCTTGGTTGATGCAAGGGGAGGAGAAAGAATGAAAAGCAGCCAATGACATTATGAAGCATGCCTCTCACACAAAATGATGTGCATTAGGTAGATTAAATACTGATACTATCCTATTTAACCATATAATTTACTCTATACACAGACATTTTCATTCGTCAATAAAAGTGAGAAGCTGGGACTGAGTATCTGTGTTGTATTATGTATAACAGATTAACTTATAATGTCTGTTTTGTAATTTAGCAAAATTGCTAAACTGAGGTATTTGTTTTCAAATATATTTGCACCTGTACTTTGAGTACAAACTTAGACCTACTTTTCATTAAAGGCATTTATTATTAGTTTGTGCATTCCCTGACAATTGAACCTGTGATCATGGCATTGTTGGCTCCATGATCTACCAGTTGAGCTCCAATTATAACAAAAACAGAGAGTGACTTGAATAAATATATTTAATGGACATTTCAGACACAGCACAAGTAAGTCATATTATATGCTTGCTTGTAAATGTGGTGTGATGTATCATCTTCATTCTTCATCCTTGGTCTTCAGTAACAGAAAATACAAATTAATAGTTATATACTGTTTTTTTATTTATCCAAATCTTATTTATATATGAAGAGTTCAGATGCAAAAACCTCTAAGTGCCATTCGAAATTTTGTTCTAAAATGAGCATTTTTTTCAGGCTTCTTTGTTTATGTTCAGTTATTTCACTTTAATGGCATTGAAAATAACTTATTCATTGCCATTAAAGTGAAATTACTGAACCTACACATAGGATCCTGAGAAAAATGCTCATTTTAGAACAAAATTTCAAATGGCACTTAAGAGGCTTTTGCATCTGAACTCTTCATATGTATACATACATTAAGTATACAATACCTTCCCAGCTTCGCGGCTCTTGGCTCTCAGCTTGTTGACCTGGGACTCAGCGATGTCGGCGCGCTCCTGAGACTCCTCCAGCTCATGCTGCACCTTCCTGTACCTGGACAAGTGAGTGTTGGCCTGCTCCTCCTGTTAGGATGACACAAGATATCCAACACCTTTCAGAGCATTGCACTCATGGCACTGAATGTATTGAATAGAAAATGTCAAAACTTCACACTTGAGACATTTGACATTAGACTTACAGCTTCTTCAGACTGGCGCTTGAAGGCCTTCACCTTCAGCTGCAGCTTGTCTACCAGATCCTGCAGTCGGGTCACGTTCTTCTTGTCTTCCTCGGTCTTTGGGTGTAAATATTGTTAATTTATAATGACAATTGTTAAATTATAATGAAAGGTCTAAGATTTCCAAATCCTGTCTAGTTGTACCTGGTAGGTGAGCTCCTTCACTCTCCTTTCATATTTGCGCACTCCTTTCACAGCGTCTGCACCACGTCTCTGTTCAGCTTCAACTTCAGCCTCCAACTCGCGCACCTTCAGTAGAGAGTCATGCTGTCACCTGTCAAATCTCTACCATAGCCAGTTCATCTAAGATTGTATTTAGCTTGTAATTTACCCTGGACTCCAGTTTCTGGAGCTGTTTCTTTCCACCCTTCATGGCCAGACTCTCAGCCTCATCCAGACGGTGCTGCAGGTCTTTGACAGTCAGCTCCAGGTTCTTCTTCATCCTCTCCAGGTGAGAACTGGTGTCCTGCTCCTTCTTCAGCTCCTCAGCCATCATGGCAGCCTGAAAAATAAGCCAATTCAAATGAACTAGCCAATATAGACAGAAATTCCTTCCTTGAAGGTTCCCTTTGTTACCACATGTGGCTAAATGGTCAAATAACAGTTTAATTTAGAATAGAGAAACAGATCGTAAACACTAACATCAGTGATGGCCTTCTTGGCCTTCTCCTCTGCATTTCTGGCCTCCTGGACTGCATCATCCACCTCACCTTGAACCTGGACCAGATCAGCCTCCAGCTTCTTCTTGGTGTTAATAAGACTTGTATTCTGTGGGATTTAAGCAGATAGTTTAGTGTACATTTAACTAAAACTTTGTTATCATGTAACCTGAATTTGCTCCAAGTATAGTTTTTCTGTACTTGTGAGTGCAGCAGTCCCACACGCTCGCTGACGTCCACCAGCTCCTGCTCCGCCACTTTGCGGCCTCTCTCTGTTTGCTCCAGTGCAGCTCTCAGCTCCTCAATCTCTGCTTGCATCAGGTTATTCCTGCGCTCCACCATGGCCACCTGCTCCTTCATGTCCTCCTGTCCTCTGAGAGCTTCATCAAGGTGCAGTTGGGCATCCTGTGGCAATGTTCTTTCTTTGTTAGTTGTCATGCTTTGGTTAATTCATGTATCATATTCACAGTATCATACATTTAATATGTGTTGCAATTGCTCATTCTACAGAAAGATACCTTGAGTTGGCCTTGGACGTTCCTGAGCTGTTTCTGGGCCTCAGCAGCCTGGCGGTTGGCATGACTCAGCTGGATCTCCATCTCATTCAGATCTCCCTCCATCTTCTTTTTTACTCTCAGGGCATCATTTCTGCTCCTGATCTCAGAGTCCAGAGTGCTCTGCATGGAATCGATCACTCTTTGGCTGTTTCTCTTGATCTGTTCCATCTCCTCATCCTTCTCAGCAAGCTTCCTGTCAATCTCACTCTTCACCTGGTTTAGCTCCAGCTGCACACGAAGAATCTTGGACTCTTCATGCTCCAGGGCGCCCTACAAGGACAAAGGCAAAAATTTTCTTTTAAAATGCATTGCCAAAATATACTGTAGCCTCTGTATTTCATGGCAGTACATTTCTGAGAGATTAAGAAGGAAATAATTATCAGAATTTTATCATTTAAGCTTTTGACCCACTCCATATTCAGTGTTTTAATATTATTCAAGCATTGGTATCATGTTAATACAGTAGTAAAAAAAAAATGGCACCTCGGCCTCTTCAAGTGCAGTCTGGATCTCTGATTTCTCAGACTCCACTGTCTTCTTGGCTTTCTCTAACTCATGAATGCTCTTTGCAGTCTCTCCAAGCTGCTCAGTGAGGTCAGAAATCTCCTCTAAAAGGGTTTAAAAAGCAGAAAAATTACTATTGCAATGCTTTTGTCTTTTTTATGGGGGCAGTTGTGGCCTAATGGTTAGAGAGTCGGACTTGTAACCCGAAGGTTGCAGGTTCAAGTCTCAGGTTCGGTGGGAATTGTCGGTGGGGGGAGTGAAGCTGAGAAGAACAGAGATGAGACCCTTGAGCAAGGCACCGAACCCCCAACTGCTCCCCGAGCGCCGCAGCATTGGCTGCCCACTGCTCCGGGTGTGTGTGTTCACTACTTAGATGGGTTAAATGCAGAGCACAAATTCTGAGTATGGGTCACCATACTTGCCCACACGTCACTTCACTTTTTTTCACTTTAAACATTGTTTTACAAATAAAAGTGTAATTTACGTTGCAGATTCTTGTTCTCTCTCTTCAGGGTCTCAAGCTGATCAAGAGCTTCTTCATAGGAGTTCTTCATTTTGAAAAGCTCAGTGCTGAGAGAACGAGCTTCTTTCTGAGCACCTTCGAGTTCAGCCTGGCCTTCCTCATACTTCTGTTTCCACTCTGCTAGGACCTACAGAAGAAATGTAGTCATTGTTAATTAGGTTCAAGGTTTAGGTTTATAGGTGATCAAAGTCAAGTCAAGTCAAGTCACCTTTATTTATATAGCGCTTTTAACAATACAAATTGTGTCAAAGCAACTGCACAATATCAAAATAGGAAAATAGTGTTTCAATAATGTAAAATTATCCAAATCTTTCTCACCTTGTCAAAATTTCTCTGCTTCTTGTCAAGGTTGGCAGCCAATGCATTTGCCCTCTCCACATCAATCATGAGGTCCTCTACTTCACCCTGCAGTCTCTGTTTGGTCTTTTCCAGTGAAGCACACTTGGAGTTCACCGCCTCAATTGATTCTTCAGCATCCTGCAGACGCTGTGCAAGCTTTTTCCTGAAGAAAGTGGTATGAGATAATGCAATCTTACTAATATTTGTGATATTAAATGTAGGGTACTGAAAACTCTTTTCTTTGCTGTATTTACTTGGATTCCTCAAGCTCCTCAGTGCGTTGGATGGCATCAGTCTCATATTTGGTTCTCCACTGAGCCACCTCACTGTTGGCCTTAGACATTCCACGCTGGAGTTCAGTTTTGGCCTCCTGCTCCTCCTCATACTGCTCTCTGAGCAAATCACAGTCATGGCGGGCAGACTGAACCGCATGGGCCAGAGCATTCTTGGCCTGTAAGGCAGCATATTTTGAGTTTTTAAACAGTCTACCATCTATAGAATGGTTTGGATTAAAAAAAAAATAATAATATGTGTAATTCTACCTTGACTTCTTCCTCAATATGTCTTTTAAGTTCCTCAATTTGCTGCGTATAAGCCTGTTTTCCTCTAGTTAGCTGTGAAACAAGCGCTTCTTTCTCTTCCAGTTGACGGCTAAATTCACCTTAGAAACAGGTTACAGATGTTACCATGACATATAATAACAGAATATTTTTGCTCAATTCTTGAGTTTTTTTCATCTGTCTTACCATTTTCAGTCTGAAGTCTTGCACGTTGTGCATTAATGTCATTCAGCTGACGACTATTTTCATCACTCTTGGCCTTGATTTCATTCAACTGGTCTTCCAGGGTGCGGCACATCTTCTCTAAATTAGCCTAAAGAAATCCAAAATTATATACATATGTTTGTAAAGATGCTTTTGTATTTAATTATCCTCTAGTGATATTACCTTTGCTTTAGCCACAGCCTCCATGTTGCTTGACAAATCATCAATCTCCATCTTGTATTCACTCTTCTCCTTCTCCAGCTTCTGCTTGACCCGCTGGAGGTTGTCGATCTGTTCTCCGAGTTCAGCCACAGTGTCTGCCTGCTTCTTTCTGAGAGCTGCAGCTGTAGCTTCATGCTGCAAAGTAGACTCTTCCAGATCACGACGCATCTTCTGGAATTCGGCTTCACGCTTCTTATTCATCTCAATCTGGGCAGCAGTGGCACCACCAGCTTCCTCAAGCCTCTCGCTGATCTCTTCAAGTTCCCTGGAGAGATCAGCTCTCTGCTTCTCCACTTTAGCACGAGCAGCTCGCTCTGCCTCAATTTCCTCTTCCAGCTCCTCGATACGGGCCTAAATAAATAAATAAAACTTATTTATGCAGTGATATTGGTCATTTGGGTTTTCCCAGCTATTCAACTACTTCAGTTTCACATAGAAATGATTAGGGTTAGAGTTACCTGAAGTTCTTTGATCTTCTTCTGAAGCTGTGCTCCCAAAGTCTGTTCATCCTCAATCTTGCTGAGAAGCTGACTTATCTCAAAGTCCTTCCTGTTTTTAAAGTAGTGTTTTGTAAAATGTGCAAAATACTTACTTTTTGTTAAATGTGTAATTGTTTAAAGACAGACATCTACTCACTTTTTGATCTTCTCGTCTGATTGCTGTTTTTCATTCTCCAGGTCCATTACGGACTCCTGGGCCAGTTTCAGATCACCCTCAAGCTTCCTCTTTGCTCTCTCAAGGTCCATACGGAGCTTCTTCTCTTGCTCCAGTGAGCCCTCAAGCTGTTTTTACAGAAACAAGAGCATTAAAATCTGGTATAGAGCAAAACATTTTATTTCTTATTGATTCATAGTCTTATACTCATGCCAAACATCTTACATCGTCCACTTGCTGCTCAAGCTTTGTCTTAGCTTTAGTCAGAGTGTTGACTTTGTCTTCCTCTGCCTGAAGGTCATCAAGAGTCTGCTGGTGTGCTTCTTGGAGGGCTTTCTTCTCTTTGGTCAGCTTGGCAATGCTCTCATCCTGAGAGGCCATCTCCTCTGTCAGGTTTTTCACCTAAACGGAAACATTGTTTATTGGTTTCATTCCCAAGAGCCTGAATCACAATCTCCAGTATGAAAATGTAAAAAAAAATACTGACCTTATTTTCTGTTGCATGTTTCTCCTTCTCCACTTTTGCCAAGGTGAGCTCCAGGTCATCGATGTCTTTCTTCAGCTCGGAGCATTCGTCCTCCAGTTTCCTCTTCTTGGCGGTCAGTTCGGCATTGATTTCCTCTTCATCCTCCAGTCTCTCGTTTGTCTCTTTGAGTTTGCCCTCGAGCTGGATCTTGCTTTTGATGAGCCCTTCACATCTCTCCTCAGCATCAGAGAGGTTTTCAGATTCCTGTTCATTGACATGGGCATAGTTAATGACTTATGTTTATAGCTTTAGGATCCATATTGGGATAAATAAGAGCTGAAATACTCACAGAAGTTACTTGCAGTAGAAGATCGTTTTTCTCCTGAATAATTGACACCATTTTCTCCTCAAGCTCCTTCTTTTTAGCTAATGCCTTTGTTAAATCTTCTTTCATTTTCTCATAATTCTCCTTCATGGATGCCATTTCTTTCTCAGTCTCTGCACTCTTCAGAAGAGGCTTGATCTTGAAGTACACCTTCATCCATGGCCAATGTTTGACATTCATAAATGACCGGATGTTGTATTGGATGGAAAAAATTGATTCCCTGTGTAAATTGTAATCAGTAACTCAGTCTTTATCACTCTGTTGTACTAAACAGTTGTGTTCCAAACATTATTGTAAGTTCATTGTACCTCCTCTCCATCATTTTAACAAACTCCTTCCTCATGACATATCCACGGCACAAAGCCTGAGTCATGGTAACCAGATTTGCTAGTTTCTCATCTCTCATCTCCTCAAGAGTACCCAACAGACCAGCTTTGAAGAACACCTACAACAGCATTTGGAATATATTAGTGGTGTAGTGTTGAATAAGCCAATAAGTCCTTTTCAGCCTAGATGTGGCCTGGGATACACTATATGGCCCTAATAATAATTGAGTTTGGCTGTTCCAGTAATTCCAGATGGAAAAAAGTCTATTATGTTCTATACTATACTATAGAATGACATTTACATTTAGTCATTTAGCAGACATATAATATTACATATAATATTACAGATATATTACATATTTAATATTTACATTTAACATAATGACATTTGTGAGAATTCTGTCCTTTCTTTTTTGATGTAACAGTTTGGAGAGACATGACAGTGTCCAGTACACAAAGTGGGGTCCATATATAATTTTTGGGGGTAATAACTTGTGGAAAATCTGGTGTGGCGTGGAATAAATTGACTGGCACAAATCCTAGACTTGAACCCATATTCAAAAGCTTCGGGCCTTCCTTCCTCAGACAGTTGCAGTACATTTGGAAGCACTGCATTCTCTACAATGTCATTGTGTTGTGGCAGAGTCAAAAATGAGAAGGAAAGAGTTGAAATAGTTTTGTCCACATGGTGTATTTGCTGAGTAGCTCACCTTGGTGTGTCCAAATTTGTATTGGGTGTGGTCAACATCAATAGAGCCCAAGAGTTTCTCTGCAGCCTTTTTGTTGTCAATGAACTGTCCCTCAGGGATGACGCTAGCATTTAATACTTTGTATCTAGAGGACATTTAGGGAAGAGTCATATTCTTGTGAAACATGTAAGGAAGTGAAGATTAGGTGGCACATCATCTCTAAGTAAGAAGTTGCAAAAAGATGTCTTTACCTCTGCTTGAAGTCACCGTAGTGAATTCTGCTGGGGAAACCCTTCCTGCAGATTCTGATACCCTCCAGCACACCATTACACCTGAGCTGGTGGATAACCAGGAAGTTCTCCATCAGACCTGAATTGCAAATGTTCTTAAGATTCCAGACATTTTTTCAAAACTGTGATGCATTTGAGTCTTCAAGGATCAAGTTTACCTGGAGTCTTGGATTCATTAGGAATCAAGCAGCGCACAAAGTGAGGGTGAGTGCTCCTCAGATTAGACATCAGCTTACCCAAATTCTCCTGTGGAAATGTTTGTAATTAATCTAATCTGTAATGTTGAAAAATTTCACAAACTTCATTAAGAAAGAGAATCTGTTTACCCTAAAAAGTGCAGACACCGTCTGGAAGGAACCACCCTTCTTCTTGCCTCCTTTCTTTCCACCTCCCTCTGTTTTATATCAATGACAGAAGTTATTTTTTGTTTTGTTAAACTTGTGTTGCTTTCCATTAACCCCTTCAATAAATCTCTATTTACATCTTATTGAATCTAACTGTTATCTTGCATAGATATACTTCATATTTTGATACTCCAAAATCTGTGATCACATAGTATGTTGCAATCTGATGATCTTATTCTTTTTTTTTTTTAAGTTTTGGTATAAGCAGGTGTCTTGTACATGATTAAAACACAAAGGAATTGAATAAATGCAGATGTTTGTACCTTCTGCACCTGCAACAGCAGCATACAGGAGGGCCAGCACTTTGAGTGATGACTTTTGGTAAAGTTGCACGACAGAGTCATTCAGTGGATCCTTGTTCTTGTCCAACCAGCCACTAATGTTGTAGTCCACAGTGCCGGCGTAGTGCACCAGAGAGAAGTGGGCCTCTGCCTTACCTTTGGCAGGCTTGGGCTTCTGGAAAGCTGCAGTTTTGCCCAGATGCTGGTCATGCAGCTTGTTTTTGAAACTTGTGTCTGTAGCCTTTGGGAACATGCACTCCTCTTCAAGGATGGAGAAGATGCCCATTGGCTGTTGAAGAAATATTCACATTCAAGTACAGGCAAAGTGAGAATAGTTATTTTAATTTACTGAATATCCTCTTACCTTCTCAATGAGCTCAATGCAGGCAGCCAAGTCCATACCAAAGTCAATGAACTCCCATTCAATGCCTTCTTTCTTGTACTCATCTTGCTCCAGAACAAACATGTGATGGTTGAAGAACTGTTGCAGTTTCTCATTTGTGAAGTTGATGCAAAGCTGCTCCAAGCTGTTGAACTGATAAGTCAACAGAAGCAATTATTGCAACTGACTGTTATCTTTTATGTCTTGATTCTTTCAGAGACATTAATGACTGATGCTCACATCAAAGATCTCAAATCCAGCGATGTCCAGCACACCGATGTAGAACTGTCTAGGCTGCGTTGTGTTCAACATCTCATTGATACGGATGACCATCCACAAGAACATTTTCTCATAGACAGACTTGCTGAGAGCCGAGACTGAATTGTTCACCTGAGAAATTCAAAGGTCTCTCATGATGACTATGTCTGAGACATTTCTCACTGTATCCATAAGATAAATGTGTTGATAAAGTCATCACCTGTGGTACTGTCTGGCCTTTGGTCACCATCTCATTCCCGACCTTCACTCTGGGGAAGCACAGAGCTTTCAGCATGTCAGCGGAGTTGAGGCCCATGAGGTAGGCGATTTTATCAGCCGCTAAGGAAGCAGAGTTTTATGCATTATTGTTGCTAATTAAGTGAATGTTTATGTGTTAATATGTGCTCAAATTTTATCACCCTCATTGCCGTCAGGTTCGGCCTGCTCCTCTCTCTGCTTCTGTTTGAACTTCATGCTCCCATGATGCATCACAGCACCTGTCAGCTTGTAGATGCTGATTTTCTCATCAGCAGTGAAGCCAAGAATGTCAATGGCAGTCTGTTTTTACACAGACCAAATAAATCACATTGTTTATTGGAGTCAAAAAAGAAGGGTATTTTACTATTTTACTCTGTCATGCAGTGTTCAGTTCAAGCTGTTTTTTTTCTGATGTTTGTTTGCTCAGATATATTGCATAGAATCTAAAAATACTACTAATAATAATAATATTGGAGTTGTCCACATACATCTGTGGCAATGAACTCCTCCACATCATCGATACTCTTGACAGTGATTTCACCCTGGCTGATCATTGGATAGTCATAAGGGTTGGTAGTGATGAGCAGGGCCTCTGTAAAGAGTTGATGTGCAGCATGTTAACAGTGCTCTCAAACATGGAAATAACTGAAACACACAATCCTGTAGATTTCTCACCAAGCAGCTCTGGCTTGTGTCCAGTCATGAGCTGGTAGAAGATGTGGTAACTCCTCTCAGCAGACAGCTGGAATGTTACCCTTGACTTTTCTAGCAGATCTTTCCAAGAAAAAAAGAGGAAAAAAATATGTGTTCAATTGATTAACCCACATCTTAGCCTCCAAATAAAATGTTTGGCTTAAAACAGTGTTGACTCACAAGTTTCAATATCTGCTTTGGCCAGTTTACCAGTGGTCCCAAAGTGAATCCTAATGAATTTACCCTAGATTGAAATCATTGATAAAAGTTCAACTGTTTGCCTGCTTTGAAAATGTGATTGAAAATGTATGATGTTATTAATGATGATTCATAGGTGCAACTTACAAAACGAGAGGAGTTATCGTTCCTTATAGTCTTGGCATTACCATAAGCCTCCAGCAGAGGGTTTGCTGCAATGATCTGGTCCTCCAGTGATCCCTAGATGTAATTGTAGGACAGTGGGGTAGGCATGAGGTGAATTACAAACACTGTCATTAATAACATTGTCTAGAATAGGTATTCTCTAACCTGCATTTTTCCAGGGACAGGCTCTGCCTTCTTTGGACCAGCCATCGCAATAGTTGCAAAGTACTGAATGACACGTTTTGTGTTCACAGTCTTTCCTGCACCAGATTCTCCACTGGAGATTTATATGAGATCATCATTTAGTCATACATCTTTTATTGATTTACAATTATAATTGAAAAGCTTCAGGTTGTGTCAGCAGAATTATATTTACTCACGTAATCAGGATAGACTGATTCTCACGATCTGAAATTAAATCGTAAAATGTTAACAGGATTTCTAAAATAGGTAGCACTCTATATTAACTTGAAGCTATAAAGTGTTTGTGAAGTTTTTGTTATTTTTCTTGCATTGGTATTAGATTAATAGGATACATCCTAAACTTAACAGTTCATTTATTTATTCATATAAGTGCATATAGAAGAAGGTAACTTTTTATACAATAATGCAAAATAATGGTTGTTATGAAGCACTTACTAATTAAACATTAATATGAACTGTACCACTCATTTTTCCTCAGCTTAAAAACCTCCTTTAGGCATCCTTTACTAAGTAGTTATTAACTAAGGATAAAAAACATCAGTCTTCTTTCATTTATACATACTATTTGGATTTAGCTTATCTATCAACTCTGTCAAAACAGCAATTTATAGACAATGAATTATACACTAATACTTCACACTTGTTATTATAAAGTGTATTTTTTTCATTGTCTTTTTAACTGTTATTTGTTGAGACTGCTGGTATCCACTTACCAGTGAGCATGAACTGGTAGGCGTTGTCAGAGATGGAGAAGATGTGAGGTGGGGCTTCAATCCTCTTCTTGCCTCGGTATCCAGCCACAACAACTGAGTCGTACACTGGGAGCCACTTGTAGGGATTGACAGTGGCGCAGAACAAGCCAGAGTAGGTCTGAAATGGAGATCGTCCAGTTTTACAATGTTGCTGCTCTATTCCAGGAATAAATTATGATTTACTTACATAGATCATCCATGCTGCGTAACGCTCTTTGAGGTTAAACAGCACAGCAGGCTCATTGAGGTGGGTCATCATGGCCATGTCCTCAATTTTGTCAAACTTGGGAGGATTCATTGGGAAGATTTCATCTTCTTTTACTGTGACAGTCTGTAATAAACATTGTTTAGACTTTTTGTACACACATTTCTACACTAAGTGAAAAACTTTAACCTCTGAACTCAAGCACAGTAACATATGAAATAGATTTTTTGTTTGTTTTGTTTGTTTGTTTAATCTATGATACTTACTTTCCCACAGTGAGTTTTTACAGTAGCTTTGCCACCCTCTCTGCTAACGAGAGTACTTTTCAGGTACATCTCAGCTTGATCTGTCACGAAGAATGCCGTTTTGGCATCAAAGGGGGTGTTCTGAGCCTCGATTCTCTCTCTTTCTGGCTTCCGGAGGTAAATGGCCGCCGGGCCGAAACACTCCATTTCACCATCTCCCATGATGGCACTTCACTGTGGAGTAGAACTGACATCACAATGCTGATATACTTAGATTCATTTTTTGATTGTCATTTTCTAACTTTCAACTCTAACTCTCCTAATACATTCCAATCAGTGAAACCTCCAAACAGATCATATTGTCACCATCTGTTGGCAAGTTATTTACCTTGTATTATGCTCAGATGTAAATTGCAGCTGTCAAGTTCAGGATTCTGAAAAATAAATGTAAATGACTAGTCACACATACACACACACACACACACACACACACACATATATACATATATATATATATATATATATATATATATATATATATATATATATATATATATATATATATATATAATGATAGCTAGATAGATAGATGGTTTAACTCACCCACTTTTGATGGGCAACTGTGCTGCAATCAGAGGCTGCCGTTTATATAGTGTCTTTACTGAACACTCAGCTAAACTGTCCAGCTGGATTTGGTCATGTTATTCTACTTGGTTTATGATGAGATATCTCAGTCCTAGTGGAAAATAGCAACATGTTGTCCTTCATTTGTTTTTTTGGTTTGCTGTAGCATGTGATATTTTAAATATTCTCATGGTTTGCATCAACTGAACACTCTTTCTAAACTTATATTCATGATGTTGATATGTTTTAATTTTAAAGCAATAACACATTAATATAACACATTAATCATAGACATTTGGATAATACACTTATATGGTATAAAAGGTTTACAGTCCATGATTTTTTCATGTTCTGTTTCTTCTTTTTAATGTAGGGTTTCTTGTGTGTATTTGTTAGTTTACAATGTTTAATTTGATGTCACTGAGGTCTTATTTTAATATTGCATCTTATTTCAATCTTGGCAAAGAGGAGGAACTTGGTTCAGATGTGAAGAAGCAGTCAGCTGCCACTGCTATTTAATTTTAGAGGTGACAGTAGGACTGACATAATGTGATGACTAAAAGATTTTACTTTTGATAAAAGGTAATATACAACTTATGTTTTGGCCAGCTATCTATTACATAACGATTGATATTGCTAAATCACATGATGTCATTTACCATTCTTACCTTTGTTTTACCAGACAAATTCCTGTGTTCAACAAGTTCTAATATTTGTCTTTGGACATTTAGCATCCATATTATTTCCTCTTCAATTGCAAATGCAGTCAAGTAACAGTGTTTGCATATAATGTCAACTTTTGGACGCATATTTAAATCTTTTACAAAATCACAAAGAGCTTACTGTATGTAATATCTAGTTCGATCACAAGAATGTGAGCAAAGTTTGGAAAAAAATTTGAGAAGTTTGGCAAGCAGGGCATTAAAACCTAGATGAATTACCAGAGATGGACTGTAACAGTCGTTCCAAATGAAAAAATAATATCTCTGGCAGATTTTTATTGGGCAATTAAACCTCAGTGGTCACTGCACATACGAATCTTATTTCATGGTGATATAATGACTCTCAAAGTTATAAACAGCATGTTCATATATGGACAAATCATAAATAGAGCACAGTGAGAGCTTGTTTGTATTATGAAGTTTAGGTTCCTAATCCAGGCCACGGTGAAGACTCATCTGACCTATCATGACATTACTGTAAGATTTCTCAGTAAGTACACTTTTTTTTTTTAAATTTACTGTACATTTGAAATAAATTAATAAAAAAAGTATCAATGTTTATGACTTGCTCTAGAGCAGGGGTCACCAAGTTCAGTCCTGGAGTGCCGGTGTCCCTGCAGAGTTTAGCTCCAACCCTAATCAAACACACCTGAAGCAGCTAATCAAGCTCTTACTAGGTATACTTGAAACTTCCAGGCAGGTGTGTTGAGGCAAGTTGGAGCTAAACTCTGCAGGACACCGGCCCTCTGGGATCAAGTTTGATGATCCATGCTCTAGAGTCTAGACTATCTAGATTTATGTTTATATGTTAACATTTATTAGCTGCTGCAGTATACTATTGTTGTAGATTGTTACCAGCTATTAACTGACTTTGTGTTAGAGTCACAAGCCTAAGCATTTTGCTTGATTTAAATATAAATTTACAGACAACAGTCAAAATGTGGTGTAGTACTTATTCATCTTTGGGCCAAATGGTTCTGAGCATGGTGAGTTACAATTCCAGATGCATTTCTACATGAATACAGTACGGTTTGTAATCATACCACATCTGTCAGAATACAGTTAAGTCAGAATACAAGCAACTAAAAAATGTTTTGGTAGGCTTTGAAATTTGCAGAGCGGACAATAGTCTGGAGGGATTTCAGGGAATAGTGCCAAAACATCCAGTCAGCAGTCATTCTGTTGCTGTGGTTGAAAATGGCTTGTTAATGACTGATCCAAGGTGAAGGGATCAAATCAAAGTTTATTTATAGAGCACTTTTTAAAAACAACAATTGTTTACCAAAGTGCTGTACAAGCATAATCAAGATAAAACTAAATATTAACAAATAAGAAAAAAAAGTAACAAATATTAACACTGACCACATACATAAATCAACTATCATACTGAGTTAAATGCCAGAGTATAAAAATAAGTTTTAAGACTACATTTAAAAAAAGCAAGTGTTTGGGCCTGCCTAACATATAGAGGCAAGTTATTCCAAAGTTTTGGGGCTGTCACCCCTG
The DNA here is from genome assembly GCA_027422415.1 of Schizothorax lantsangensis. Classification (NCBI taxonomy): domain Eukaryota; kingdom Metazoa; phylum Chordata; class Actinopteri; order Cypriniformes; family Cyprinidae; genus Schizothorax; species Schizothorax lantsangensis. The sequence goes on from JAPDDO010000226.1 coordinate 49,399, forward strand.
CTTTTTAGCCTTGAACAAGGTACAACCAAGAGTAAACGGTCAGCAGTCCTAAGTGCTCTTGATGGATCATGTGGCTGTATTAAATCAGAAAGTAACTTGGTGCCAATCCCTTTAATGACTTATAAACTAAAAACTACAACCTTAAAATCAATTCTAAAATGAACAAGAAGCCAATGAAGAGATGCCAATATGGGTGTAATTTGTTCGCGCTTGCGCTCCATGTGAACAGACTAGCAGCGGAATTTTGTACCATCTGTAAACGTTTGAGGGAGGACTGATTGATACCTACATAAAGGCCATTACAATAGTCAAGACGGGTCGAGATAAAAGCATGTATGACCCTTTCAAAACCATTAACCCTCTGGGGTCGGCTGTATCGCCGGCAATACCAGCTTGGTTTTTTTAAGATCAGTGCAAAAGACACTAAAAATACTCTGTTGATTTTGGTCACACAAATAAGTGTTATACATCAATCGAAACTGTTAAGTGTCTACTTTTTTTATGTACACTCACGAATACAACAAAACTTTGTGGTTTTGAAAAAAAAAAAGAAAACATACAGGGTGCGCTCTCCGTCTTCGCGAGCTGCTCTTTGAAACAAGTCACTAAAAGGAACTGTAACTCAGTGAAAACTCAACACACAGACACGGGAGTTATATCTATAGAAAGCTGGAAGTGTCTACTTTGAAATTTATTATCGAAAACAAACATTCTGTGATTAAGTAATCCGTATGAAACCAACACGATGTTCAGTCTGTCCCGTCTAACTCATTATTTCTAATGTGATCCCGCCCCCTCACGTTCATATGTAAATAACCACGTGTGCCGCGTGCTCATGGAGACGCCCAACACAAACAAAGCCAGATCGTTCCTCGTGGCTAACGTTACTGTTCATTTCTGGAAGAAGACGCGCTGAATAAAAGCTGGATTTGCCTCAAAATAAGAGCAAGAGTTCATCCAGAAGAGAAGAGCGATCTGATGAGTAAGTAATGTTTCTTTTTTTGCATTAGTTAATGTGTTATTGTGACTCAAACTTGAATGTGTTTATTTGTTTCCCAAACGACAACATGATGAATGCTACAATGTTTAGAAAAATGTTTAATGTTCACAAATGGATTTAATAGCATGCTAAACGATAATAATTAGTTTCTCAGATATAAAATATCCTTTTTTTATAGTACAAAGTACATCCTTTTCTAAAAATTAACCCTAACGGAAGTCGATATAATGAAATTAAAACAGGTCCAAGAATGGAACCCTGAGGGACATTACACGAAAAAGATGCAGAAGATGACACAAAATCCCCAAGGCAGACTGAAAAACTTCTATCATACAAATAAGATCTAAACCACTCCAACGCAGTCCCCTAACTCCAACGCAATGCTCCAACCGAGAAATCAGGATGTTATGGTCTACAGTGTCAAATGCAGCCCTAAGATCCAGGAGCATGAGGACAGCATAATCACCTGAGTCAGTGGCTAGTAACAGGTCCTTAAAAACTTTCAACAGGGCCATTTCTGTGCTGTGGAGTGATTTAAAACCAGACTGAAACACTTCCTGCAAACCATGTTGACTTAAAAATTATTGCAATTGTGTAAAAACAACCTTCTCTAATATATTAGAAAGAAACTAAAGTTTTGAGATAGGCCTAAAATTATCAAGAATCGAGGTATCCAAATTTGACTTCTTAATCAATGGTTCCACTATTGCATGTTTAAAATTTAGAGGTACAACTCCTGAGGCAAGACTACTATTAATGATTTCCTGAATTTTAGGTCCAAGGGTTTCAAAAACATTCTTTAAAAAATGAGAAGGAATGATATCTAAGCAACAAGTAGATGATTTCATTTTAGCTATGATGTCTCGCAAAAAAGAAAGAGACACAGGCTCAAACTGGTTAAAAACAGCAGAGCACATAGTGGTGATAGATGAATCAACAGGAGGAGATGAAATATGTGCTATAACAACAGCAATCTTGTCAACAAAAAAATTTAAAAGTTTTCACACATCTCAAAAGAGACCTCCAAACAAGTTGATTGAGGAGCGTTCAAAGCAGCATTGATAGTCCTGAAAAGAACACAAGGCTTGTGTGAGTTGTTAGAGATAATATTTGAGAAATACTTAGACTTTTCAGTTTTAACAGTCTTTTGATATTTGTGCAAACTTTCCTTTAAAATGTCAGAAGATACCTGTAGTCTATTTTTTTTCCAATTGCGTTCAGCTCTCCTACACTCATGCCTTACAGCACGAGTGGTGTCATTCAGCCATGGTTCAACTTTTGGTTTAGCACGAGTGATCTTAAATGGAGCGACTGTATCTAGAATGTTTTGGCATGTAGAATTAAATAGTAAAGTTAACTCCTCAGTATTTAAACAAGAAAAGGACATTGAATAATCCTCATCAATACATTTAAAAGCATCAGAGAACAGTTCAACAGTTGATGGACTAAACGAACGACAATGACGAGCTGGGACATTTGGTTTAGGATTACAAAAAATATACATTTCAAATAAAACAGGCATGTGGTCAGAGAAGGTCATCACATACCTCAATATTACAAACAGGTAAACCATATGACAAAACCAGATCTAATGTATGCCCATGCTCATGTGTAGGGCTATTCACAAACTGTACCAAGTTAAAAGAGTCAATAAGATCTAAAAAAAATCTTTATCCGATGGCTTAGAGGGACAACAAATGTGGATATTAGAATCTCCAACTATTAAGACCCGATCATATTTTGGCATAATTGCAGCCAAAAAAACAGAAAAGTCATTGATAAAATCTTTACTGTATTTGGGTGGACGATAAATCACAGCACACAGCACGGGATGAACCTGATCCAGCTCAAAAACATTGAGCTCAAAGCTGGAGAAACAATAAGATGGCAAATGCCGGCAGTTAAAATGTTTTTTTAAGAAAGTAGCAACTCCTCCCCCTCGTCCAGTAGATCTCGGAGAGCTAAAATATGTGCAATCCAGTGGTAAAACCTCTGAAAAAGAGCTTGACTCACCAGCACTCATCCAAGTTACAGTCACAAACAGTAAATCCTAGCTATTGGAAGTGAAAAAGTAATTTAAGGTGAAAGTTTTGTTGGCTAGCGATCTAGCATTTATCAGGGCTAACCTAGTCTCAGCCTCAGACGTCACGCCCACGGACCGCTGGCTAAATGTCTGATGCATATGAGACACAAAAGTGGAAACACTTCAGGGGTTTCGAAGTCGTCATCGGGTTGGTTGAGTTATACAGGATTTCCGGGAGACGTGTGTGTCGCATTCTTTAACGTTCCGCCTTAATGTGCCGTGATGCCAAACCCCCTCACGAAAGAAGAAAGCGTTGTGTTTACAAGTGTGATGACGAGCGCTTATCAGGGTCAACTAAACGCTGGAGTTTCAAAAGTATGTGAAGGCGTCATCGGGTTGGTTGAGTTATACAGGATTTCCGGGAGACGTGTGTGTCCCGTTCTTTAACGTTCCGCTTTAACGTGCCGTGATGCCAAACCCCCTCACGAAAGAAGAAAGCGTTGTGTTTACAACTGTGCGCTTTCCTGTAGCGCTTTCTTGTAGCTCAACTGGTAGAGCATGGCGCTAGCAATGCCAAGATCATGGGTTCGATTCCCAGGGAAAGCAAGAGCTGGTCAAATGTAAAACTGTAACTTGAATGCAATGTAAGTCGCTTTGGATAAAAGCGTCTGCTAAATGCATAAATGTAAATGTAAATGTAAACTGTGATGACGAGCGCTTATCAGGCTCAACTAAACACTGGAGTTTCAAAAGTATGTGAAATATTTAAAGTTCGTGGCATAGAATCTTTAAAATACGTCTGATAGTTTTACACACTGGCCTGTTATTGTGGCGACATTTCCACGTCCCAAAACATGCCGCTGAACGAAACGAACTGTGATTGGTTGTTTGACATGTCGGTCAAATGGCCTCATGGGCGGGCCTTGGCCAATAAAAGCTGCCATGGATTCCAGACCTTCAGCCATCAGTCTGAAGGTCTGGCTATGCGAGACTAGGGCTAACCTGGCTGGAACAGGGTCTTTCCCCATCGCGGATTCCCGGTTCAGTGTCCGAATGCAAGCAGCATTCACTCCACCCCTACGAAGATGAAGTGAACGAGAGCGGGGGAACTGGAACTCCTCAACCGAACCGACCACCGGTACCAACCAGGTATACACAGATTCCAAGGAACGGTGAGAAACAAAGCAGTAACCCGCATCATATTCTGCCAGTAGACCACGGAGATCAGCATAGATGAGCCTTGTACTAGATGAGCCTTGATTTTTACCAGCAGGCCGCCGCGTTTACCCCGTCGTCTCTGGTAAGCAGGCAGGTAATCCATGTAGAAATGGAGGAGGGGACAAAGTTTTCTGTCTACCCAAATCGTGGATAACATTATTTTCCATGGCAGATCTAATGTTGAGAAGTGCTTGGCGATTATACACCAGTAGAGAGTCTGCATTTTTAAAAACAGTCGATGTGTGGAATGAGTGGATGAGTGGAAAGTGGCAGTAAATGATTTTATTTGTTATTGCAGTGTAGTTCACATTCTTTTAAATAGACTAGAAAACTTTGTTGGCATTAGTGGAAGTGCCTTAGCATGGTTCAAATCGTACTTATCTGACCGCCATCAGTTCGTAGCAGTGAATGACGAGGTATCATATCGATCACAAGTGCAGTATGGAGTACCTCAAGGCTCAGTACTAGGGCCGTTACTTTTCACGCTTTACATGTTACCCTTGGTAGATATTATCAGGAGACATGGTGTTAGCTTTCACTGTTATGCTGATGATACTCAGCTCTATATTTCTTCACGGCCTGGTGAAACACACCAAATTGAGAAACTAACGGAATGCATAGTCAATATAAAAAACTGGATGACAAGTAATTTCCTACTGCTAAATTCTGAAAAAACAGAGGTGTTAATTATCGGACCTAAAAACCCCACATGTAATAACTTAGAACACTATCTAACACTTGACGGCTGCTCCGTCAATTCTTCTTCTTTATCAGTCAAAGTCAAAGTCAGCTTTATTGTCAATTCTGCCACATGTACCGTACATACTGTACATACAGAGAATTGAAATTGCGTTACTCTCTTACTCCCTGGTGCATACAGATAACACTAAACACTAACAGTAGAACGCAAAAATACAGATAAGTACAAATCAAATATATATCAAATATATATATACATATATATATATATATATATATATACATATATACTGTATATACATATACGTACACAAAAATGCAACTATTTCAAATATACAAATAAGGACATGTAGGAAAAAAATAAAAAATAAAACATTAAATAAGGAAATAAAAATAATAATATAAAAAAATGGATAAAGTGGCATAAGGCACATGGTAGATAGTGCAAAACAGTGAAATAAACAAACAAACATACAGTGCAGAATATAAATGGTGTAGTGCAAAGAGCTTATCAAGACTATTTTATTTAAATCTATTTAAAGTGACAAGAAGCAGTCTTTTTTATTCAGACTGTCAGAAGAGGTAGTTGAATGAGGTCAGTCCAATGCTGTACAAGTGACCGGTGCTTGTCACAGTGTGAGTGTGAGTGGGGGGGGGGGGGGTCAGAGTTCAGTGTTGTGTAGTAGTAGTAGCCCTTTATTGTCACTAGTCACAAGTACCAGCGAAATTAGCCATCAACCTGTCCATACACAACATACATATATGACAATGGGGTAGACAGGACAGGAAGACAGGGAATTGAAGAAAAATACAGCAAACAAGAGGAATGTAAGGAGAAAAAAATAACCCCCAGACTATGCTCCTTGGGGAGTACAGTGTGAGAACAGGAAAAACAACTCAGCAACAAAAGCACATAATACACCATAGACACACAACTTTGCAACAGGGGAAGTAATCCAGCTCTGGCAATCAGCCATCCAGACATGCAGCCATTTCCCGGCGCTAGTCACAGACCCGCTTGTCAGGCTGGCGGTTCAAAGCGACGGAGGCGAGGGATCGGGGGTGGGGATCTCCGATACCGTCGATTTTCCTTTGCAAAGCAGTGAGCTTCTCCATGATAGAATCCATATTGCGGTTAATAGTCTCAGTCTCAATGCTGACCGCTCTTCCCACTACTTCAATCATGACGGGCAGCCTTGTGAGGCTTTGGACAGCTGTTCCCGTTTTCTGAATTCTTCGATAACCCAGGGCAAAGCCTAATCCGATCAGCAAAAGACCTGTTATCATGGTTCCGAATAGGAAGATATCTTCAATGTCCTCCACTGAAAGAGCCGCTAAACACACGATACGCCACCTTTCCCACGCGTCCATCGTGTAGCCAGCTGCAAACGTTCCGTCAGGGCAGTCGGGTTCCCCAGGACACAAGCTTCTCGTCGAGAAGATGGTGTCAATTGCGTTGAGAGACCAGTTGATCAAATCCATAATTTTTCAGTTTGAAGAGCAATGCAGAGAGAGTCTCTCAATAGATGAGACGTGACAAGACAAGAGAGCAAGCAGGGAAAATAAGGGAGAGGACGGGGAGGAAAAAAATGCGACCGCCTCCGTTGAGTGCCAAAGAAGAAGATGTGGGGTAAGAGAGGGGAGGGGGGGCAAGGACGGGAGGGAGTTCAGCTTCCTGTCAGCCTGGTGGATGAAGCTGTCTTTCAGTCTGTTGGTCCTGGCTTGGAGACTCCTCAGTCTCCTCACTGATGGTAGCAGACTGAAGAAGTTGTGTGTCGGGTGGGTGGGATCACCTGCAATGCTGAGGGCTTTGCGGGTGAGACGGGTGTTGTAGATGTCCTGGAGGGAGGGGAGAGAGACACCAACGATCTTCTCAGCTGCTCTCACTACCCGTTGAAGGGACTTGCGGCAGGATGCGTTGCAGGCGCCATACCACACAGTGATGCAGCTAGTCAGAATGCTCTCGATGGTGCCTCTGTAGAAGGTGCACATGATGGGGGCCGGGGCTCTGGCTCTTCTTAGTTTGCGGAGGAAGTAGAGACGCTGTTGTGCTTTCTTGGCTAGTGCTGCAGTGTTGTTGGTCCAGGAGAGGTCCTCTGTGATGTGTACACCCAGGAACTTGGTGCTGCTCACTCTCTCCACAGTCGCACCATTGATGGTCAGCAGAGCATGCAGAGAGTGCACTCTCCTGAAGTCAATGACAATCTCCTTCGTCTTCTCCACATTCAGAGAGAGATTGTTGTCACTGCACCACCCGGCCAGGCGGCTCACCTCGCTCCTGTAGTTTGTCTCATCTCTGTTGCTGATGAGACCCACCACAGTCGTGTCATCCGCAAATTTAATGAAGCGGTTAGAGTTGTGTGACGGTGTGTAGTCGTGGGTCAGCAGAGTGAAGAGGAGGGGGATCAGCACACATCCTTGGGGGGCCCCTGTGTTCAGTGTGATGGTGCTGGATGTGTTACTGCCGACCCTTACTGCCTGAGGTCTCCCGGTCAGAAAGTCCAACAGCCAGTTGCACAGCGACGTATTGAGCCCCAGCTGGACCAGTTTATGAATGAGCTGTTGAGGGACGATTGTGTTGAATGCTGAACTGAAGCATTTCAGGAACCTAGGTGTGCTGTTTGATAGCAATCTTTCTTTTGAAAGTGTTACGTCCAGAGCCGTAAGGTTCTGTTGTGTGAATTCCGTGCCTTGTTTTCTTTTTTTTTCTCTTTCTCTCTCTCTCTCTCTCTCTCTCTCTCCCAGAAGAACCTGTATCTCCCACCTGAGACTAATTAAGAGCTCTTCTGTGATTGGGGAATGGGAGAGGAGAGCGAGTATTTAAACTACAGCTGCTACTCAGACCAGCAGTTGGTGGTGGCTGAATGGTGTGCGACGGCTGAGAACTCATCCTTAGACTTCAGGATTTATTGTGAAGCTCTATCTGGTGCTTTGGTGTACCTTTATTTCAAATTGTGTTGAAATTGTTGAAGTAGAGTTTCTGCCGTTGGTTTCGTTGAGTACAGCTAAGACTGATCCTTAATCTACAGAGAAGTGAGTGTACTTCAGTAGCCCATTATAAATCTTAAGCTTTAGTTTATGTCATTTGTTTTGGGGTTTAGTAGGAAGGTGGGTGCCATTTTGTTTTGTATTACTTATTTTCTCCTGTTTGTGTTAAGTTTAGGGAGTTAGTTTAAATCTGCTGTATTTTGTTTTCTTTTCTTTGAAGTTTAGTCAGTTGGTTTATACAGTTAGCTCCCTTATGTTTGTTATTTTGGCCTTGCCCCCTTCTGAAGTCAATACCCCCTTTAATGTTCTTTCTGTGTAGATGGTAAATAAAAACTTCTCTTTTTGCTGAACTACCGTGGCTGTGTGGGTTATTGTAACCTTTGCTGGGTTGGGAGACGTTTTTCTCTGCCGTCGCACAGTGTCTCACCACCAACCATTCTTAGTTCTGTTGCGGTCTTCCCTAGACCATTTGAGGCCGTAACAGAAATTGGGGGCTCGTCCGTGCCTTAAACCCTAACAAATCGCGTATGAGTCATAACAAGTGGAGGCTCGTCTATTTGTTCGTTCATTGTTTTTTTTTTCTTTGTTAAAAGAAATCGTCGCTCATACATGTAATTTGAAGCGTGTCTACTTGGTCTGACAACAGGTTGAGGTAAGTGCTTTCATCTTTTACATTTCACATTTGTTTGCCTGGCTGTTTCACTTTTGATGAGGGAGGAATAGTATGCGTGCGAGATGGAGTTTGATCTAACTGCGTTTGCATTATGTCCTTCATTAGAGGTGTATAATCGTTGTAGGAAAAGAGATTTAATTGAAATTGCGGATTTCTTTCACGTTAGAGTTTCACGAGAAGCAACTAAGCAGGTAGTCAAGGAGGAACTGTTTAGGGAGTTAGTGGAAACTGGCGTGCTACCTTCTGACAAGGAGGCTGTTGTTGGAACGGAGTCGGAGGCTGTGGCGAAGGCTGCAGTTTCGGATTCTGATCTTAACATAGAGGCCACAAATCCTTGTTATGAGCCAGCGATAGCTCTTAAGTTAAAGGAGCTAGAACTGGAAATGAAGCGAGAAGAATGTGAGGCTCAGCGAATTAAATTGCGTATGGTAGAGGCGGAGAAAGTATGGGATATTGAAGTGCGCAGGCTTGAGCTGGAAGCTGTAAAGCTGCGCAGACCCACTCCAATGCCTCGTTCCAGCCCAATATCTGCTTCACCTGTGGAGTTGACACACGCGGATTCTGCTCCCAATCAAAACTGTAACTCCGCTGATGCCTTGTTTGATTGCTCTCCTGACTTTGACGTGAGTAAATTTATTCGTTTAGTACCACCATTCCGTGAAACAGAAGTTGACTCGTATTTTACAGCATTTGAGCGTATAGCCGCTAAGTTGAAATGGCCTAAAGATATGTGGGCCCTTCTTCTGCAAAGTAATTTTGTAGGGAAGGCGCAAGAGGTCTCTGCTGCATTACCAATCGAACAAGCTCTCGACTATGATGTCGTTAAGGCTGCCGTTTTACGAGCATACGAATTGGTGCCTGAGGCATATCGCCAGAAATTCCGGTCTCACGTGAAAGCAGCCAGTCAGACATTTGTGGAATTTTCTAGAGAGAAGAAAGCACTATTTGATAAGTGGTGTTTTTCCAGTGGAATTTCCACTCTTGATCAGCTCCGGGAGTTGATTCTGCTGGAGGATTTCAAAGCCTGTGTGCCAGAGAACGTTGTCGTTTATCTTAACGAACAAAAAATTCACGTGTTGACTAATGCTGCTATTGCAGCTGATGAATTTGTGTTGACACACAGAAGCGTTTTCTCTGTTCCTCGTGTGTTCAAGAAACAGAATTTCATCGGTGGAAATTCAGAAGTTTTTCGATCGCCTAGTCTTTCTGCTAAATCTGGACCAGAAAATAGTTTCCGCGGTAGATCTAGTCCCAAGCGTTCTGGAGGTGATCGAGCATGTTTTTTTTGTCTTGATCCTAATCATTTAATTTCGGATTGTAAAGTGTGGAAGCAGAAACATGCTGCTGCCAAACATAAAAGTGTAGCGCTCATGCAAACTCTTCCGGAGTTAAATCCTGTCAATCTCACCATGTATCAGCCATTTCTTTTCACCGGCACTGTCTCTCTTTCTTCTGAGTCAGAGGAAAGACAGATAAGGATCCTTCGAGATACGGGCGCCTCGCATTCGTTTATTTTGAGAGAAATGCTTCCTTTCTCTACGGAGTCATATACGGACACTGATGTGGTAGTTCGTGGGTTTGGAATGGGTTGTGTTAATGTTCCGCTGCATCATGTATTTTTGAAATCAGACCTTGTTACTGGTCTCGTTACACTGGGGGTGTGTTTGCAGTTACCAGTAGATGGGGTTGATCTCATTTTAGGGAATGATCTAGCAGGTGGCCAGGTTTTTCCTCGTCCTCTTGTTGTACATGAACCATCAACAACTGGGATTTCTGAGCTTGATACTCAGTTCGCTTCTGTATTCCCTGTTTGTGCTGTGACTCGTGCCCAGTCACAGAAAGTTGAAGATGTTTTTGATCTCTCTGATACTGTGCTGTTTTCTCAACCTGAGAAGGTGACAAATGTTGAACCTGAGGTTGTATCAGAAGAGACTGAATTCCCTGTGATAATGAATCTCACTTCTAAAATTGGTAGGTCAGAGTTAGCTGCTGCACAAAATTCTGATTCTTCCTTGGCTACTTGTAGAGATGCTGTTGTGGATGTCACTCAGGTATCCCAAGCTAGGATAGCTTACTTTTGGGAAGATGGAATTTTAATGCGCAAATGGAAACCTCTGCACTATAGTACAAAGTGGCAAGAGGTGCAACAGATTGTACTGCCTGTTGACTATCGACCTCACGTACTACAGTTGGCTCATGAGAATGTTTTGTCAGGACATTTAGGGGTTACTAAAACTTTCCATCGTATTATACGATACTATTTTTGGCCTGGACTGAAGTCTGATGTTTCTACGTTCGTCCGTTCCTGTCACATCTGCCAGTTAGTAGGAAAACCGAATCGGACTATACCAGTAGCTCCGTTGAAACCGATACCTGTTATTCATGAACCATTCGAAAGACTGATTGTAGACTGTGTAGGTCCGCTATCTAAATCAAAGTCTGGTCATCAGTACATCTTGACTATAATGTGCACTGCTACTCGCTATCCCGAGGCGATCCCTCTTCGCACGATCAAAGCAAAAAAGGTGGTGCAAGAGATCATTCGATTTTGTTCTGTTTTTGGCCTGCCTAAGGTGATTCAGTCAGACCAGGGTTCCAATTTCACATCTAAAGTGTTTACACAAATGCTGAAGGAATTGGGAATTCACCACCAGTTATCTAGTGCGTACCATCCAGAGTCTCAAGGTGCCTTAGAAAGATTTCACCAGACGCTTAAGTCTATGTTGCGAAAGTTCTGCACAGAGACTGGTAGAGATTGGGTAGAAGGTTTACCATTAATGATGTTTGCAATCAGAGAAAGTGTCCAGGAGTCAATTGGATTCAGTCCGGCAGAGTTAGTTTTTGGCCACACAGTGAGAGGTCCGCTTCGGTTACTGAGTGAACAGTTGCTCTCACAGAATTCTACACCTATTCCTGTCCTTGAGTATGTGACTTCTGTTAAAGAACGTCTTCACCAAGCTTGTCAGTTAGCTCAGACTCATTTAGCAGAGTCCCAAGCTAAGATGAAGACACGATTTGACCACAAGAGTGTAGTTCGGGAGTTTCAGCCTGGGGATCTTGTGTTAGTTCTTCTTCCTGTGCCTGGAGCAAGCCTGCAGGCTAAGTTTGCAGGCCCTTACAAGGTAGAAGAAAAACTCAGTGACACCAATTATGTTATTCGCACCCCCGACCGTCGACGTAAGAGTCGAGTGTGTCATGTAAACATGCTAAAATCATATATTGCACGAAATGCAAATGCTGATTTTTCTGTTGTTAAACCTGTGTCTACAGCAGTTGTTCTGCCTGTTAAATGTCCTGAGGAGGATGGACTGGTAGAGAAAAATGTCCAAGTCTTGAGTGCTCACTTGCAAAACTCAGTTATTTTGAGGGATCTGCATCTACATCTGTCACATTTAACAAAAGAACATCGTGAAGCTGTTAGTGATCTAATTGCTAAGTTTCCTAACCTGTTTTCTGATGTTCCTTCCCAGACTACTGTTTTGAGTCATGATATTGATGTTGGAGATAGCAAGCCCGTTAAACAGCATCCCTACAGAGTGAATCCAAAGAAACGGGAAGTAATGAAATCTGAGGTAACCTATTTAGTGAAACATGGTTTAGCAACCCCTAGTCAAAGTCCATGGAGCTCGCCATGTATTCTAGTGCCCAAACCCGACTCTACATTTAGATTCTGTACTGACTATCGTAAAGTCAATGCTATGACCAAACCTGATTCTTTTCCCCTTCCAAGAATGGAAGACTGTGTAGATAAGGTCGGGGCTGCTACCCATGTTACTAAATTAGATCTTCTCAAAGGTTACTGGCAAGTACCGTTAACTTCACGTGCTTCTGAAATCTCTGCCTTTGTTACTCCAGATGCTTTGCTACAATACTCTGTTATGGCTTTTGGCATGCGAAATGCTCCTGCTACTTTTCAACGACTAATGAACCAGGTATTGTCGGGAGTGACCAATGTTGAGGTATACTTGGATGATGTTGTAGTTTTTTCTAACACTTGGGAGGAACATCTTAATCAGTTGTATGTGATCTTTGATCGATTGAACAAAGCTTCTCTAACTCTTAATTTGGCTAAGTGTGAATTTGCCAAAGCTACAGTAACCTATCTTGGTAAATGTGTTGGCCAAGGGCAAGTGAAGCCGGTTGAAGCCAAGATAGCTGCTATTGTTGAGTTTCCCATGCCCACTAACAAACGTGAGTTGCGCCGTTTCTTAGGGATGAGTGGCTATTACAGAAGTTTTTGTAAAAATTTCGCTGCTTTTGTCTCTCCTCTTACTGACCTTTTAAGTACTTCTAGGAGATTTGTGTGGACTCCAGAGTGTATGGAAGCATTTAATGCTGCAAAAGATCTCCTCTGTACAGCACCTGTTCTTTCTGCACCAAATTTCTCTCAGCAATTCAAATTGCAGGTTGATGCCAGTGCTGTAGGAGCCGGGGCGGTCCTGATGCAAGAGGATGAAGGTGGAATTGACCATCCTGTATCATTCTTTTCAAAGAAATTTAACAAGTGTCAGCGAAATTATAGTGTAATTGAGAAGGAGGCTCTAGCTTTGTTATTAGCCCTCCAACATTTTGAAGTCTACCTGGGAGGAAGTGATGCCCCAATTCTGGTGTATACAGATCACAATCCGTTGGTGTTTCTCAATCGTATGTCTAACACTAATCAACGTTTAATGCGTTGGTCTTTAATTGTACAGGAATATCATCTCGACATCCGTCACAAGAAAGGAGCTGATAACATCATCGCTGATGCCCTGTCTAGAGTTCATTCCTTGGATGGTTAATGAGTGTTTTGTACTTTTGTGCTTATAACCAATGGGTGGTTATATTCTTTGGTGGTGGGGGTGTTACGTCCAGAGCCGTAAGGTTCTGTTGTGTGAATTCCGTGCCTTGTTTTCTTTTTTTTTCTCTTTCTCTCTCTCTCTCTCTCTCTCTCTCTCTCTCTCTCCCAGAAGAACCTGTATCTCCCACCTGAGACTAATTAAGAGCTCTTCTGTGATTGGGGAATGGGAGAGGAGAGCGAGTATTTAAACTACAGCTGCTACTCAGACCAGCAGTTGGTGGTGGCTGAATGGTGTGCGACGGCTGAGAACTCATCCTTAGACTTCAGGATTTATTGTGAAGCTCTATCTGGTGCTTTGGTGTACCTTTATTTCAAATTGTGTTGAAATTGTTGAAGTAGAGTTTCTGCCGTTGGTTTCGTTGAGTACAGCTAAGACTGATCCTTAATCTACAGAGAAGTGAGTGTACTTCAGTAGCCCATTATAAATCTTAAGCTTTAGTTTATGTCATTTGTTTTGGGGTTTAGTAGGAAGGTGGGTGCCATTTTGTTTTGTATTACTTATTTTCTCCTGTTTGTGTTAAGTTTAGGGAGTTAGTTTAAATCTGCTGTATTTTGTTTTCTTTTCTTTGAAGTTTAGTCAGTTGGTTTATACAGTTAGCTCCCTTATGTTTGTTATTTTGGCCTTGCCCCCTTCTGAAGTCAATACCCCCTTTAATGTTCTTTCTGTGTAGATGGTAAATAAAAACTTCTCTTTTTGCTGAACTACCGTGGCTGTGTGGGTTATTGTAACCTTTGCTGGGTTGGGAGACGTTTTTCTCTGCCGTCGCACAGTGTCTCACCACCAACCATTCTTAGTTCTGTTGCGGTCTTCCCTAGACCATTTGAGGCCGTAACAAAAGCCATGTTTCTAGCATCTGTAAAACTGCGTTCTTCACTTCCCATAACACACGATGTACACACGTTACATCGTAAGAAGATTGGCATCTACGTTAATATTTGTTTCTTTCCTATTCTGTTTCTCAGTCCGTGTTCGGATCAGATGGTGGATCGGCGCCGGGAGATGATGTCTGCGTCCCTGATCGTCAGCGATGAGCCCCAGAGACATATCCCTAGTGAAGACCTCGATTAAAATACAATAAAAATAAAAATAAAAATAAATAACTAAAAATATAATAATAAAATACCTAACTACATAATACTATTATTGTTAGAAATTGCAACAATATAAAAATAGAAATATAATACATTTATACATTTAAAATTTTAATTAAAACAATAAGTAAACAATAAATAAACAATAATATCCTGGCCAGAGGAGAACTGGCCCCCAACTGAGCCTGGTTTCTCCCAAGGTTTTTTCTCCATTCTGTCACAGAGGGAGTTTTGGTTCCTTGCCACTGTCACCTTTGGCTTGCTCAGTTGGGGACACAATTTCTAGCGATTATCGTCAATTTGATTTCACAGATACTATTTAAACTAAACTGAGCTAGACAATGACATCTCCGAATTCAATAATGAAATGCCCTTAACTGAAAATTGAGTGTTTAATCTTATTATTATACATTACTGACACTCTATCCTCCAACTTGATACTGTTAAGTGCTTTGACACAATCTGTTTTGTTAAAAGCGCTATATAAATAAAGGTGACTTGACGGACTTAAGAGTAACAGTGTTCTCCGGGTGTTAAATGAAAAGAATGGCTAAACTATCTTTTATGTTTTCCTGTTGTATGACATCTTCATTTAACATTAGACTCTCACAATATCACAATTCATATGCATTGATTGATGTTTACAGTCCTGCAGAAATATCATTGTCCATGGTGCTGAATCCATCAAATTACTCAGAAAACATGACCGCAAACAGGATGTTTATTTTGGGTATTTTGAGTGAACACTTCAAAAAGTAATGGCAAAACTTTCTTCAAGATGGTTTATAAATAAATTGTGCCTCATACAGTATGTATATGTGTATATATATATATATATATATATATATATACAATTTGTATCATCATTGTGTTTTATGACTTATTTGACCCTGTAGAACATACTACAACTATGTATTCTACAATTGTTTGCTCTATATGTTTAATTTCTACCAACATTGTATTCAATTGCTTTCTTCATTGACACACCTTCCAGTTCAATAACTTTTGAAAAGAGGGTCACACCGCTCCAAAACAAGTTGCAAAATATTTATCTGACCTAAAATTACATACTACAAGTCTTTAATGTAGAAGTATTTACTCTAGATGTTGAATATCTACCAACTCTGTATTCTATAGGGTTCTTCAATGGCACACCATCCAGTTCAATAACTTTCCAAAGTAGGGTCTTCCTGCTCCAAAACAAGTTGCAAAATATTTACCTGACCCTATAGAACATACTTCGTCTTTAATGTGCAATTATTTGCTCTTCATGTTAAATTTGTACCATCACTGTATTCTATGGGGTTCTTCAATGGCACAACTTCCAGCTCCATTACTTTCCAAAGGAGGGTCACCCCGCTCCAAAACAAGTTGCAAAATATTTATCTGACCCTATAGAACATACTTCAAGCCTTTAATGTTCAATTATTTGCTCTTTATGTTAAATTTGTACCATCACTGTATTCTATGGGGTTCTTCATTAGCACACCTTCCAGTTCAATAACTTTCCAAAAGGAGGGTCACCCCGCTCCAAAACAAGTTGCTAAATATTTATCTGACCCTATAGAACATACTTCAAGTCTTTAATGTACAATTATTTGCTCTTTATGTTAAATATGTACCATCACTGTATGCTATAGGTTTATTCATAGAGACGAATTCCAGTTCAATAACTTTTGAAAAGAGGCTCACACCCTTACAAAAGAAGTTGCTAAATATTTATCTGACCCTCTTCAACATATCAGAAGTCTTTAAAGTACAAGTATTTGCTCTAAATGATACATTTCCAACATCTCTGTATTCTATGGGTTTATTCATAGAGATGACTTCCAGTTCAATAACTATTGAAAAGAGGCTCACACCGTTACAAAACAAGTTGCAAAATATTCATTTTACTCTAAAGAACATACTACAAGTCTTTAATGTATTAGTATTTACTGTAGATGTTAAATTTTTAACATCACTGTATTCTATGGGTTTCTTCATTGACACACCTTCCATCCAAAATATTACATTATCTAAATATTTTTATTACTGTAATGCCTGAAAATAATAACTTCTTTAATTTATTGATTTATTTATAGAGGAATTACTTGCTTTAAAATAACTCCAAAACCATTATGAGCAAAGTACAGTTTCACCTTATACCTTTAATGTGTCTGTAATGGTACATTTTCTACATGTCACGGACATACTTTGTTATCTGTCCTTATTTAACAGGACAGAGAACTACAGTAGACTACTCCTGCACATGACATGCCCGAATTAAGAAATCATTGAACCTTTTTTTTTTATTAATTCCTTCTTTAATTTTAGTGAAAATGTGAGCACATTGTATTATTTCTTTCCCATTATTAAACAAGAAATGAATAAATAAAACCTGACCACGATTTAGCCAAAAACAATGAAACTATAAATACTGGACAAATTAATAAAATGTCTTTAAGTTTAAACTCACAAGTTCTCTCATTATTCAACAAAGACATTATATAACGAAATAGTATTTTGTAATACAAAAACTAATAAAGGGGTACTTAAACTTTCAGCTGAAAATTTAAAATATGGGCAATTCCAGCATTACGGACATTCACAGTCAAAACCTGGAATATAAATTCTCATAAAATGTATTAATTACCAATATATTGAACTATATATACATATCTCTTTATATTTTTGTAAACCCCTGAAAATAGAGGCCAGACATCAGAAAAATCAGTCTATAAACCTGTAAAAAAATGCAAGTGGTCGAGCGGCACCTCTCTGCCATGCATGAGCAAAAACACTTGAATATGGGCCAAAATATTGCACATTTATAGGTTAACTAGAGTTCAAAATCCACATTAAAATAAATCTTCTACATCCAAGACAGATGCAGTTATAACCTATAAATTGAAGGCTATTTTTGGTTTTAAAATAATCTAACGGACACATGCCATTCCAATTAATTGCATGATCATTAGTTGTCTTTGATCAAGATGAAATTAACCCCCCCCCACAAAAAAAAACACTTGTCACAGCATATTTCGGCAATGAGTGAAACGTTGTTGTTGATAAAGATTAATCGGATGCCGAAATAATGTGTTCTGTCCTTACACAGACCTTGAGTTAAAAATCGCCCAAATTTAGTTGTTTTAACCCATTGTTTTTAGAGTGTATTCCCTGTGCAATTTGAGGTAAAATTAACAATGCAGTCTTTTTTATTATTGCGATATGATTTTACTTTTGTATTGCCAAAATAGCTGCGTTGCTTCGTAACACTTTGCCTAAACCTGCTCTCAGTTTGAAACACTCATGAGCCATCAGACACTCTCCATATGAAAGAGCAGCGATTCACGCCTTTGCAGCCCACACGATGGAGCTCAACTGTACGGTGGCCGAGAAAGCTCAACTCGCTGCAACTTCAGAAAACACATGCACATAGAAAAAGCACCAGCAAATCAAAAAACATCTTCATCAGTTTGACAGCAGGTGCTGCAAATGTTCACAACGCAAACAAATAAAGAAACGCACTGCAAATGCTCACAACACAACCAAATAAAGAATTTTATTTCAAGTCAAGTCAAGTTGAGCTTTATTGTCATTCCGCTACATGTGGGGACATACAGTGGAACGAAATGTCGTGCCTCACAGGACCACGGTGCTACGTAAATACAGACATACAACAATGAAGTAAATAAAACACTATAAACCTATACACAACTAACCTACTGACAGATTTGACTAGGTATACTATATATAAATGTTTACCCTATACAACTAAAGATAAAGATAGAAAATACAAACTATACAAACTGTTTACCCTAAATGTTTACCCTATACAACTAAAGATAAAAAATACAAACTATACAAACTATGCGAATGCTTCACATAAATACTGTACATGTGCAGAGAGAAACATTGTGAGTCAGCAGCTGGCTGGGGAACAGTATAAGATGATTTGTAGTAGTGCAAGAGCATGTAAACATACATATATTGCTGAGTCTTTTGTGGGATTGTGTACACATAGCAGTGTTAGGAAAAGTGTCTAGTGCATAGAGGAGAGTGTTGCTGCGTCCCAATTCGCCTACTTATACTATGTACTAAAAGTATGTACTCTTTTTGTGAAGAAAAAGTACATACTTTTGAGTATGTAGCAGAATAGTAGGCAAGCTTTGGGACATACTACTTCCTCATAGCTGCTTCTTTAACGGACACTCTGTTGCTTAGTTACGTGCATCTTGTAACTCTTTAAACTGCCCTGTCAATCATCTTGTCACAGTTAACATCATCCACATTTCGTCTAATTTGATTTCATACAGTATTGGAGAGAAATAAAGAAGCAGATCGCAGGTCATAATGATGCATTTCAAAGTTAATGACCAAAGTATCATTATAAAAGTTCACAGTGTTGCTTCAGATGAAATATAACGTGGATAACATTAAATAAATATTTTTTCATCAGGTTAGACATTGATTATTTATCACTCAAATCCCTTTCTCTGTCTGTCCGTTGGTCACGCATATCCGCCATGTTTGTAGTTTTTTAACACTTTTTATGCGTGTTTGTAGTTCTAATCGAATCCCCGTCCACCGCGCAATGTGTTGTGGGCAATATTAGCCATTAGAGTGTGCATCGATCTGCACTTCGAATTCTAACCGGAAGAAGTAGACCATCCGGGAATCTTTGGCATACTTTTTTAAACATACTATGATTTGGGACATACTAATTCTATTTTCGAATACTATTTAGGACTGATAGTATGCGAATTGGGACGCAGCATGTGTTACTACAGGTGGTTTGTACAGGCCCACTCACCTGTGTGTAGCACACTTGGATTGCACAAAAAAGTTCACAGTTTTTTCTTTGGTGTGGTAAGGTTGGGGGGTGTTTGGAGAGGGGGGGGAGATGGTCCATGTTTCAGGAGGTAGGGGGTTTGCATGGGGTTTCAGAGAGGGGGCGGGGTGGTCTGAGATCAGGGCTCTCACAGCCTGGGGGAAAAAGCTGTTGAGCAGTCTGGCGGAGCGGGCTTTGATGCTCCGGTACCGTCTTCCTGATGGTAGGAGCTGGAAGAGACTGTGGGAGGGGTGGGTGGGGTCCTTCACGATGCTGTTGGTTTTGCTGGAGCATCGTGCAAGAAAAATGTCCAGGATGGATGGGAGAGGGGCACCGATGATCTTTGCAGCCGTGTTCACTGTCCGCTGGAGGGTCTTGCGGTCAGCAGCACTGCAGTTCCCGTACCAGACAGTGATGCAGCTGGTCAGCACACTCTCAATGGTGCCCCTGTAGAATGTGGTGAGGATGGGTGGTGGGAGACTTGCTCTTTTCAGCCGGCGGAGAAAGTGTAGGTGCTGTTGTGCCTTCTTGGAGAGTGACATGGTGTTGGTGGTCCAGGTGAGATCCTCTGTGATGTGCACCCCCAGGAATTTAGTGCTGCTGACTCTCTCCACAGTCGAACTGTCGATGGTCAGTGGGGGGTGGTCAACGGAGTTTCTCCTGAAGTCCATCACAACCTCCTTTGTCTTCTCCACATTGAGGGACAGATTGTTAGTGCCACACCATTCCGCCAGCTGTGCCACTTCCTCTCTGTAGTGCGTTTCATCGTTGTTGCTGATGAGACCTACCACTGTTGTGTCATCAGCAAACTTGATGATGTGGTTGGAGCTGAACTTGGCAGTGCAGTCGTGGGTCAGCAGCGTGAAGAGCAGCGGGCTGAGCACACAGCCTTTTGTTCAAACACCAATACAAATGGTGTCAAACCCTGCATTTCACTGCTGATTGTACTCTGTATGATTGTGTATGTGACAAATAAACCTTGACCTTGACCTTGACCCAAAGCAACTGCACAATATAAAAATAGGAAAATAGTGTGTCAATAATGTAAAATGACATGATTAAACACTAAATTTTCAGTTAAAGGCATTTCATTATTGAATTCAGTGATGGCATCATCCAGCTCAGTTCAGTTCTAAAAGTCTCTGTTCAATCAAGTCGACGATATCGCTGGAAATGAAGTGTCCCCAACTGAGCAAGCCAGAGGTGACAGCGGCAAGGAACCAAAACTCCATCGGTGACAGAATGGAGAAAAAAACCTTGGGAGAAACCAGGCTCAGTCGGGGGGCCAGTTCTCCTCAGGCCAGACGAACCAGCAGTTCAATTCCAACTGCTGCAAAGTCAGATTGTAAGGGCTCAACTGGTTCCAGTGGTGTTTTCTCAATGGCTGTCTTGGTGACGGGGTCCTCACTGAGGATCTGTCTCTGGGGCTCATCTAGGTGTCCTGGTCTCCGCTGACATTCGGGGCTGTAGAGGTCATCTCTAGGTGCTGATCCACCATCTGATCTGGATACATACTGGATCTGGTGACTGCAGTGACCTCGAAATAAGAAAGAAACAGACTAATATTAACGTAGATGTCAATCTTCTTACAATGTAACAAGTACATTGTGTGTTATGGGAAGTGTTCCCGGTTCCGGTTGACCTAATTAATGCAGCCTAACAATCCTTTAACGGATTTGAATATTAGAAGCGTATTAGTGTGTTAGGTGTATGCCAGGTTAAAGAGATGGGTCTTTAATCTAGATTTAAACTGACAGAGTGTGTCTGCCTCCCGAACAGTGTTAGGTAGATTGTTCCAGAGTTTTGGCGCTAAATAGGAAAAGGATCTGCCACCCGCAGTTGATTTTGATATTCTAGGTATTATCAAATGGCCAGAGTTTTGAGAACGCAGCGGACGTGGAGGAATATAGTAAGATAGGAGCTCGCTCAAGTACTGAGGAGCTAAGCCATTTAGGGTGTTATAAGTCATTAACAAGATTTTAAAATCTATACGATGTTTGATAGGGAGCCAGTGCAGTGTTGACAGAACCGGGCTAATATGGTCATACTTCCTTGTTCTAGTAAGAACTCTAGCTGCTGCATTTTGGACCATCTGTAGTTTGTTGATCAAGCGTGCAGAACAACCACCTAGTAAAGCATTACAATAGTCTAACCTTGAGGTCATAAACGCATGAATTAGCATTTCTGCATTTGACGTTGAGAGCATAGGTCGCAATTTAGATATGTTTTTGAGATGGAAGAACGCAGTTTTACAGATGCTAGAAACATGGCTTTCAAAAGAAAGATTGCTATCAAATAGCACACCTAGGTTCCTGACTGATGAAGAAGAAGAATTGACAGAGCAGCCGTCAAGTGTTAGAAAGGGACCTGATATTCAGTAAGCCAAGTTTTATCAATAGTTTCTCTGTATTGCAAACATTTTTTATTTGTTGAACATCAATTAAATTGTTACTCTTACTTTGGTTTGGACGTTTTCTGTATTTTCTAGTTTGGGGAACAGACACAGTCTCTATAGTGTGATATCTAGGTGAAAGAGTCTCTATGTGCTGAGAATTAACGGACTTCTGTGACATGAGGCGGCTAGCAGACGGTCGGTTTAGCCAGTCTGTCTGCTTCCTGACCTGGGCCCCAGTTAGTCAAGTACGAACTCTAAGACTATGTGCCATATTTCTAGAAAGAAGAGCGGCACCACCCCAGGAGGGATGAACACCATCTCTTTTCAACAGGTCAGGTCTGCCACAAAAACTCGTCCAATTGTCTATAAAACCTATGTTATTCTGCAGGGCACCACTTAGACATCCAGCCATTGAGTGACGACAGTCTGCTATGAATCTTATCGCCACGGTAAGCAGGGAGCGGGCCAGAGCATATTACAGTGTCTGACATCATACTTGCAATTTCACACACCTCTTTAACATTATTTTTAGTGATCTCTGACTGGCGAAGTCGGACATCATTAGCACCGATGTGGATAACAATCTTACTGAATTTACGTTTAGCATTAGCCAGCACTTTTAAATTTGCCAAGATGTCAGGCGCTCTGGCTCCCGGTAAACAATGGACTATGGTGGCTGGTGTCTCTATTTTCACGTTCCGTACAATAGAATCGCCAATAACTAGAGCACTTTCATCAGGTTTCTCAGTGGGTGCATCACTTTCAATTCAATTCAAGTTTATTTGTATAGCGCTTTTTACGATACAATCGTTGCAAAGCGCTTTACAGGAAATTAAGTTTCTACAATATATTTATACATTGTAGAAACTTAATATATTAACTTATGGCAAAATTTGTTAATTCTGCATGTTGTTGGGGGATTAGAGGTTGGCAACCTCTAAGGTCCTCTGAGGGGTTGCTGTTACAGGGCTGACGAGACGTGAGACATGCGGATCCATATGCAAGGCTTTATTGAGAAACATGGTCAAAACACAGGCAGGGTCAGTAAACAGTAGACAGGTATGGCAGAGGCAAGACACAGAGAGTAATCCGAGGGCAAGCGTGGGTCGATGATCGGCGAACAATATCCAGAGGGCTAGGCAGAGAGACAATCCAGGAGAACGAGCAATAATCCAAGCGAGGTACAAACAGAGTCCAAAGGGTAAGGCAGAGAGAATAATCCAGGAGCATGGGCAGGAATCAAACACGGGAAAAACTATCAAAAGGCTAGGCAAAAACTATGACAAAATAAGTGGGCTCCGTAAGGTAGCTATCTCTAGGGGAGTGATAACCGCTAAACAATACTCGGCAGAGAGCAGGAGAAAGTCCAGAGCTTATGTAGTGTGTGTGATTGGGTGATGGTGATTGTGAGATGGTTAACAGGTGCAAGCGTGATCAGTGTGAACAGCTGTGTTGGTGCAGTGGATGATGGGAAATGCAGTCTATGAGTGATCTGTAACTGTGTGGTGTGAAAGTCAATGTGATGGGTGAGTGACCTCTTGTGGTGAATGAACAGAAGTTCATGGCCAGGATTTGTGACAGTTGGCATCATCTCTTCTCAGGTGTTTGGTCATCTCAGATCATTTAAGGGCTGGATCCAGAATGAAGCTTGTGTAATTTCTAGTTACCACGGGATGTTAATCCCGTGGCAGAAACAGAGAAACAAAGAGACATAATTAGCGTAGCTGTTGTTCCATCCAAGCAAAAATTATTTGTTCAGTCCAAGCTAAAGAAAAATAATGTGCGTTTGATCAGATATAACTGCAGTACAAGATTATGAGATGCATTATATGGATGTATTATGTGAATGCTTGGCTAAAGAGATGTGTCTTTAATCTAGATTTAAACAGAGAGAGTGTGTCTGAACCCCGAACGTTATCAGGAAGGCTATTCCAGAGTTTGGGAGCCAAATATGAAAAAGCTCTACCTCCTTTAGTGGACTTTGCTATTCTAGGTACTACCAAGAGTCCAGAGTTTTGCGACCTTAGGTAGCGTGATGGATTGTAGCGAGATAGAAGACTAGTTAGGTATGCAGGAGCTAGACTGTTTAGGGCCTTATAGGTAAGTAACAATATTTTGTAACTGATATGGTACTTAATAGGTAGCCAGTGCAGAGACTGTAAAATTGGGGTAATGTGATCATATTTTCTTGACCTGGTAAGGACTCTATCCGCTGCATTTTGGACTACCTGTAGCTTGTTCATTGAAGATGCAGGACAACCACCTAGCAGTGCATTACAATAGCATTATCAGAGCCCCGGCCCCCATCATGTGCACCTTCTACAGAGACACCATCGAGAGCATTCTGACTAGCTGCATCACTGTGTGGTATGGCAACTGCAACGCGTCCTGCCGCAAGTCCCTTCAATGGATAGTGAGAGCAGCTGAGAAGATCGTTGGTGTCTCTCTCCCCTCCCTCCAGGACATCTACAACACCCGTCTCACCCGCAAAGCCCTCAGCATTGCAGGTGATCCCACCCACCCGACACACAACTTCTTCAGTCTGCTACCATCAGGGAGGAGACTGAGGAGTCTCCAAGTCAGGACCAACAGACTGAAAGACAGCTTCATCCACCAGGCTGTCAGGAAGCTGAACTCCCTCCCATCCTTGCCCCCCCTCCCCTCTCTTACCCCACGCAACACTGAACTCTGACCCCACCACCACCACGACCACGACCACGAACACACACACACACTCACACTGTGACAAGCACCGGTCACTTGTACAGCATTGGACTGACCTCATTCAACTACCTCTTCTGACAATCTGAATAAAAAAGACTGCTCCTTGTCACTTTAAATAGATTTAAATAAAATAGTCTTGATAAGCTCTTTGCACTACTGTGATAACGACCCGGGCAGTCACAAGGAGGTGCACAAACACTGGAGCGAAGTTGGCGTCCAAAAAGATGTTTATTTAGAGCAGATGTGCAAATAAATAGGTTTGAGAGCTTAAAACACAGATTGATATAAAAACAGTATAAACTGCTAAGTACTAAGAACAGTACTAACTCCCCTCCAATTCACTGAGGCTAGAGTTTTACATGCTTCACAGCGCAATCTCATTCACAAGCTCTTTATCCGTCCCCCTAATAGTAGTGATGACCATCTTAAATATACAGTTTCCCGCTCTCCCAAATTGGAACATACCATTTCTATAATATAAAATAAACTCTTGACTTACTATATGATTTATACATGAGATTTAGAAACAAGAGTCTAAATAAATAAATACAAATAATAATGCAAATCAAAAACGAATAAATCAAAACATTTACACAAACATTTGCAATACACATGCTAAAATTAGCACTCTAGAGTACACTTACTGCCACGCCCACTCGGCTGGATCAGAAATACATTCAAGTAAAGCCAACTCGAACACAGTAAAGCGGTGATGGAAGGCAAATAAAGTCTCTCCATCACACACCCCACCCCTTATCCCTGACACTGTAAAGTGTCAGAGCATAGCCACTCAGTCCGGCCATCCCTACCCAGAGTCTGCGGGCACTCACAACAATGCCCATAGATCCCGACCGTACATCTAGGGCTCTCACCACCCCTCCCATGGTCGAGTCCTCCCTGGCAAACACATTGTCCTCTCTGACGATGATCATTGCCAGCAAATGTCCCTGGGTCCTGCAGGCACTCTTAAGGGGGTTAAAAAAAAAAGTGTCCTTGAACTACCCTGAGGAAACGGAGAAACTCAAGGATGACGAAAGGCTCATGCCTCTCTCCTCCAGCATCGGTGAAACGCGAGCAGTCCCCCGGTTCGCCCGCACTCCATGCGTTCGCGTGTATCGTTCCACGCTTCGCATTCTCTGACTCGCCCAACTCCTCACAGCTTCCGTCGCTCGTCCGAACCGCGCCGATCAGTGTGCACCCTCATCAGCTCTGTCAGACGTGCCGGTGTGCCCTCCCGGGCCTGGATCCCACTGCTGCCACCATGTGTGATAACGACCCGGGCAGTCACAAGGAGGTACACAAACACTGGAGCGAAGTTGGCGTCCAAAAAGATGTTTATTTAGAGCAGATGTGCAAAACGTGCAACTAAATAGGTTTGAGAGCTTAAAACACAGATTGATATAAAAACAGTATAAACTGCTAAGTACTAAGAACAGTACCAACTCCCCTCCAATTCACTGAGGCTAGAGTTTTACATGCTTCACAGCGCAATCTCATTCACAAGCTCTTTATCCGTCCCCCTAATAGTAGTGACGGCCATCTTAAATACACAGTTTCCCGCTCTCCCAAATTGGAACGTACCATTTCTATAATATAAAATAAACTATTGACTTACTATATGATTTATACATGAGATTTAGAAACAAGAGTCTAAATAAATACAAATAATAATGCAAATCAAAAATGAATAAATCAAAACATTTACACAAACATTTGCAATTTGATCAGAAATACAGTCAAGTAAAGCCAACTCGAACACAGTAAAGCGGTGATGGAAGGCAAATAAATTCTCTCCATCACAACTACACCATTTATATTCTGCACTGTGTGTTTGTTTGTTTATTTCACTGTTTTGCACTATCTACCATGTGCCTCATGCCACTTTATCCATTTTTTTATATTATTATTTTTATTTCTTTATTTAATGTTTTATTTTTTATTTTTTTCCTACATGTCCTTATTTGTATATTTGTAATAGTTGCATTTTTGTGTACGTATATATATATATATATATATATATATATGTATATATATTTGATATATATATATGTGATATATATTTGATTTGTACTTATCTGTATTTTTGAGTTCTACTGTTAGTGTTTAGTGTTATCTGTAGGCACCAGGGAGTAAGAGAGTAACGCAATTTCAATTCTCTGTATGTATGTACGGTACATGTGGCAGAATTGACAATAAAGCTGACTTTGACTTTGACAATAGTCCAGTCTAGAGGTCATGAATGCGTGAACTAGCTTTTCTGCATCAGAAACAGGTAACATTTTCCGTAGCTTGGCAAAGTTTCTAAGATGGAAGAATGCTGTTTTTGTAACATTGGAAATATGTTTTTCAAAAGACAAGTTGCTGTCTAATATAACACCCAGATTTTTGACTGTAGAGGAAGTAACAGGACATCCGTCTAGTTGCAAATTGTAATCCAAGAGATTTTGTGTACTGTTATTTGGTCCAATAAGTAATATCTCTGTCTTATCTGAATTTAATAGGAGAAAATTATTGGTCATCCAATCTTTTACATTTTTAACACACTCTTATCTAAGTTAACTTAGATAATTTAGAAGTTTCATCTGGTCTTGTTGAGATATATAGTTGAGTATCATCAGCATAGCAATGGAAACTAATCCCGTATTTTCTAATAATATTACCAAGGGGCAACATGTATATTGAAAATAGCAGAGGACCTAGGACAGATCCTTGTGGTACTCCATACTTTACTGGTGATAATTGAGATGACTCCCCGTTTAAATAAACAAAGTGGTAGCGATCGGACAGGTAGGATCTAAACCATCTTAAAGCCTGCCCTTGAATACCCGTATAGTTTTGTAATCGATCTATGAGTATGTCATGATCTATAGTGTCGAATGCAGCACTAAGATCAAATAAAACTAGCAATGAGATGCAGCCTTGGTCTGACGTGAGTGGGGAGAACCTGTTTGATGTTCTGATCGGAACGGAAGAGCGGTGTTTTGACCCGCGACTAGGCCACCTTACAGTCACCTAGTTGCCCTGCTGCATGGGCTTTAATGCCGGAACCGAACAATGTACAGGACTCCCTGAGCTAGTCACATCCAAAGCATGGTATGGAAATCTGACTGTCCAATCTAAATCAAAACTTGCTCGACTTGTACAGACTGCCCTAAAAATTGTAGGTTGGGAAGAGAAACGACCCATTCAGAAGATGTATGAGGTATCTGTTTTAAGACAAGCTAAGAAAATTGTTGCTGACGATACACACATTTTACATGCAAATTTTAATATGTTACCCTCAGGCAGACGATTGAGGATTCTGATGTGTAAGTCAAATCGCTATAAAAATTATTTTGTGCCAACTGCTGTCAAATTATTTAACAAAGAAGAGCAAAAATAAGGAGTCTGTACAGCATATTGTAAATAAACTGGGGCCTATACTTTTTAATATTTATGTTAATGATATTGCTCTTGCTGCAGATGATTCTCACGTACATTTATACGCTGATGATACTATTATTTACACATTTAGTTCTTCTTTGACCTCTGCATTATCTTCATTGCAGGCCAGTTTTACTCGCATCCAGCATGCTTTCTCTAGTCTTCGATTAGTTTTAAATACAAATAAAACAAAATGCATGCTTTTCAACAGAAATCTATTATATGTTGAAAACCTGCCTAAAATTATTTCATCGGATGGCTCTGAGATCATTTGTGTTGAATGCTACAAATATCTTGGTATCTGGCTTGATAGCAAATTGTCATTTGAAACTCATATAAATGTATTGCTCAGAAAGGTTAAATCTCGTATTGGTTTTCTATATCGTAATAAATCTTCTTTCACACACTTCAAAACAGCTTTTGGTTAAAATGACAGTGCTTCCGATTTTGGATTATGGTGATGTAGTTTATAGGTCTGCTTCAAAAACTGATGTAATTTACCATGCTGCAATCCGCTTTGTGACTGGAGCTTCATTGAATACTCATCATTGTCACTTGTATTCTTTATTGAACTGGCTTTCTCTTCATTCTCGTAGACAAATTCATTGGTTTCTGTTCATTTATAAAACTCTTATTGGGAAAACTCCATCATATTTGCAGTCACTTCTTAATATTCATAATACAAGTCATAGTCTGCGCTCTAGTAGTTTCATTAATTTTTGCATACCTAAAGTCCGTACCTCCTTTGGAGGTTCAAGGTTCAAGGTTCTTTATTATTCATCACATACACAATCATACAGGGTATAATCAGTAGTGAAATGTAGGTCAGGACAGGTCCGCTCAATGGACAGTGCAAAAAAAAAAAAAAATGAAACAAACACAAGAGAATATATATAAATATAGGTAAGAATAAAATAAATAAGAAAAATAAGAAAGAAAAAAATAAAATAAAATAAGGAGTAAAATGTGCAATGAAATAAAATGTGCAATACAGTCTACTGTGGATTTAATAAATATTAATATAAACAGGGATGTGCAAGAGGAATGTGCAACAGGTTGTGTACAGGGTATGTACACATAGCAGCAATGCGGATGATGGAGAATAATGAATGATTTTACAGTTTATTAAATTGAGTCCTGTAGATGTTATGAGACTGAGTTTGGGAGCCTGAGTTTAGGAGCCTGATGGCCTGAGGGAAGAAGCTCCTCCTCAGTCTCTCAGTTTTTGCCATCATGCTCCTGAAGCGCTTGCCAGATGGCAGAGAGATGAAAAGACGGTTACCGGGGTGATTTGAGTCCTTGATTATTTTTGCAGATTGCTGGTGAGACCCTGAATTTCCTCAGCTGTCGCAGATGGTACAGTCTTTGCCTGGCTTTCTTGACCTGTGTTTGAATGTGTGCAGTCCAAGTCAGGTCCTCGGAGATGTTTACACCGAGGTACTTGAAGCAGCTCACCCTCTCCACAGGGGTCCCGCTGATCATAAGAGGAGTGTAGGGCCGCTGCTGTCTCTTCCTGAAGTCTACAATCAGCTCTTTAGTTTTGCTCACGTTCAGAGAGAGACAGTTGTCCTGGCACCATGATGTTAGTCTCTCTACCTCACCCAAGTATGCGGTCTCATCATTGTTGGAAATGAGGCCCAGAACCACAGTATCATCAGCAAATTTAACAATAGAAGTGGAGCTGTGAGAGGACACACAGTTGTGTGTGTAGAGAGAGTAGAGCAAGGGACTCAGGACACAGCCCTGCGGGGCTCCTACGTTCAGGGTGATGGAGTTGGAGGTGAACTGGCCCATTTTCACCACTTGTGGTCTGCCGGTGAGGAAGTCTTGAATCCAGTCACAGAGTGAAGTGTTTAGGCCGAGGTCTGAGAGTTTGACAGCTAGCTTGGTGGGGACTATAGTGTTGAAAGCTGAGCTATAGTCAATGAATAGCAGTCTGACATAGTTGCCATTTTTGCTGTCAATGTGTGTGAGGGAAGAGTGCAGTACCTGAGAGATGGCATCATCAGTAGACCTATTTGGGCGATAGACAAACTGAAGAGGGTCCAAGGTAGCAGGGATGGAGAAGCATATGTGTTTCTTTAAAAGTCTCTCAAAAACCTTCATGACTGTTGATGTGAGGGCAACTGGACGATAGTCATTCAGGCAAGAGGGTTTACTGTTCTTAGGCACAGGGATGATGACAGATTTCTTAAATGAGGTGGGAACCACAGAGGTAGCAAGGGACTCATTAAAGATGGAAGTAAACAAACCAGCAAGCTGATCGGCGCAGGACCTCAGAACGCAGCCAGTAATCCCATCAGGACCGGCGGCTTTCCTGACGTTCACTCTCTTTAGTTCCCTCTGAACATCGTCCTCCGACACGGTGATAACATGATCATTGCTGCTCGAGCTGATCGGCAGAGTCGCACCGCCATTACATTCAAAGTGGCCGTAGAAGGTGTTTAACTCTTCGGCCAGCAATGGATCTGCTCTCACCTCGGCGGAGGAGTTATTTCCAGAGGAACAGATGGTCTTCAGTCCCTGCCACATGCGTCGAGAGTCATTGAGCTGAAAATGTGACTCAATTCTCTCCCTGTATTGGAGTTTAGCAGCTCTAACTGCCCGTCGGAGAGCATAGCACGATGCTTTGTACTCGCTCATGTTTCCTGACAAAAGACCGGCGTTGTATGCGGCAGTGCGTTGGTTGACCGCAGCACGGATTGTTCTGTCCACCCACGGTTTCTGATTAGAGAATGTCCTTATTGTTACCGTTTCAGTGGCTTGGTCGGTTAGCATGTTAACAAAGCTTAATGCTACATCCGTGAACAGCTGGACGTTGTTCTTTTCAGTTTTCTGCTGCATATGATTGGAATCATCTGCAGCAGACTTTAAAGCTTAGCTCATTTATTTCGCTTTCTTCCAAGATATATAGTACAAGATAAATAGTACAAGATCAGTGTACCTGTTTTTAGTTATTTGTTTGTTTTTATGTCACTGTTTATAATTGTGTCATTTGTAACTATTGTGTTTTTAGTGTACTGTACCTGCTTTTTATGCTGCCTCTTGGCCAGGTCGTCATTGTAAATGAGAACTGGTTCTCAACTGACTTACCTGGTTAAATAAAGGTTATTAATATTGTAGCTTTTAATATATGTGATGTGTGTAATTTATTGTGAGTTGCTATGTTTAGTGTGAGTTAATGTTACGTACTGGCCATGTCATGATTGTCCAAGATGAATTTCCCAGGAATGGGAAAATAAAGTATTTTCAATTCAATTTTCAGCATATGTGTTGTCAAATTGATCCCTTTTCCAACTGCTTGTCCGCACATGCGAGAGAAAAGCATTAGTTATCATATTATTTATAATAAAACCTAAATTAATTTTCGTTTTAAAGGCGACAATGTCTTTCTAAAGTCGTTCTAAAATAGGAACCAAAGCATGTTCATAAATTAAATAATAATAAAATGATGTGATGTATTGTCAAGTATGGTGACCCATACTCGAAATTGGTCCTCTGCATTTAACCCATCCAAGTGCACACACACAGCAGTGAGTACACACCCGGAGCAGTGGGCAGCCTTTGCTCCAGCGCCCGGGGAGCAATTGGGGGTTCGGTGCCTTGCTCAAGGGCACCTCAGTCATGGTATTGAAGGTGGAGAGAGTGCTGTTCATTCACAATCCCCACCTTCAATCCCTGCCGGACCTGAGATTCGAACCCGCAACCTTTGGATTACAAATCTGACTCTCTAACCATTAGGCCACGACTTCATATAAGATGAAACATTTTTCTAGTTTCTTAATTTTTTAGTTAAATCGCGGGAACAAATAAATACTGTGCAACATTTGAACTAATATGAAGGAACGTTTAAAAAAAAAAAAAAAGTAATCTACAATTTCTTTAAATCATGAACATTATATTTTTCGCTGTGTCATGAGCAGGGCTGTTTACACCAGAATATGTGTCATAAAATATCATTTAATAAACACTGAATTATTAAATTTAAATTTCAAGCTTTTTATCTGTGACAGTAATGTTGACAAAATAAATATGCACACCTCAAATAGTGGTTAATACTGTACAGTAAAAAGTAGCACTCTTAAAGCACTGCCATCATTGTAGCCTATATTTCACTCTAACTGTAGTCAAATAGCTGAAACTTTAAGCATTTAGAACAGGGATCCTCAAATCTGGACCATTCCTGCAGAGTTTAGCTCTAACCCTAATCAAACACACCTGAGCATGCTAATCAGAGTCTTCAAGATCATTGGAAAATCACAGGTAGGTGAGTTTGATCAGGGTTGGAGCTAAACTCTGCAGCAGATTGGACCTCCAGGGAAAGATTTGAGGAACCCTGATTTAGAATAATTAGTTCAGATGTAATGTTATAGTACTATATTATTATTGTTATTAAACTAGTAATTTATTTTATTACATTTTATCTTCATTCAAGTTTCAAGTTTCAAGTTTTATTTGTCACATACACGACTATACAGAGATTGTATAACCAGCAGTGAAATGAGAGTCGGGTCCGCTCCATGGACAGTGCAAATATTGAAAAATACAACACAAGGGAAGTATACATAAAATAAAATGAATAAATAATAAGATATAAAGAATAAAATATAAAAGAATGTGCATGACAGTATGCTGTAGAATTAAATATTAAGATAAGCATGACTGTACAGAGAGGAATGTGCAAACAGGTTGAACATGGTTGACATGAAGCAGCCAATCACAAAAAAATAAAATAAATATAAAAATAAGATATGTTATCAAGACACAGAAAGTGTTGTGTGCAAATGTGCAAATGAGCAAATGACACTGACAGTATGAGGTAGAGAGTAATGAGTGTGTGATTAGTGATTGAAGTAAGTCAGATGATGTTAAGAGGCTGAGTTTGAGTTCAGGAGCCTGATGGCCTTGGGGAAGAAACTCCTCCTAAGTCTCTCGGTTTTTGCCATCAGGCTGCGGAAGCGCTTACCAGATGGCAGCAGAGTGAAGAGACAGTTTCCAGGGTGATTTGAGTCCTTGATGATTTTGACAGCTCTGCTTCTGCAGCGTTTGAGGTAGATGTCCTGCAGAGAGGGGAGAGCAGACCCAGAGATACGCTCAGCTAAGCGCACAACTCTCTGCAGGGCCTTGCAATCTTGGCTGGAGCTGTTTCCATACCACACTGAGATGCACTGAGTCAATACACTTTCTATGGTCCCTGCATAGAAAGTTTTCAATACTTGGTAATAGGCATTCACAAGTAAAAATGTCACATGTCGCCACGGTGTTAACCGTCCCTTAATTTGCGCCACCTGATGGTGATTTCATGAACGAGTTTCACATCTGACTGATTTGTATTTGCCGCTGCGGCATTACCGCGACGGTAAGTGTGGTGGTAATAAGCATTCTGGTTGTCTACCTACTGTATTTTCTACAGGGTCAGATACATATTTTGCAACTTGTTTTGGAGGGGGGTGATTCTCCTTTGGAAAGTTATTGAACTGGATGGTGTGCCATTGAAGAACCCTATAGAATACAGAGATGGTAGATATTCAACATCTAGAGTAAATCCATTGTGGGATTACAAATTATATTTAAATGTTTAACTTAGATTCTTATTATCAACTGTGCTCTGTCTCAATCAAGTCATGTTGATTGGCAGAGATTCAAAGAACCCAGACGTTGATTCAAAGAACCCCTGGCCCAGACGTTGATTCGTTAGGTTGATTGGATTAGTGTCTATCTTTCGGAGCCCCCTGGCCCAGACGTTGATTCGTTAGGTTGATTGGATTAGTGTCTATGCATTTGATTATGTTGCTTGCTTTGTTTGAATTTTGTCTCCACCTCCAAGAGTCCCTCTTCCAGAAAATGCCTATAAAATGACCTTGTAAAGTTACTTAAGTTTAGAGATTTTGATGACTGCAGACCAACAGCTTGTGTTCTCAATAAAGAATCCTGCTGACGATCCATCCGATTTCTCCTGGTCTTCTCTTCTGAGTTTTCTACACTTTAGAAGAACCAAGTTCACAACAGATGGTGCCGTGACCCGGATAGAGCTCCTCACCTGAATCCAGATTGAAACTTCAAGCTTAACAAAGATCTGACTTCGTTCCAGACTGAATATTTCTGTACAACCAAGGGTTGGTGAGTGTCACTCTATCCAAAAGAACCTTTA
The DNA here is from genome assembly GCA_027422415.1 of Schizothorax lantsangensis. Taxonomy (NCBI): domain Eukaryota; kingdom Metazoa; phylum Chordata; class Actinopteri; order Cypriniformes; family Cyprinidae; genus Schizothorax; species Schizothorax lantsangensis. The sequence continues at coordinate 83,438 of JAPDDO010000226.1, forward strand.
AGACCAGTACAAATTTGTTATCCTCTGCGCCGTCAGAGAAGAGTTAACAGACAGCTGTAGGGTTTGGTTTAACTAAGTTTATCCTCTAAAAAAAATATTTTTAGAGATGAAGTTTATCCACTGTTCAGGCAGGGAAGATTAGCATTACGTGCTAATATTGTTTATCCTCTGTTCAGGCAGGGAAGATTAGCATTACGTGCTAATATTGTTTATCCTCTGTTCAGGCAGGGAAGATTAGCATCACATGCTAATATTTGTTATCCTCTGTTTCAGCAGGGAAGAACTGGTTACCCTCTGTTTTAGCAGGGAAGATTAGCGTAAAGTGCTAGTAATTTGTGTTATCCTCTGCTTTGCCAGGGAAGGTTAACAATAGTTGATGTGTTAACAAGCGTACCCTCTGTGGATCAGAGAAGTTTTAGTGTTTTGTTTTGTTTTTTGTTTAGTGTTTGTTTGTGTGGTACAGAAGAAACTTACAAAATGGTTAGAAGGAATGCTAGGCTGATTCCAACCACAGAAAAGAGTGGTCTTGCGACTCCTTTGTGGTCAGATAGTGAATTCAAAACGCTGTTAGGGGAACAAATGAAACTAATAGTCACTGAGAAAGTTAGACAAGAACTAACTCAGAAATATGAGATTCATCCAGACAAGCCTTGGTCTGTAGAAGAGTGTAAAAAGGTACTAGGAGCATGTATTCGCAAGAACAATGTGAAAGGCATTATCTGTTGTCACAGAGAATTCAGTTTAACATTAGCCACACAACAGTCTCAGTGTAACTCAGAGCTAGAGAAACAGAACAATGAACTCCGTGCTAGAGTATCCACTTTGACTAAGAAATTGAACCTCAACAAAGCTTCAGCAAAAACTGATGTGGAAGAAGTTAGTCAGCCTGATAACAATTATCTTGATTTACAAGCGTTTTTTGAAACAGATGTAGCTCTCCAATCAGTCACTGATGTGCCTGTAAATTCAGTCAATGTGTGTGGTGCTAGGAGAAGGTCTCAGGGAATTGAGGAAACTGATAGTGTTCCTCTCAATTCTTCTGTTGTGCAAATACAAACTGTTGCCAAAGCTTTATGTCCTAAAGATATAGAGAGACTATCTCAGAGTTTACCGTCAGCACGCACACATTTTTCTGAATTTAGAAGAACATTGATCAGTAAAATGCGTCTTTATGACATGTCGTTGGCAGAAGTCACGCAGCTGATGTCACAAATCCTAACTGAATCTGAATTCAACAGTTTTGAATCTGCTGTTGCTTCTGAACTGCGAAATGCCAGTAAGGGTGATTTGAGAGAAGGTGTTTTGAAAATTCTAAAGAATATCATGGGACCCAAAATAGACTGGTCCAGAATCACTAACTGTGTGCAAAGGAAAGAAGAATCTGTGAGTGAATATACTGAGAGATTTTGTCAGTCAGCTGTAATTTACAGTGGAATTGTTGATAATCCTGAAAGTGTGCTGGAGGACAAGGGACCCCTGGTTCGTATCTGGTCAGATGGGCTTGTAGCCGAATACAGAAAAGCTTTACCCTTTTTAGATCTAACTTGGTCTAACAGAACTCTCAGAAGTAACCTAGACAGGTTAGCTACATGGGAAAGAGATGCTGATGTCAAGGCAAAAGTAAGAGTAGCAGCAGCTACGTTTAACACAACAAAACAAGACAATAGATGGTCTAAAAGAGAAAGCAAATGCAAATACTGTGAAAAATTAGGACATTGGGAGAAAGAGTGTAGGAAGAAGTTGCAAGATAGTAAAAGAAATGCTATGCATAATTCTGCTCCTTCTCAGCCTGCATACAACCCTGAAGTAGTTCCGCCAGTGACCACTGAAACTGTAGGACAGCTAGTTCAGGCTCTTCTAAGAGCACAACAAGACCAAGAAAAAAACTAATTGTTGGGGCTGTGAGTAGCTACCTTTCCCCTGTAATCCAACACAATGACCAAAGAATTTTTGTGAAAGGTAGCATAAAAGAGAAAGAGATTGATTTTTTGCTTGATACAGGTGCAGAAATTACAGTAATTCCTACAAAATTGGCACAAGGTTTAATGGTGTTAGGTCAGACTGTAAACGTAAAATGCCCTCACGCAGTGTCCGCACTAATGAATCAAGCAAAAGTCACTTCTGTCACCTCCTCTCATTGGGGAAATTGGTTAACGACCCTCACAGCCCCGAATATTGTTATACAGCGTGCACCAGTCACGAACCCATCCTCATGTATGATGTCTGCAATGACTGAATTTGTGTTAGAGGATGAAGGCGAAATGACTCATGATTGTGTTACGCTTACATATACAGCGACAAGTGAAATAGCAGAAACTCCCATAGAGAATGCAGAATTGGAGTTGTTTGTTGATGGTTCAGCTCAAGTTAGTGAAGGTAACAGACGAGCAGGATATGCAGTAACTTCCACCTCTGAAGTAGTTGCTTCAGGTCGTCTTCCAGATCATTTTTCAGCTCAAGCTGCAGAACTAGTAGCCTTAACTAGAGCATGCACGCTAGCTTCAGGATCGGTTGCAAATATCTACACAGATTCCAGGTATGCTTTTGGGGTAATTCATGATTTTGGTGTCATTTGGCAAACCAGAAAATTTCTAACTTCTGCTGGATCCCCCATTAAGCATGCTGGATTAGTGAAAGATTTAATGTTTGCCATGAATCTCCCAAATAAATTAGCGGTGATCAAAGTGAAAGCACATCTCACAACTAATACTACGGAAGCAAAAGGTAATGCTCTCGCTGATGTAACGGCTAAACAAGCTTGTTTCTATGCAACTGTACAAGTGTGTTCAGGTAGTACAGCACAGAAGACAATTCTGCCTCCTGAATCAATCATTGATCTGTACAAAGATGTTCCTCTATATGAAGCATGGACATGGTTAGACAAAGGAGCCACTGTGGATTCATCCGGCTGCTGGACCAAAGGGGGAAAGTATGTTGCTCCCGAATCACTGTTGCCATATTTGGCTCAACAAATACACAGTTTGGGTCATAGTGGTCCAGCAACGATGAATCACAGGTTCTCAAATCAATGGTGGAATCCAAAATTCAGAAACGCAGCCACTGAAACAGTCAAGAGATGTGTTACATGTCAGAAAAATAATGATGTACCAGCAGCCACTACACCAGCAGCACATACCCCAGCTCCACCAGGGCCATTTCGTCACCTGCAAGTTGATTACATATCGTTGCCCCCTTGTAAAGGAAAAACTGACGTTTTGGTAGTAATAGACAAGTTCTCAAGATGGGTAGAAGCTTATCCAACAGGGCGTGCTACAGCTGCACATACTGCTAAATGTCTTGTCACTGATTTCATTCCCAGATGGGGATTACCAGATTACATTGACTCAGATCAAGGTACCCACTTCACAGGACAGGTAGTCAAGGAAGTGTCTAGAATGTTGAAGATTAAGTGGAACCTTCACTGTCCCTATAGGCCACAAGCATCAGGACAGGTTGAACGATCAAACAGAACAATCAAAACCAGGCTAAGCAAAATGCATCAGGAAGGAGTACCATGGGTGGAAGCACTGCCCGCAGTACTGTGTAGTATGAGAGCATCACCTAACAGATCAGTAGGACTGAGCCCTCATGAGATTATTACTGGACGCCCAATGCAGATGCCAGGTGTGATTGATCTTAGAAATGCTGATGTGCACATTGCTTCAGATGCCCTGATCGCTTACTGTGAAAACCTCACAAAGGCAGTGCAGAGTGCCAAAGAGAGAGTTGAGTCGTGTTGGCAGACTCCACCAGAAGGTGGACACACAATCATCCCAGGTCAATGGGTCATGATAAAGGCATTCAGAAACAAGCCATTAGAGCCTAAGTGGTACGGACCACATCAAGTGATGTTGATTACAGCTGCTGCAGTGTTGTGTCAGGGAAGGAAAACCTGGACTCATGTGTCACACTGTAAAGTTGTTCCCCCACCTACAGGGATAGGATAGGACACACGGACCAGTGAGGAGCCCAGGGAAGAACCGAAAGCAACAGGCTTCGGGGGACAACCCTGCGGTGAAGATTTCCTCATAGGCCTTTCCCCATCCAATAGTCCATCCTTTCCTCACTGTTCTTTAGGTGTCGCAGGAATTGAGAAATAGGGAAATAAGGAACAACAATAGCAGACTATATTTGAACAGAGGATACAACCCTAATGTTTGCAGACTCTACAACAAATACTGCTATGTGCCGTTGTTCTCGTTTGTTTTGTTTTTGTTTTTTGCTTCCTCTGTGCAGATACCACTTGATGGCTGTCCTGAGATCAATATGCACCGCCCTTCTCACCTGCGGATGAAGCCACAACCTCTAGAAAACAACTAGACCCATTGCCGAGCCAACTATCACACAAGAAAGAGAAAAGAAAGAAGAAAGAAAAAAATACACAACGCAGAGACTCACATACGGGAACTTCAGTCATCCATCAACATGATCAAGATTTTCGTACTATTAACCATCATGGACATCATGCAAAGTGTAGACCCCAGAAACAACATATTCTTAGAGCTGATGAATATGTCAAGAAATGCCTTGTTTGCTGGAAAGAACGTTTGCACATTCTTGGTCTTTCAGCAAAATTACACCAGATGACTGAAGATAATTCTTCATGGTTCGGAAACTTGTTAGGTAAACCCTGGCTGTGGATCAAGGAAATAGCAATTCTGCTGTTGTTTCTCCTACTTGCGTACTATCTATGCATCCACAGTATCAAGTGTTTCTTTCAGCAAATGACTCCCGCCTCTCACGAGGAAATGACAGTTCCAACCAGAAAAGATTATTACCCGTAAGAACTTCACGGACCCTAATTGCATGTTTTGTTTCTGTGTCAGCATGCAATTACATATAAGCAACACAGAACATGTACAATGTGCCTGTAACGATTACAAGTTACAATAATTAACTTTCAAGTGTCTAAATTTGTATTTTGTGAGAGTTATTAGAACTCTCAAAGGGGGAATTGTGGGATTACAAATTATATTTAAATGTTTAACTTAGATTCTTATTATCAACTGTGCTCTGTCTCAATCAAGTCATGTTGATTGGCAGAGATTCAAAGAACCCAGACGTTGATTCAAAGAACCCCTGGCCCAGACGTTGATTCGTTAGGTTGATTGGATTAGTGTCTATCTTTCGGAGCCCCCTGGCCCAGACGTTGATTCGTTAGGTTGATTGGATTAGTGTCTATGCATTTGATTATGTTGCTTGCTTTGTTTGAATTTTGTCTCCACCTCCAAGAGTCCCTCCTCCAGAAAATGCCTATAAAATGACCTTGTAAAGTTACTTAAGTTTAGAGATTTTGATGACTGCAGACCAACAGCTTGTGTTCTCAATAAAGAATCCTGCTGACGATCCATCCGATTTCTCCTGGTCTTCTCTTCTGAGTTTTCTACACTTTAGAAGAACCAAGTTCACAACACCATCTTCATTAACCTGTTAACATGCACCAGGACGCCGGCGCACTGAAAGCTCTTTGTTTGCACATGTCATTGTTTTCAAACAGATAAAGTAAAACAGGACAAAATGAATCTTGACAAACTATATATCATTTTGAAGGTCTAAGCCTCAAGCATCGACGACAGATCGCTGTTTCTCGATAGAAAGCTTATAAAAGAATGTATTTGCTAAATGTGTGTAAGCAGTACACATCAAAACATGTATAAAAAAAACCGCAGTACATACCAGATTCATCCTGATAACGACTCTCAAACGTATCCAACAGGTTAACCAGCGCCCCCCATATTGGGAATCACAGCTGAAAATGACTAACTAACTTAAAATGGTAACAGCTCCTGACTTCAGTGTGCCACACACAATTTTGGTGTCTTTGGAAAGAAGACCCTTTGGGCTTTACTATCCATCATCCAGAGTTGATATTGCTCAAAAATATAAAAAGTTATAGACACTGAAGTGCCTTGATAAAAATTGTACCACACTGAATTTTTTTTAATTTCATATAAAAATACATGAAATCAGTCCTGAAGCAATCCAGAAAAGTAATGGGTTGAAAGTCACATGTCTCATGAGTTTATATTTCAAATCTGAAGAAGATACCATGAAAAATGAGATTCCTGCAGCCATTTTTCTAGTCCCCCCCCACCCCTGTTTGAGGAAAAATATTTACCAAATTATTGAAGGGTTATACTACAAACTATTTAGTCATTATACATTCCTCTGCAGTTTTTCAATTAGAAAACAGTAGACAGAATCTTAGACATCGTATCAGTGATTTATTTGAGCACTAGAAAAATACAATAAGAATAATTTTTGAGTGGTGAAAAAAAAACAATAATAATAAAAAAAATAACTTAAGTACAAACTCTGATTTCCTGACATATAGATGCTCCTGTATATCAGTAATCACATATTGACGATCATTCATACAGACGCTAATCATACTGATGGCCACCCATATTGTCAATAATCACATTATAATGGCCTTTTATATAGACTGCATTCACACTGATATCTGTGAACAGTCAGTAATTACATGCTGATTATCAGCCATACAGATGTTAATCATACAGATACAGGCAATTCCCCACAAAACACGCAAACATATATGAAAAATGTTGAAAAAAAAGAAAAAGAAAAAAGGATTATTTGTGCAAAAAAGATCGCTAAATTACGCCCCCATCAGATGACAGGTGCGTCACAGCGTGTGTCACGTGCCGTCGCGAGGGAGCGCCAGAATTCAAATAAACAATCTTCCGTGTATCTTTGACTTTTTTTTTTTTGGATGGTCTCATTCTGTTTGGGACATTGCCTGCTACAAAATCATGCTGTTTTTTTACCACCAAGATGCTGTTTTTGAGCGTAATTTGTTCCATAACGGACACAAATAATAACTCTCCCTGAAGAGATGAGACGTAAACAAATGAATAACGATCCAAATTACAACTTTGTTGTTTCTTTGGACTAAAAGTGCTCGATGGAATGTTGTTCCGTGGACTCTTATCTCTCAAACTAAACCAGGATTTACAGCAGTGGATACATTTGAGAGTCGTTATCAGGATGAATCTGGTATGTACTGCGTTTTTTTTTATACATGTTTTGATGTGTACTGTTTACACAAATTTAGCAAATACATTCCTTATAAGCTTTCTATCGAAAAACAGCGATCTGTCATCGATGCTTGAGGCTTTGACCTTCAAAATGATATATAGTTTGTCAAGATTAATTTTGTCCTGTTTTATTTTCTCTGTTTGAAATCAATGACGTGCAAACAAAGAGCAAACAAAGAGCTTTCAGTGCGCTGGCGTCCTGGTGCATGTTAACAGGTTAAAGACTTGTAGTATGTCATTTTAGGTCAGTTAAATGTTTTGCAACTTGTTTTGGAGCGGTGTGACCCTCTTTTCAAAAGTTATTGAACTGGAAGGTGTGCTATTGAAGAACCCCATAGAATACAGTGATGGTAGGGTACAACTGGGCTAAAGACGCCCCGGGGTAAAAGGTGCCTTTGATATTATTTTCATCTAAACCACTAGATGGCACAAAAACATGGCTTAGCACTTTCCAAAACATTCACTTTTCAAGATGCACGTGTATATTTATCTGATCTTTGACGTGATCGCACGCAGCAGCACAAAGTTGATTCTGTGCTTACTTGATTTAACATTTTATGTTTTTTAAAATGTTGTAGATTTAAGTAGCAAATGAGAATCGTTAAAATTAATGCATATATTTTGAGACAAAGGTCTTCTTTATGATTTTTGTGTAAGATAATTAAAGCAAATAACGAAAGAATATCTAAAAGTATGGTATTTGGGGTAAAAAGCGCCCCTACTGTTGGGGCTAAAGGCGCACAGTAATTAACATGATAATTAATCGATCGCTGACTTTTCCATTTGTTGACATGACATAGTTAGATTCAGATGGTAAATACCATATATTATGTTATCTCTAATATGTCCATATTAGAGATAATCACCATGTTTAGAATGGAACCATCATATTTAAAAACATGATATTAATCATATCATAAAATATAATTTGTTGTTACTACTGTAAATATATATTCAATTATTATTGGATCTCTTTCAATATTTTCAGAATCTTTACTTATTAAAATTATTTTGTTTCTGTATTTTAAAATGTATTTTTTTATATTAACATTTTAATGACAGTATATTTATTGAACAAAAATTAATTATTTTATTTTTCAAAATAAGCAGAAAATAGTACAAACTTTGCTAAAGTGATTGTTTTAAACAAGTATTAACTTAGACATTATTTAAAAAAACAAAACATTATTTTAGCTGAAGTGTTTGTATCAATACCGTGTGTGGGGTAAAAGGCCTCTCCAGGTGAGCACTGGTGTCCTGCTCCTTCTTCAGCTCCTCTGCCATTATGGCAGCCTAAAATATTCAAATGAACTAGCCAATACAGGCAGAAATGCCTTCCATGATGGTTCCCTTTGTTACCACATGTGGCTAAACAAAGTCAAATAACTGTTTGATTTAGAATAGAGCAACATAATGTAAACATTTACATCAGTGATGGCCTTCTTGGCCTTCTCCTCTGCATTTCTGGCCTCCTGGACTGCATCATCCACCTCACCTTGAACCTGGACCAGATCAGCCTCAAGCTTCTTGGTGTTAATAAGACTTGTATTCTGTGGGATTTAAGCAGGTACTTTAGTGTACATTTAACTTTGTTATGATGTAACCTGAATTTGTTCCTAGTATTTAGTAATTGTTTTGTGCTTGTGAGTGCAGCAGTCCCACACGATCGCTGGCATCAACCAGCTCCTGCACTTTTGAAATTTAATTGAAAGTTTCATTTTAACTTTTGCCTAACTTTTAACAAAAATATTGTACTGTAGTGTCAGCATTATTTGGCAAGTGATATGACTTTGAATCTTACATTTTTAGTACTTTATGATGCTTAGAAAAGAGACCTTTAGAACTGTTGTGAACTTTTTCCTCGTCGAAGCAGAGACCAGGAGACGTTGGGATATCTTTCAAGCAGAAGTTACTCTTTATTGAGAACTCGCTGTGCGTCGCTGCAGTCATCCAAGTCTAAATCTTAAGTGACTTTACAAGGTTATTTATAGGCATTTTTGGAGGAGGGATTCTTGGAGGTGGAGCCAAAATCAAACAAAGCAAGCACATGAGGGACATAATCAAATGCATAGACACTAATTCAATCAACCTAACGAATCCACGTCTGGGCCAGGGGCCTCCGAAAGATAGACACTAATTCAATCAACCTAACGAATCCACGTCTGGGCCAGGGGCCTCCGAAAGATAGACACTAATTCAATCAACCTAACGAATCCACGTCTGGGCCAGGGGGCTCCGAATATACATTGAGTCAGGAAGTGGATAATAAGAATCTAAGTTAAACATTTAAACACAATGTTTCAGTTTATATACTATTACATTGGAACCTAGATTTATCATTTTATACATTTGTAATCCCACAATTCCCCCTTTGAGAGTTCTAATAACTCTCACAAAATACAAATTTAGACACTTAAAAGTTAATTCTTGTAACTTGTGATCGTTACAGGCACGTAGCACTTGCTCTGTGTTGCTTATCTGTAATTGCATGCTGACACAGAAACAAAACATGCAATTAGGGTCCGTGAAGTTTTTACAGGTAATAATCTTTTCTGGTTGGAACTGTCATTTCCTCGTGAGAGGCGGGCGTCATTTGCTGAATGAAACACTTGATACTGTGGATGCATAGATAGTACGCAAGTAGGAGAAACAACAGCAGAATTGCTATTTCCTTGATCCACAGCCAGGGTTTACCTAACAAGTTTCCGAACCATGAAGAATTATCTTCAGTCATCTGGTGTAATTTTGCTGAAAGACCAAGAATGTGCAAACGTTCTTTCCAGCAAACAAGGCATTTCTTGACATATTCATCAGCTCTAAGAATATGTTGTTTCTGGGGTCTACACTTTGCGTGATGTCCATGATGGTTAATAGTAAAATCTTGATCATGTTGATGGATGACTGAAGTTCCTGTATGTGAGTCTCTGCGTTGTGTATATTTTTTTTCTTCTTCTTTCTTTTCTCTTTCTTGTGTGGTAGTTGGCTCGGCAATGGGTCTAGTTGTTTTCTAGAGGTTGTGGCTTCATCTGCAGGTGAGAAGGGCAGTGCATATGGATCTCAGGACAGCCATCAAGTGGTATCTGCACAGAGGAAGAAAGAAACAAAAACAAGAGAGACCACCGGCACAGAGCAGTATTTGTTGTAGAGTCTGCAAACATTAGGGTTGTATCCTCTGTTCAAATATAGTCTGCTATTGTTGTTCCTTCTTTCCCTATTTCTCAATTCCTGCGACACCTAAAGAACAGTGAGGAAAGGATGGACTATTGGATGGGGAAAGGCCTATGAGGAAATCTTCACCGCAGGGTCGGCCCCCGAAGCCTGTTGCTTTCGGTTCTTCCCTGGGCTCCTCACTGGTCCGTGTGTCCTATCCTATCCCTGTAGGTGGGGGAACAACTTTACAGTGTGACACATGAGTCCAAGTTTTCCTTCCCTGACACAATACTGCAGCTTGAGCTGAAAAATGATCTGGAAGACGACCTGAAGCAACTACTTCAGTGGTGGAAGTTACTGCATATCCTGCTCGTCTGTTACCTTCAATAACTTGAGCTGCAACAAACAATTCCAATTCTGCGTTCTCTATGGGAGTTTCTGCTATTTCACTTGTCGCTGCATATGTAAGCGTAACACAATCATGAGTCATTTCGCCTTCATCCTCTAACACAAATTCAGTCATTGCAGACATCATACATGAGGATGGGTTCGTGACTGGTGCACGCTGTATAACAATATTCGGGGCTGTGAGAGTTGCTAACCAATTTCCCCAATGAGAGGAGGTGACAGAAGTGACTTTTGCTTAATTCATGAGTGACGGACACTGCATGAGGGCATCTTATGTTTACAGTCTGTCTTAACACCATTAGTTTTATTTACAAAGAATCGTTCAGCTTTGTTGTACATTACTGGGGAAATTAAGCACTCACAGCCCTAACAGCTAACACCTGAGCAAACTGCTCCAACAGTTCGGTGAAGTGGGGAGGGGCTGCTTCAGAATACTAAGTAGACTGAGTAGGAACTGAGTAAAGCTGTTAATTTCTCCTAATGTCTTTTTGCTTTTCCTACACTCTTTCATCCAGTGTCCAGGTTTAAAACAGTAATGACAACTGCCCTCCTTCTTAGGACATTTAGGTTTCTGTCGGTTCTCTGTGTTGACCTTAAAGGATGCTGCTGCAATCTTTACTCTGGCTTTAACATCAGAGTCTCTTTCCCAAGTAGCTAACCTGTCCAAGCTGTTTTGCAAGCTTCCAGTGGACCATGTTAGATCTAAGAATGGCAAAGCAGATCTGTACTCTGATAAAAGGCCATCAAACCATGTTCGAACTAGTGGCCCTTTATGATCCAGTACCTTCTCTGGAGTGTCAGCTATTCCACTGTATGCTGCAGCTGACTGACAAAACATTTCAGTGTACTCACTTACAGTTTCATCCTTCTTCTGTACACAACTAGTGATTTTTGACCAATCCACTTTTGGTCCAACAATGTTCTTTAGAATTTTCAAAACACCTTCTCGTAAATCACCTTTACTGGCATGTTGCAGTTCAGAAGCAGCAGCAGATTCAAAACTGTTGAATTCAGATTCAGTTAGGATTTGTGACATCAGCTGCGTGACTTCTGCCAACGACATGTCATAAAGACGCATTTTACTGATCAATGTTCTTCTAAATTCAGAAAAATGTGTGCGTGCTGACGGTAAACTCTGAGATAGTCTCTCTATATCTTTAGGACATAAAGCTTTGGCAACAGTTTGTACTTGGACAACAGAAGAGTTGGGAGGAACACTTTCAATTCCCCCAATTCCCTGAGATCTCCTCCTAGCAGCACACACATTGACGGAATTTACAGGCACATTAGTTACTGATTGGAGAGCTACATCTGTTTCAAAAAACGCTTGCAAATCAGGGTAAATGTTATCAGGCTGACTAACTTTCACATCAGTTTTTGCTGCATCTTTCTTGAGGTTCAATTTCTTAGTCAAAGTGGATACTCTAGCACGGAGTTCTTTGTTCTGTTTCTCTAGCTCTGAGTTACACTGAGACTGTTGTGTGGCTAGTGCTAAACCAAATTCTCTGTGGCAGCAGATAATGCCTTTCACATTGTTCTTGCGAATACATGCTCCTAGTACCTTTTTACACTCATCTACAGACCAAGTCTTATCTGGATGGATCTCATGTTTCTGAGTTAGTTCTTGTCTAACTTTTTCAGTGACTATTAGGTCCATTTGTTCCCCTAACAGCGTTTTGAATTCACTATCTGACCACAAAGGAGTCGCAAGACCACTCTTTTCTGTGGTTGGAATCAGCCTAGCATTCCTTCTAACCATGTTGTGAGTTTCTTTGTTACCACACAATCAAAACACTAAAACTTCTGTTCAACAGAGGGTACGCTTGTTAATACATCAACTATTGTTAACCTTCCCTGCTAAAACAGAGGATAAACCAAAATTATTAGCACGAAATGCTAAAATCTTCCCTGCCTGAAACAGAGGATAAATCTTCCCTGCCTGAACAGAGGATAAATTTTCATCTCTAAAAGAAAAACTTTAGAGGATAAACTTTTTAGCACGTAATGCAAAAACTTCCCTGCCTGAAACAGAGGATAAACTTCATCTCTAAAAATATTTTTTTAGAGGATAAACTTAGTTAAACCAAACCCTACAGCTGTCTGTTAACTCTTCTCTGACGGCGCAGAGGATAACAAATTTGTACTGGTCTTAGGTTCTTTTGGATTAGAGACAGCACTCACCACAACCCTTGGTTGAGAGAAAAATTCAGTCTGGGAATCTTTGTTCAGCTGGAAGTTCTCAGGTGAGGAAGCTGGAACTCTATCCGGGTCACGGCACCATCTGTTGTGAACTTTTTCCTCGTCGATGCAGAGACCAGGAGACGTTGGGATATCTTTCAAGCAGAAGTTACTCTTTATTGAGAACTCGCTGTGCGTCGCTGCAGTCATCCAAGTCCAAATCTTAAGTGACTTTACAAGGTTATTTATAGGCATTTTTGGAGGAGGGATTCTTGGAGGTGGAGCCAAAATCAAACAAAGCAAGCACATGAGGGACATAATCAAATGCATAGACACTAATTCAATCAACCTAACGAATCCACGTCTGGGCCAGGGGCCTCCGAAAGATAGACACTAATTCAATCAACCTAACGAATCCACGTCTGGGCCAGGGGCCTCCGAAAGATAGACACTAATTCAATCAACCTAACGAATCCACGTCTGGGCCAGGGGGCTCCGAATATACATTGAGTCAGGAAGTGGATAATAAGAATCTAAGTTAAACATTTAAACACAATGTTTCAGTTTATATACTATTACATTGGAACCTAGATTTATCATTTTATAAATTTGTAATCCCACAGAACTGAACTGAGCTGGACGATGCCATCACTGAATTCAATAATGAAATGCCTTTAACTGAAAATTGAGTGTTTGATCTTGTCACTTTACATTATTGACACACTATTTTCCTATTCTGATATTGTGCAGTTGCTTTGACACAATTTGTATTGTTAAAAGCGCTATATAAATAAAGGTGACTTGACTTGACTTGACTTGAGGAATAACAGCTGCCAAGTTCAGGATTCTGAGAAGTCAAGTCAACTTTATTTATATAGCACACAACAACAAAAACATCTTGCTTATCAGAGTATCGCATAATTTTTCTCTGCATAGGTTAGAGTATATATATGTTATTATATAATTTCAGATGTAGACACAATAATTTCAGTCTTCTGAAATTACAGACAAATGGTGTAACACCCACCTTTGCTGGGTCACTGAGGGGGGTCAGAGGCTGCCATTTATATAGTGTTGTTACTGATTTGGTCATGTAATTCTACTTGGCGTATGGTGATGTATCTCTGTTCTAGTGGAAATTAGCAAGCTTGCAAATTGTCATTCATTTGGCTTGTGATTTTCTATAGCATGCAAGGTTCTTAGTAGTTCTTATCTTTTACCTCAGCTTTACAAGATTTCATGATGTTGAGATGTTTTCATTTTAAAGAAATAGCATACTTATATACTTTTGGTTAATATACTTATATAGTTTAAAAGGTTTTACAATCCATGCTTTGTGTAGTTTCTTTTTAATATAAGAAGTAATATAGGTTTTCTTGTGTGAACTTGCCTGTTTGCAATATTTAATTTGATGTAACTGAGATCTTATTTCAATGTAGCATCCATAAAATGAATAGAACTTGGCACAAAGGAGGAACTTGGTTCAGCTGTAGAGAAGCAGTCAGCTGTCACTGGTATTCAGTTTAAGAGGTGACAGCAAGGCTGACAAAATGTGATGACTGAGAGTTTTTACTTTTAAGGTAATATACCTTATTCATATAATATATATGTTTTTTGGCAACTATCTTTTAAATAACGATTCATATTGGTAAATCACATGATGTCACGTACCATACTGACCTTTGTGTTGCCAGATAAATTCCTGTGTTCAGCAAGTTCCAACATTTGTTTTTTGGACTTTTAGTGTCCATATTATTTCCTCTTCAAAGGCAAATAAAGTCAAGTAAAAGTGTTTGCATACAATGTCAAATTTGTACATACAATATTTTATAAAAGTAATATCTAGGTCAATCTCAAGCATGTGAGCAGAGATTTTCCTCTTGACCAATTTGAGAATTTTGGCTAGCAGGAAATTTAAAACCTAGGAGATTTATTATCAGAGATGGACTGTAGCAGTCGTTCCAAATGAAAAATAAAACATCTCTGTCAGATTGTTTTTATTGGGCAATTAATCCTCAGTGGTCACTGCACATACTAATCTTGTTTCATAGTGATATTATGACTCTCAAAGTTATAAACAGAATGTTCATATATGGAAAAATCATAAATATAGCACAGTGAGAACTCATGTTTGTATTATGAGGTCTAAGTCACTTATCCAGGTCACAGTGAAGACATATCTGACCTATCATGATAAATGATAAAGTTTGGCTTATTGAATATTAGGTCCTTTTCTACGAAAGCGCTTTTTGTAAATGATATGATCACTGATCATAAACTACATGTGCTCTATTTGACAGAAACCTGGCTAAAACCAGATGAATACATTATTTTACAATGAGTCTACCCCCAAGATTACTGTTATAAAAATGAGCCGCATCCAAAAGGCAAAGGGGTAGGTGTTGCTAAAATTTATAGCAATATTTTCAGTATTTCTCAGAAGATAGGCTTTAAGTATAACTCCTTTGAAGTAATGGTGCTTCATATAACATTATCTAGAGAAAAAAGTATTAATGATAAATCCCCTGTGATGTTTGTACTGGCTACTGTATTCAGGCCACCAGGGCACCATACAGACTTTATTAAAGAATTTACTGATTTTCTATCTGAGTTAGTGCTGGCTGCAGATAAAGTCTTATTTGTGGGTGATTTTAATATCCACGTTGATAATGAAAAAGATCGATTAGGATCAGCATTCATAGACATTCTGCAGCAAAGCGATGATATTTCAGATCATTATCTAGTCTTGACTAAACTCCATATAGCTAAAGCTGTAAATTCAACTCCTTGTTACAAGTATGGTAGAACCATCACTTCTACCACAAAAGACTGATTTATAAATAATCTTCCTGATTTATCTCAATTCCTCAGCATATCCAACAGCGCAGAAAAACTTGATGATGTAACAGAAACTATGGACTCTCTCTTTTCTAGCACTTTAGATACGGTTGCTCCTTTACACTTAAGGAAGATTAAAGAAAAGAGTCCAACACCGTGGTATAATGAGCACACTCGCGCCCTAAAGAGAGCAGCCTGGAAAATGGAGCGCAGCTGGAGAAAAACTAAACTAGAGGTATTTCATATTGCTTGGCGGGAAAGTACCCTATCCTACAGAAAAGCATTAAAAACTGCTAGATCTGATTACTTTTTGTCTCTTTTAGAAGAAAACAAACATAACCCCAGGTATTTATTCAATACAGTGGCTAAATTAACAAAAAATAAAGCATCAACAGGTGTTGACATTTCTCAACAGCACAGCAGTAATGATTTTATGAACTATTTTCCTTTCAGAATCGATACTATTAGAGATCAAATTGTAACCATGCAGCTGTCAGCTACAGTATAACATCAAATAGTGCACTATAGATCCCCTGAGGAACAATTCCACACATTCTCTACTATAGGAGAGGAAGAATTGTATCAACTTGTTAAATCATCTAAACCAACAACATATATTTTAGACCCTATTCCGTGCTTCCAGAAGTCATAGATCCTCTTTTGTTAATTCGTCATTGTCATTAGGATATGTCCCCAAAACCTTTAAATTGGCTGTTATTAAGCCTATCATTAAAAAACCACAACTGTACCCCAAAGGTCTAGTTGATTACAGACCGATCTCGAATCTCCCTTTTCTGTCAAAGATACTAGAAAAGGTAGTATCCTCACAATTATATTCCTTCTTAGAGAGAAATGATATCTGTGAGGATTTCCAGTTTAGACCATCTCATAGTACTGAGACTGCTCTCATTAGAGTTACAAATGATCTGCTTCTATCATCTGATCGTGGTTGTATCTCTTTATTAGCTCTACTGGATCTTAACGCTGCGTTCGACACCATCGACCACAACATTCTTTTAAATAGACTAGAAAACTTTGTTGGCATTAGTGGAAGTGCCTTAGCATGGTTCAAATCGTACTTATCTGACCGCCATAAGTTCGTAGCAGTGAATGACGAGGTATCATATCAATCACAAGTGCAGTATGGAGTACCTCAAGGCTCAGTACTAGGGCCGTTACTTTTCACGCTTTACATGTTACCCTTGGGAGATATTATCAGGAGACATGGTGTTAGCTTTCACTGTTATGCTGATGATACTCAGCTCTATATTTCTTCACGGCCCGGTGAAACACACCAAATTGAGAAACTAACGGAATGCATAGTCGATATAAAAAACTGGATGACGAGTAATTTCCTACTGCTAAATTCTGAAAAAACAGAGGTGTTAATTATCGGACCTAAAAACCCCACATGTAATAACTTAGAACACTATCTAACACTTGACGGCTGCTCTGTCAATTCTTCTTCTTCATCAGTCAGGAACCTAGGTGTGCTGTTTGATAGCAATCTTTCTTTTGAAAGCCATGTTTCTAGCATCTGTAAAACTGCGTTCTTCCATCTCAAAAACATATCCAAACTGCGACCTATGCTCTCAACGTCAAATGCAGAAATATTAATTAATGCGTTTATGACCTCAAGGTTAGACTATTGTAATGCTTTACTGGGTGGTTGCTCTGCACGTTTAATAAACAAACTACAGTTAGTCCAAAATGCAGCAGCTAGAGTTCTTACTAGAACCAGGAAGTATGACCACATTAGCCCGGTTCTGTCAACACTGCACTGGCTCCCTACTAAACATCGTATAGATTTTAAAATCTTGTTAATGACTTATAAAGCCCTGAATGGTTTAGCTCCTCAGTACTTGAGTGAGCTCTTATCGCATTATAGTCCTCCACGGCCTCTGCGTTCTCAAAACTCTGGCCGTTTGATAATACCTAGAATATCAAAATCAACTGCGGGCGGCAGATCGTTTTCCTTTTTAGCACCAAAACTCTGGAACAATCTACCAAACACTGTTCGGGAGGCAGACACACTCTGTCAGTTTAAATCTAGATTAAAGACCCGTCTCTTTAACCTGGCGTACACATAACACACTACTACACTTCTATTATTCAAATCAGTTAAAGGATTGTTAGGCTGCATTAATTAGATCAACCGGAACCGGGAACACTTCCCATAACACACGATGTACTCGTTACACCATAAGAAGATTGGCATCTACTCTAATATTTGTTTCTTTCTTATTCTGTTTCTCAGTCCGTGTCCGGATCAGATGGTGGATCGGCACCGGGAGATGATGTCTGCGGCCCTGATCGTCAGCGATGAGCCCCAGAGACATATCCCCAGTGAAGACATCGACTAAAATACAATAAAACTAAAAATAAAACAAATAATTAAAAATATAATAATAAAATACCTAACTACATAATACTATTATTGTTAGAAATTGCAACAATATAAAAATAGAAATATAATACATTTATACATTTAAAAATTTAATTAAAACAATAAGTAAACAATGAATAAACAATAATATCCTGGCCAGAGGAGAACTGCCCCCCCGACTGAACCTGGTTTCTCCCGAGTTTTTTTTTTTCTCCATTCTGTCACAGAGGGAGTTTTGGTTCCTTGCCGCTGTCGCCTCTGGCTTGCTCAGTTGAGGACACTTAATTTCTAGCGATTATCGTCAATTTGATTTCACAGATACTATTTAAACTAAACTTAGCTAGACAATGACATCTCTGAATTCAATAATGAAATGCCCTTAACTGAAAATTTAGTGTTTAATCTTATTATTATACATTACTGACACTCTATCCTCCAACTTGATACTGTTAAGTGCTTTGACACAATCTGTATTGTTAAAAGCGCTATATAAATAAAGGTGACTTGACTTGACTTGACTCACTGAGCAGCTTGGAGAGACTAGAAAGAGCATTCATGAGTTAGACAAAGCCAAGAAGACAGTGGAGTCTGAGAAATCAGAGATCCAGACTGCACTTGAAGAAGCCGAGGTGCCATTCCTTTGCTAAAATAGGAGCATTGCGATAACATTACTTTTAACCTGTTAACCTGCACCCCCCATATTGGGAATCACAGCTGAAAATGACTAACTAACTTAAAATGGTAACAGTTCCTGACTTCAGTGAGCCACACACACAATTGTGGTGTCTTTGGAAAGAAGACCCTTTGGCCTTTACTATCCATCATCCAGAGTTGATGATGCTCAAAAATATAAAAAGTTATAGACACTGAAGTGCCTTGATAAAAATTGTACCACACTGAATTATTTTTTTATTTCATATAAAAATACATGAAATCAGTCCTGGAGAAATCCAGAAAAGTAATGGGTTGAAAGTCACATGTCTCATGAGTTTATATTTCAAATCTGAAGAAGATACCATGAAAAATGAGATTCCTGCAGACATTTTTCTAGTCCCCCCCCCCCCCCCCCACCGTTTGAGGAAAAATATTTACCAAATTATTGAAGAGTTCTACTACAAACTATTTAGTCTTTATACATGCCACTGCAGTTTTTCAATTATAAAACAGTAGACAGAATCTTCAACATCGTATCAGTGATTTATTTGAGCACTAGAAAAATACAATAATAATAATTTTTGAGTGATGAAAAAAAAACAACAATAATAAAAAAAAATAACTTAATTACATACTGATTTCCTGACATTCAGATGCTCTCCTGCTCTCCTGCTCATACATTAGGTAATCACATGCTGACGATCATTCATACAGATGCTAATCATACTGATGGCTGCCCAATATAGTCAATATTCACATTATAATGACCTTTTATATAGACTTCATTCACACTGATATCTGTGAACAGCCAGTAATTACATGCTGATTATCAGCCATAGAGATGTTAATCACACAGATACAGGCACATTCTCCACAAAACACGCAAACATATATGAAAACTGCTGAAGAAGAAAAAAAAGAAAGTTATTTGTGCTAAAAAGATCGCTAAGTTACGCCCCATCAGACGACAGGTGCGTCACAGCGTGCGTCATGCGTCGTCGCGAGGGAGCGCCAGAATTCAAATAATCAATCTTCCGTGTATCTTTGACTTTTTTTTTTTTGGATGATTTCATTCTGTTTGGAACATTGTCTGCTACAAAATCGTGCTGTTTTTTTACCACCAAGACGCTGTTTTTGAGCGTAATTTGTTCCATAACGGACACAAACAATAACTCTCCCTCAAGAGATGAGACGTAAACAAAGGATTAACGATCTAAATTACAGCGTTATTGTTGCTTTGGACTAAAAGTGCTCGATGGAATGTTGTTCACTGGACCCTTATCTTTCACACTAAACCAGGATTTACAGCAGTGGATACGTTTGAGAGTTGTTATCAGGATGAATATGGTATGTACTGCGGGGTTTTATTCTACATGTTTTGGTGTACTGCTTACACAAATTTAGCAAATACATTCCGTATAAGCTTTCTATCGAAAAACAGCGATCTGTCGTCGATGCTAGAGGCTTAGACCTTCAAAATGATATATAGTTTGTCAAGATTCATTTTGTCCTGTTTTACTTTATCTGTTTGAAAACAATGACGTGTGCAAACAAAGAGCTCTCAGTGCGCCCGCGTCCTGGTGCAGGTTAACAGGTTAATAATATCAAAACATTGAATATAGAGTGGTTCAAACCTGAAATGAAAAACATAATTTCTGCTAATTATTTTATTTTTAAGTATTCATAAATGTATGTATTACAATTTTTTTTAAACAAATTTAATTCAAAATTAAGTCAAAATTAATATGTTTTTGTGGGGCACCCTGAAGCATGAAGAGTCCAAGATTCTTCGTGTGCAGCTGGAGCTAAACCAGGTGAAGAGTGAGATTGACAGCAAGCTTGCTGAGAAGGACGAGGAGATGGAACACATCAAGAGGAACAGCCAAAGAGTGATCGATTCCATGCAGAGCACTCTGGACTCTGAGATCAGAGGCAGAAATGATGCCCTGAGAGTCAAAAAGAAGATGGAGGGAGATCTGAATGAGATGGAGATCCAGCTGAGTCATGCCAACTGCCAGGCTGCTGAGGCCCAGAAACAGCTCAGGAACGTCCAAGGCCAACTCAAGGTATCTTTCTATAGAATGAGGAACTACAACACATCTAAAACGTTTGATAATATGATTATGATACATGAATTAAACAAATCATGACATGCTACTAACAAAGAAAGAACATTGCCACAGGATGCCCAACTGCACCTTGATGAAGCTGTCAGAGGACAGGAGGACATGAAGGAGCAGGTGGCCATGGTGAAGCGCAAGAATAACCTGATGCAAGCAGAGATTGAGGAGCTGAGAGCTGCACTGGAGCAAACAGAGAGAGGCCGCAAAGGGGCAGAGCAGGAGCTGGTCCGAGCCAGCAAGCGTGTGGAACTGCTGCACTCACAAGTACAGAAAAACTATACTTGGAGCAAATTCAGGTTACATGATAACAGAGTTTTAGTTAAATGTACACTAAACTACCTGCTTAAATCCCACAGAATACAAGTCTTATTAACACTGTTACGTGCTATGTGCATAGGTGTGTGTGCTTGTTTTCTTTCTCGTCCCTCCCTCTTTTGTTATTGCTCTGCTGCTTGCTCTCAGGTTCCTGATTGGTCGTGTCACCTGCTGATCATCGTTGTGACGTCGTCCTTTTCGTCCAATCTGCTTTCGCTCTGCTGGTTTAAAGGTCCTCCCGCGAACTTCAGAAGGAAGCTCGTTTGTGCTTGATTGGGGTGCTGTGCGTCTGCGTACGCGTTGTTTGCTGAAATGAAATCTTTTGTATCTTACTATTTGATTTGATGTGTTTAACACTCAGTTGGCTGTGTATTTGAGTTACGGTTCGTTTTCTCCTTGATTAGGGAAAAGAGAACAGGTAAGCATATCGCGCGATATACGCTTTGCACGTAGTAATGATGAGTGTTTAGATACATTAGGAAAGTGGTGTGCGCCCTCCTTGTACTTTGGTTATTATTGGTGAGAATAGGACATTTAGAGCGTCGATACGCTGAAGATCTCGGGTTCTTTTCCACATTTTCTTTTTGTTAGTTAGGTTAGGGGATTTGGGGGAGCTTTATGAATTTAGTTTTATTTTGTTCTTTGATTTGGGCGCCACTCAAGTTCCTTTTCCCTATATTAGTGGTAATTTCGTTTGGTAATTTTTTGTTGATTTAAGTTCTAAAAATAATAATAATTATTATTATTATTATTATTATTATTATTATTATTATATATTCATTCTAGCAATTGTAAATAGTGCATTCCAATCATTGTCTTGTGGCTTCGGCTTTATGTAATAAATTATAGTTAACAAGCTTTATCCATGTTCATGGTCATTTCTCTGCCGGGTTCAATCTAGCCAGCAATAACTAAGTGTTACGAACCAACTCCTGGACTTAAGGATCGTAACATTTAATGGGGGCTGGTCCGGGATCATTTAGGTCCAGGGACATTATAAATTATTGCTGGTGTTGATGGCGGAATGACCATACACATGGTTATGGGTAGTGTGTTAGGCTCTTCATGATCTTAGTGGCTGATTGCTCGACGCAAGTATGGCAGGTTTTGATTTGGAGGCGTTCATCAGTGCACCTAATTTAGAGCAGCTCGATAAATGTCGAAAAGATGATTTAATTAGTATTGCGGCTCATTTCCAAATTTACGTTTTGAAGCAGCAGCTCAAGAGAGAGATTAAAAATATTGTGTTAAAGAAACTGGTGGAGCTGGGTGTTTTGGTTTTGCCTGAAGTAATTGAGGATGGTTCTCTTGCCTCTGACATCCGCCCTGAGTTAGGGGAGGAGGAGCAGAGCGGAACTGCCGAGGTGGAGGGTTCTGAAGCCAAGGCTGTTCTGCCGCCCTTTGAACCATTTTCTCCGGCCTCGGCTGGGTCTGGAGTTGATGCGAGACTGAAGGTCCGCTTAGTGCGAGTCCAGATGGATGCGCGCGAGAGGGCAGAGGATCGTCAAGCAGAGAGAGAATTGCGTCTGAAAATCCGCAGATTGGAGATTGAGGCAGAGATGCAGATAAAGATGCGGGAACTAGATTTAAAGGCGTCCAAAAGTACACCTGCTCCAGTTGTCCAGTCCCAGTTGGCTGCTGTTGCTCCGTCAGAGGGCGCGGCGCTGGGTACCAACTTTGATGTGAGTAAAAATATCTCTCTTGTGCCGCAGTTTCGAGAAACAGAAGTAGATTCATATTTTGGCGTGTTTGAGCGTATTGCTTCTGCTCTAAATTGGTCACGTGAAGTCTGGCCCTTGTTGTTACAGTGCAAATTAACTGGAAAGGCTCAGGAGGTTTGCGCAACACTATCCTTGGAGGATAGTTTAAAGTATGACGCTGTTAAAGCTGCGATCTTGCGTGCATATGAGTTAGTGCCAGAAGCTTACAGGCAGCGGTTTAGGAGTCACAAAAAGAGTTTTGGCCAAACGTTTGTCGAGTTTGCAAGAGAAAAGGGTGTCTTATTTGACAAATGGTGCACATCTAGTAAGATAACTGATTTTAAGACACTGCGGGAATGAATCCTTTTGGAAGAATTTAAGAACTGTATACCGGAGCGCGTTGTCGTGTATTTAAACGAACAAAAAGTAACAACCTTATCTCAAGCCTCTGTCTTTGCGGACGAGTTTGCGTTGACGCATAAGAATGTGTTTATTCCTGCTCGCCCTGATAAAACTGCGTCTCTTCCCGTTACCTCGTTTAACCAGTCACGACCAAAGTCAAATTTGCCCAAGACTAAAGAGGATAGGGAATGTTTTTATTGCCATAAGTCTGGCCATTTGATTGCTGACTGTCTTATGTTAAAAGAAAACAGCAGGGTTTTACAACTAAGAGTGTTGGATTTGTGAAAACTGTAAATGCTAAAAAACTTGAGTCAGATAAGCCTGATTGCAGTTATGAACCTTTTTTAATGGAAGGGTTAATTTCTGTCTCGGGTAAACCTACAGAACAGGTAAGGGTTAAAATGCTCCGTGATACTGGCACCACTCAGTCCTTCGTAGTTGCAGGTGTGCTGCCGTTCTCTGAGCAGACTTCTTGCGGCAGTAACGTCCTGGTGCAGGGCATAGAGATGGGCATTGTTAAAGTCCCGCTACACCAGGTCCATTTGCAGTCGGAGTTGTGTACAGGGTTTGTGAAAGTAGGCGTTCATGATTGTTTACCTGTCAATGGAGTGGAGTTTATCTTAGGCAATGATTTGGCTGGTGGGAAGGTTTTTCCCGTGTTAGAAGTGTTTGACAAACCTGTTTTGTCAGATCACACTGATGAATTGTCAGAAATGTATCCTGAAACTTTTCCTGCTTGTGTTGTCACTCGGGCTCAGGCTCGACATGTAGATACTGACGATTTGTCTACATCCTTTATGGCCCCTATATTTGTTGAAGACATTTTGCCAGCTGATGAGGAAAAAGTAATGAAAACTTCGCCCAATTTAAATTCAAGTCCCCTTAAGTTACCCGTAACTCGTGAGAAAATCGTTTCTGCACAGAAGGAAGATTCGAGTCTTCGAAAGTGTTTCTCTGCGGCTGTTTCTGTTGAGAGAGCGCAGCAGAGAAAATCTGCTTATTTTCTTGAGGACGGTTTGCTGATGCGTAAGTGGTCTCCTGTTATGGAAGATGATCCTGAATGGAGTGTCGTGTACCAGGTTGTAATTCCTGAATGTTACCGACAGCAAGTTTTGTCTCTTGCTCATGACCATGATCTGTCGGGACATCTAGGAATTAAAAAAACATATCACCGGGTTTTGAGACATTTCTTTTGGCCTTGTCTAAAAGCTGATATCGTTCAGTACTGCCGTACCTGCCACACCTGTCAGCTAACGGGTAAACCGAATCAGACAATACCAAGTGCTCCGCTTGTTCCGATCCCAGCCATAGGTGAACCGTTCGAACATGTTATCGTTGATTGTGTCGGCCCTTTGCCTAAAACAAGAAGTGGTAATCAGTTTTTGTTGACTGTAATGTGTAGCGCTACGCGGTTTCCGGAGGCGATTCCTCTGAGAAAAATTACGGCATCCGTTGTCGTCAAAGCACTTGTGAAGTTCTTTTCTACATTCGGTTTGCCGAAAGTTGTGCAAACGGATCAAGGCACAAATTTTCTTTCGAAACTCTTTTCACAAGTTTTGATGACGTTGAATATTTCTCACAGGATCGCGAGCGCTTATCACCCTGAGAGCCAAGGTGCGCTCGAACGTTTTCATCAAACGTTAAAGGCGATGCTCCGAAAGTACTGCCTGGATACTGGCAAGGATTGGGATGAGGGAGTACCGTTGGTGTTGTTCGCGGTAAGGGAAGCTGTGCAGGAAAGTCTTGGGTTTAGTCCCGCTGATTTAGTGTTCGGCCACACTGTCAGAGGTCCGCTGAAAATGCTTAAAGAGGATATGCTATCGTTTAATTCCAGCTCTGAAGTCAATGTGTTGGATTACGTTAGTAAATTCCGCGAGCGTCTACATAAAGCTTGTTCGATGGCGAAAGATTCGTTGGCATCTGCACAGAAGATGATGAAATGTCAATTCGATCGTAAATCTGTACAGCGTGCCTTTGCAGAGGGTGATCAGGTGTTAGTTTTGTTGCCGATCGTGGGTTCTGCTTTATCAGCACGATTTTCTGGGCCCTACGAAGTTCTGAGAAAATTAAGTGACACCGATTATGTAATTCGCACTCCAGACAGAAGGCGAAAATCTCGTGTGTGTCACATTAATATGTTAAAGGGTTTTCATGACAGAGAGTCGTTACAAAAGAATGCTGCAGAGGCAGATGGGAATGCTGTCTCAGCTTTGCGTTCGGTTGCAGCCTGTGGTGCTGTGAATCTTGTTGATGCTGCTGATACTGAAGATGATGTGGTGTCACGTCATACTCAACAGTGTGCCAGATTTAAGAATTCGGAGATATTAAGTGACTTAAATTCTCATCTATTGCACTTGTCTGATCAACAAAGATGTGATATTGCACAGCTGATTAACAATTTCCCTACTCTGTTTAGTGATGTGCCTTCTTGTACCACAGTTCTGCAGCATGATATTGATGTAGGTGACGCTGCTCCGATCAAGCAACACGCGTATCGTGTGAACAGCGCGAAAAGGGCTGTCATGAATACTGAGGTTGAGTATTTGCTGAAGCATGATTTTGCCAAACATAGTTGTAGTCCATGGAGTTCACCATGTTTACTTGTTCCGAAAAGCGATGGTACTGCCCGATTTTGCACTGACTATCGTAAGGTAAACGCTGTAACTGTGCCAGACTGTTTCCCATTGCCACGAATGGAAGACTGTGTGGACAATCTTGGCTCAGCTCGGTACGTCAGTAAGTTAGATTTATTAAAAGGGTACTGGCAAGTGCCTCTTACACCTCGTGCTTCTGATATTTCAGCTTTTGTAACACCCGACAACTTCCTTCAGTATTCTGTAATGGCATTCGGAATGCGCAACGCACCGGCCACTTTTCAGCGGCTTATTAATATTGTTCTTGCAGGAGTCCCACAGTGTAATGCATACCTGGATGATTTGGTAGTGTATTCGACAGATTGGTCAGAACATGTTTCTTTGCTACAAACTGTGTTTGATCGTCTTGCCAAAGCTTCACTGACGTTAAACCTAGCGAAGTGCGAATTTGGCCAAGCAACCATGCCCTATAAATTGGATGTAGATGCAAGTGCGGTTGGTGCGGGCGCAGTGTTACTTGATGAGGATGGCATCGATCATCCTGTTTGTTATTTTTCACGCAAGTTCAATAAGCATCAATTGAACTATTCGACTATTGAAAAGGAAGCGTTAGCACTGTTAATGGCTTTGCAGTATTTTGATGTTTACGTCGGATCGAGTAGTCTTCCAGTTAACGTTTTCACAGATCATAACCCTTTGGTGTTTTTATCGCGCATGTATAATCAGAATCAACGCTTGATGCGGTGGGCTCTGATTATACAGGACTATAATTTAGTTATTAAGCACAAGAAGGGCGTGGATAATATTGTAGCGGATGCTTTGTCAAGAGTATCATGTAACTGATGGAGCAAATATGTTTAATATGGTTTGCTCTTATGGGTGGGAGTGTTACGTGCTATGTGCATAGGTGTGTGTGCTTGTTTTCTTTCTCGTCCCTCCCTCTTTTGTTATTGCTCTGCTGCTTGCTCTCAGGTTCCTGATTGGTCGTGTCACCTGCTGATCATCGTTGTGACGTCGTCCTTTTCGTCCAATCTGCTTTCGCCCTGCTGGTTTAAAGGTCCTCCTGCGAACTTCAGAAGGAAGCTCGTTTGTGCTTGATTGGGGTGCTGTGCGTCTGTGTACGCGTTGTTTGCTGAAATGAAATCTTTTGTATCTTACTATTTGATTTGATGTGTTTAACACTCAGTTGGCTGTGTATTTGAGTTACGGTTCGTTTTCTCCTTGATTAGGGAAAAGAGAACAGGTAAGCATATCGCGCGATATACACTTTGCACGTAGTAATGATGAGTGTTTAGATACATTAGGAAAATGGTGTGCGCCCTCCTTGTACTTTGGTTATTATTGGTGAAAATAGGACATTTAGAGTGTCGATACGCTGAAGATCTCGGGTTCTTTTCCACATTTTCTTTTTGTTAGTTAGGTTAGGGGATTTGGGGGAGCTTTATGAATTTAGTTTTATTTTGTTCTTTGATTTGGGCGCCACTCAAGTTCCTTTTCCCTATATTAGTGGTAATTTCGTTTGGTAATTTTTCGTTGATTTAAGTTCTAAAAATAATAATTATTATATATTCATTCTAGCAATTGTAAATAGTGCATTCCAATCATTGTCTTGTGGCTTCAGCTTTATGTAATAAATTATAGTTAACAAGCTTTATCCGTGTTCATGGTCATTTCTCTGCCGGGTTCAATCTAGCCAGCAATAACTAAGTGTTACGAACCAACTCCTGGACTTAAGGATCGTAACAAACACCAAGAAGAAGCTTGAGGCTGATCTGGTACATACACTATATAGACAAAAGTATTGGGACACCCCCTTCTTTAGAACAGTGCACTTCCAAATCTGCACTTCCAAATCTGTGGCAACAACGATGGGAACATAATTCATGTATTTAAAAATTGTATTTCCATCTCTGTTGCAACAGTTTTGGAAGTGTCTAAAATGGCTGTACCCATATGTACAAGTCATTGGTGTTTGGTGATGAGTTTTTGGCTCAAGGTCTGCATTTACAGTCACACCAGAGGTATTAAACTGGGATTAGGACTTGGTTTTATGCAGACCAGTCAAGTTCTTCCACACTGACTGAATCAATAATTTTCTTTTTGAACCTTGCCTTATACACAGAGGCATTGTCATGTTAGAATAGAAAAGGCTCCTGTCCAAACTGTTGCTATAATATTAGAAGCACACAATTTCCTAGAATATCATTATATGCTTTAACATTAAGATTTGTACTCATAGAAATTACTAAAGTAGTCAAACCTGTTCATTAGAAGGGGGCAACCCAATACTTTTGGCAATACAATGTAGCTACAACGAGCTACTTCCCGGGTTAGTGACATCACAAACCCAGAAATTTACATAACCCCCACCCCCGGAACAAGCAACAAAGGGGGCGAGGCCATGTTGCGCTGCTTTAGAGAGAGGAAGAGTTGTTGCCATGCCATCAAATTAAGGGGTGCACGAAAAAATCTATTCATATATGAATCACGATTCTGTCTTCTAACGATTCTAATGGATTCACAAGTTTCAAAATCAATGTTCGAAAGCAGTGGTCCTCGCATCCCCTGCTCTGTACACGCTATGCTCTGCATCTCTCTCTCTCTCTCATTCAGATCATCAGCTCGTCAGCTCCTTCAATGAACTGTGTTCCAATTATACACTTTATGTGTATAAACAGACAGATATTTTTCACATAGCTACGAGAAGCATTAAGCATGGACACATGCCGTGGTAGTGAGCAATAGTTGCTGGCAAACACTTCTTACTGTTATAAAGTAAACAATTATTTTACAAAAATGCTACAAAGCAATCATGTATTCTGCTGTTTTAAGGTCTGTGTAGAGGACATGAACAAGGTCTTCAGAATACAGAAGACTAGGAAAGCTTCAGGCCCAGATGGTGTTTCACCTGCCTGTCTTTGCGGATCTAGACCTTAGGGTCGAAACGTTGTGTTTTTAATAAACTTATTTTTGAGAGCAGTAGTGGCAGTGTGCAGATTTTTGTTTATTGCCAATGATTGTGTAGTGTGGCATTAAGATTTATTTTCACTGGAATTATGGTAATTATCAGGTCATTAATTATAATTAGAGAACTTTTGGTTTGGCCATGTAGTATATTAACTGAGTAGCTCATCTTGGTGTGTCCAAACTTGTATTGGGTGTGGTCAACATCAATAGAGCCCAAGAGTTTCTCTGAAGCCTTTTTGTTGTCAATGAACTGTCCCTCAGGCTCTTGCTCCAGAACAATCATGTGGTGGTTGAAGAACTGTTGCAATTTCTCATTTGTGAAGTTGATGCAAAAAATAATTCAACAGAGGCAAGTTCTAACTGCTGACTGTTATCTTTCATATCTTGATTCTTACAGAGACATTAATGACTGATGCTCACATCAAAGATCTCAAATCCAGCAATGTCCAGCACACCAATGAAGAACTGTCTAGACTGCTTGGTGTCCAACATCTCATTGATATGGACGACCATCCACAAGAACATTTTCTCATAGACAGGCTTACAGAGAGCCGAGACTGGGTTGTTCACCAGAGAAATTCAAAGGTCAGTGGAATTGATATTAGACTTAATTTTTTCAAGAATAAATGTGTTTTCTGAATGTCTATGTAACAGGGTTAAAAAGAACATTTAATTTAAAGAGTAAAGATGTGTGAATTTCATAAAATAAGGATTTGGTTGTATTGGTGTTTGAAGGCTCCCCTCCTGTGGCTGTTAATGGTATTGCAGATGTAGTATTTTGTCCCTCTTCTCTTTCCGTACCGCAGCAGATTTGAGTGTCGCTGCTGTGGGTATGTACAATTTTTCACGCTCTAACTCATTAACATATAAATTGTGGAAACAGTATGTTTTATGTGAATATTTTGGATGCAATTGATTGAATTGAATTGACATATTACTTGTTCTTTTTAATTCTTCTTTTTATTATCTGTTTTTTTGTTCTGTCACTGTCATTCTGTTGCACTGTGGTAGCTTTTGTCATGAAAACAAATTCCTTGTATGTGTAAACATACTTGGCAATAAAGCTCGTTCTGATTCTGATTCTGAACATGAGTATATAATGTATTAAACACTTTAACATGGTTGTTGAGGTCATTATAAATGTATTTAATTTCCTCGTGCATTCATGAGCGGGAACGAGTGCATTTCATGTGGTCATTGTGTCTGTCTTAAAATTTCTGATAATTAATTGTAATATGAGTCGAGTGAAAGTCATTTCTATTTTTCTAGTCATATGTATATCTGCAGTATATTGTCCCCTTCAGCCAACC
Source organism: Schizothorax lantsangensis (assembly GCA_027422415.1). Classification (NCBI taxonomy): domain Eukaryota; kingdom Metazoa; phylum Chordata; class Actinopteri; order Cypriniformes; family Cyprinidae; genus Schizothorax; species Schizothorax lantsangensis. The sequence goes on from JAPDDO010000226.1 coordinate 113,521, forward strand.
TGATTTCTACCCGTTTTTCTATCAAAAAGGTATGTTGCTTTCATGTTTATGACGTTATAAATGTTAACAAATGCTGTTTAGAAATTCATGAAGTTTTCTCGTTATCATCTACAGTTTATTGGCCAGTACTACTACACTGTTACATTTACAGGTGTACTGTTACATTTTTCACGTTGAATCTTATTGTTATGTGTTTTATGGCAGCAAATTTAAATAAAAAAATAAAAAAATAAATAAAAATAAATAAATAAAAATAATAAAATAGATTTGAGTGTCGCTGCTGTGGTCATATGTATATCTGCAGTATATTGTCCCCTTCAGCCAACCTGATTTGTACCCGCTTTTCTATCAAAAAGATAAATTCAAGCTGAAGAAATCCCATGTGTGAGTGTGTCCTTTCACATTCGTTACATCTATGGGACATTTCTAACATCATTCATCTATTGAGAAGGTAAGTAATCACCTGTGGCACTGTCTGGCCTTTGGTCACCATCTCATTCCCGACCTTCACTCTGGGGTAGCACAGAGCTTTCAGCATGTCAGCAGAGTTGATGCCCATGAGGTAGGCGATTTTATCGGCCACTGAGGAAGAACAGTTTTATGCATTTCTTTCACTTATCAAGTCAATGTTTGCATGCTGATTTGTGTTAATAATACACCCTAATCTCAGTGCCATCAGGTTCAGCCTGCTCCTCTCTTTGCTTCTGTTTGAACTTCATGTTCCCATGATGCATCACAGCACCTATCAGCTTGTAGATGTTGATTTTCTCATCAGCAGTGAAGCCCAGAATGTCAATGGCAGTCTGTTTTTACACCGACCAAATAAAACACATAATGCTTTAATATGCATTTTATATTGCATGTCATGCAGTATTTACACCAGTTCATGCTATTGTTCTTCTTTTTAATTTCATGTCAGAAACATTGCTAGTAATCTGAAAATACCACTAATACTAATAAAAACTGAGTTGTTCACATACATCTGTGGCAATGAAATCCTCCACATCATTGATGATCTTGACAGTGATTTCACCCTGGCTGATCATTGGATAGTCATAAGGGTTGGTGGTGATGAGCAGGGCCTCAATAAAGAGTTGATGTGCAGCATGCTAACAGTGCTCTCAAACAAGGAAAAAACTGAAACACACAATCGTGAAATCATTTACAAAAGCTCAACTGTTTGGCAACTTTGAAAGTGTCAATGATGTTGTACAATGTTATGATGATTCATAAGTGCAACTTACAAAACGAGAGGAGTTGTCGTTCCTCACAGTCTTGGCATTACCATAAGCTTCCAGCAGAGGGTTGGCTGCCACGATTTGGTCCTCCAGTGATCCCTAATGTATTTGTAGGGCAGTAGATAGGTATGGGTTGAAGCACAAATACTGTAATCAATAACACTGTCTCGAATAGGTGTTCACTAACCTGCATTTTTCCAGCGACTGGCTCTGCCTTCTCCTGTCCAGACATCGCACCAACAGTTGCAAAGTACTGAATGACTCGTTTTGTGTTCACAGTCTTTCCTGCACCAGATTCTCCACTGGAGATTGATACAAGATCATCACTTAGTCATAAATTTTCAATTAATTTATGCCAAGTCAAGTCACCTTTATTTATATAGCGCTTTTAACAATACAAATTGTGTCAAAGCAACTGCACAATATCAAAATAGGAAAATGGTGTGTCAATAATGTAAAATGACAAGATTAAACACTCAATTTTCAGTTAAAGGCATTTCATTATTGAATTCAGTGATGGCATTGTCCAGCTCAGTTCAGTTTAAATAGTATCTGTGCAATCAAGTCGACGATATAGCTGGAAATGAAGTGTCCCCAACTAAGCAAGCCGGAGGCGACAGCGGTAAGGAACCAAAACTCCATCGGTTTTGGTTCCTTGCCACTGTCGCCTCCGGCTATGTATACAATTAAAAAGCTTTACGATATTCCATCAGAACAATATTTACTCACTTAATCAGGACAGACTGGTTCTCACAATCTGAAAATAAATCATGGAATGTAATAGGATTACCAAAATAGGTAGAACTATATTTTAACTTGAAGGTAGAAATTGTTTGTGAAGAATTTGTGAATATATTTTTTTATGTTCTTGCATTTACACATTACTAGGGTGTATGATAACCTTAATGTTTTATATGTATTGATTCATGTAAGTTCATATAGAAGAGGTTTGGGCCCATAGAAGTGTTGTTGTTTTTGTGTGTGTGTGTGTGTGTGTGTGAAGTAGAGCCCTGCACGGCCCTCAAATTTAGGCCCTAGCCCGGCCCTGGCCCGAGACGCTCAAGCCCTAGCCTGGCCCATGTCCAACAGCTCATCGGAATTATCAGCCCGAGTCCGACCCGAGCCCGTCTTTTTTTTCCCCCCCTTCTCCCAAAAACGGCTTATACTACTGTTTCAGCTATTAAAATAGTTCAGGTTTGTATGTAATGGCAAAGTGATTATATTTCATTTCATTTTTTTAAAGTTAATTTAGAAAAATGGTTGGAGCATTTTTTGTTCGTTAAACATAAGTTTTTTTATTTTTTAAAGTAACGACCAAGTGGCCAGCGGCAGACCGGCAGGCTGATCATAGCCTATGTTTGATCAATTTAGCCTTCTCAAATCATCATGACTTGACTAAAATAAAATCTATAGATATCCTAAAAAAATTCAAGCATATAACAATGTTTAAACGTTAAACCTAGATAAATGTGCGCTATATCCAATTGTTTGTGTGGAGAGTGGAAGCTAAAGCGCAGGACATGGAGGAGCTCAATCACTTGCATTTATTTCAATGGAAACAATTTAAAATATGCCATAATTTTTGTTCATAAAGGTAAGAGTAATACAACATTCGGAACTGTAAAGGGTTTACTTTTATTTGTGTGCACTCACAGTATCAACAAAACGTTGTGCTTTTATAAAATAAAGAAAACAAACATGATGCGCTTTCTGCCGTCTCGATCTTGAACAGGAGCGCTTCACAAAAATGAACCGAAGCTGAGCAAATACATGCCTCACAGACATAAATATATCTATAGAAAGCTTTAAATTACTACTTAATGAAATAAATCAAATCGAAAACAAAAACTCTTTCCTTATAATCAAAATCCATAAAGATGCATTTCTCTCTAAAGGCGCGTCTAATGAGGAGATGGCGAGTCAGAGTTGTCATCTTCATCTTTGCGACACTAACACAGAAAACACTAGTTTATTAGTAAATAATTAAAATATCTCCTTACTATTTCCCCCTGACACATTCATGGTAATTACTTTTGCTGGGGCTTTGCGGCAAGCTTTTAGCCTATTGCGTGCATTTGAACGCAGAACTCTTCAGTTGTGCTGACGGCACGCATGCTGCGGGACACTAAACACTGTTGAGCTGCTCTTGACAGTCGCGATAGCATGGTCTCGTGTTGTTTCCACCAGCGCGGCAATTTTTTTTTCATCACTAATTGATGGATGTCTAAAATATAAAAATAAGGAAAAGCCTAAAACAGGCCCGAGGCCTGCTCCGCGTCTGAACTATGACGTGAAAATTGGCCTGAAGCCCGGCCCTAGGGGTGTAAAAAAGTCGGGGCCCATTGGGCCCGGCCTGAAATGCAGGGCTCTAGTGTGAAGTAAACCAAAGTAGTGCTTCTTATAAAGCACTTACCAAATTAATGTATTCTTTAACTTTAGAGAGAGTGGATTTGCATCTGTTAAAAACCTCATCTAGGGATGGTTTACAAGCTAGTTTTTAACTAAAGATAAAAAATATCAGTCCTCTTTTATACAAACTAATTGAACAATTATCTGTTTTTTGAACAGTGAATAAAATAAAATGAAATGCCATATAAACTATTTGTATTTAGTTTATTGATCTAACTCACAACAACAATTCATAGACAATTAATCATACACTAATTCTTCACACTATTTATTGTAAAGTGCATTTTTTCTTTTTAACCCTCATTTATTGACACTAGTATATAAATAAATAATATATTGACATGCTAATATATGATTTCAAATATAGATACATATAGACAATCTTCTGAAATTGCAGATGAGTGGCATAGCTTACCCACCTTCGATGGGCCACTGTGCTACAACCAGAGGCTGCCATTTATATAGTGTTGTTACTGAACAGTCAGCAGAACTGTCCAGCTTGATTTGGTCATGTAATTCTACTTGGTGTATGGTAATGTAATTCTGTCCTAGTGGAAAATAGAATTCAAGTTGCCATTCTTTTTTCTTTTTTTCTGGGGGGGGGGGGGGGGGGGGGGGTTGCTATAGCATGCAAGTTTTTTTTAAATGTTTTACCTCATCTAAAAAACATTTTCTATACATAATTTTGCAATGTTGAGATGTTTTCATCTTAAAGAAATAGCATACTTATTGATTTTTGGATTATGTACTTATTTTGTTTAGAAAGTTTTACAATCCATTCTTTTATACAAACTAATTAAACAATTATCTGTTTTTTTGTACAGTGAATGAAATAAAATGCCATACATACTGTACTATTTGTATTTAGTTTACTGATCTAACTCACAACAATTCATAGACAATGAATCATACACTAATACTTCACACTAGTTATTGTAAAGTGCATTTTTATCTTTGTCTATTTAACCCTCGTGTATTGACAGAACACTTCCAGAATCCACTTACCAGTGAGCATGAACTGGTAGGCGTTGTCAAAGATGGAGAAGATGTGAGGTGGGGCTTCAATCCTCTTTTTGCCTCTGTATCCAGCCACAACAACTGCGTCGTACACTGGGAGCCGCTTGTAGGGATTGACAGTGACGCAGAACAAGCCAGAGTAGGTCTGAAACAGAGATAGATAGTCCAGTTTTACAATGCTGCCGTCCCATCCTTGGAATAAAACATGATTTACTTAGACTTACGTAGATCATCCATGCTGCGTAATGCTCTTTGAGGTTAAACAGCACAGCAGGCTCATTGAGGAGGGTCATCACGGCCATGTCCTCAATTTTGTCAAACTAGGGAGGATTCATGGGGAAGATTTAATCTTCTTTTACCATAACAGTCTGTAATGAACATTGATCAGTAATCAGAAGAAGGATGAGACTTTTTGTACACACATTTGTACGATATTTTACTGGAGACTCAAGCACAGTAACATATAAAATAGTTTTTTATCCATGAGACTTACTTTGCCACTGTGAGTTTTGACAGTAGCTTTGCCACCCTCTCTGCTAACAAGAGTATTCTTCAGATACATCAGCAGAACTGACATCACAATGCTGACAAACTTAATTTGGTTCACTTTTTAACTTGTTTTTTTTTTCAAACTTCTTTAACTTTTAAATAATACGTTGTGCATTAAATTATTTGTTCATTTATTAAAACCAAGTAGAGAAACTTTCAGAAAGATGACACAGAATTGTCAGCATCATTTGGCAAGTGAAGAACTTTTAATCTTAACATTATTAGCACATTACCTTGTACAATGCTCAGAGAGAAATATCAGCTGTCAAGTTCAGGATTCTGTAAAAAAACAACAGTAAACATAAAAAGAGTATCACATGGTGTTTTATCTATATATGTTAGAGTATATATGCTAATATATGATTTCAAATATAGACCGTCTTCTGAAATTGCAGATGAGTGGCATAGCTTACCCACCTTCGATGGGCCACTGTGCTACAATCAGAGGCTGCCATTTATATAGTGTTGTTACTGAACAGTCAGCAGAACTGTCCAGCTTGATTTGGTCATGTAATTCTACTTGGTGTATGGTAATTTAACTCTGTCCTCGTGGAAAATAGACTGATAAATCAGTCATTATCACTTTGTTGTACTAGACAGTTGTGTTCCAAACAGTTTTTTGTAAGTTCATACCTTCACTCCATCATTTTGACAAACTCCTTCCTCAAAATCACACCGCTCCACTCCGCGCTCTGCTCCGCTCACGTACTCTGATTGTGAGTAACTGTTGCTGTCATGACAGATCTATTTCATAACCAGCCGCTATCAAAATAATCTGGCTGCGGGCGCGGTATTATTGATATTATTGCGCAGATATTATTGCTGGCGGGCCAGTTTTGGCCTGCGGGCCGCCTGTTGCCGACCACTGGTCTAGATTATCCACATCCTTCTCACCTTGTCAAAGTTTCTCTGCTTCTTGTCAAGGTTGGCAGCCAATGCATTAGACCTCTCCACATCAATCATGAGGTCCTCTACTTCACCCTGCAGTCTCTGTTTGGTCTTTTCCAGAGAGGCACACTTGGAGTTCACCGCCTCAATGGATTCTTCAGCATCCTGCAGACACTGGGCAAGCTTTTTCCTGAAGAAATTGGTATGACGTTATGAAATTTTAATAATATTTGTGATATTAAATGTAGGGTGCCGAAGACATTGTTCTTTGCTGTATTTACTTGGCTTCCTCAAGCTCCTCAGTGCGTTGGATGGCATCAGTCTCATATTTGGTTCTCCACTGAGCCACCTCATTGTTGTCCTTAGACATTCCACGCTGGAGTTCAGCTTTGGCCTCATGCTCCTCCTCATACTGCTCTCTGAGCAAATCACAGTCATGGCGGGCAGACTGAACCGCATGGGCCAGAGCATTCTTGGCCTGTAAGGCAGCATATTTTAGGCTTTCCAACAGTCCAATCTTTACAATCATTTAGATTATCAAAACTTAATTTTCAAAATTAATTAACTGATTAATTTTGTACAACTCTACCTTGACTTCTTCCTCAATATGCCTTTTGAGTTCCTCAATTTGCTGTGTATAAGCCTGTTTTCCTCTAGTTAGCTGTGAAACAAGTGCTTCTTTCTCTTCCAGTTGGCGGCTAAATTCACCTTGGAATCACGTTAGAAATATTACTATGAAATATAATAACAGAAACTTTTCAATACATTTTTAAAGGTTTTTACATGTGTACCTTATTTGCCATGCCTTACCATTTTCAGTCTGAAGTCTTGCACATTGTGCATTCATGTCATTCAGCTGACGAACATTTTCATCACTCTTGGTCTTGATTTCACTCAACTGGTCTTCCAGGGTACGGCACAATTTCTCTAAATTTGCCTTAAAAGGTACAGGGTTATATATAAATGTTTGTAAAAATACTCTTATATTTAATGATTCTCTATTGACATTACCTTTGCTTTAGCCACAGCCTCCATGTTGCTTGTCAAGTCATCAATCTCCATCTTGTATTCACTCTTCTCCTTCTCCAGCTTCTGCTTGACCTGCTGGAGGTTGTCAATCTGTTCTCCGAGTTCAGCCACAGTGTCTGCCTGCTTCTTTCTGAGAGATGCAGCTGTAGCTTCATGCTGCAAGGTAGACTCTTCCAGATCACGACGCAACTTCTAGAATTCGGTTTCACGCTTCTTGTTCATCTCAATCTGGGCAGCAGTGGCACCACCAGCTTCCTCAAGCCTCTCGCTGATCTCTTCAAGTTCCCTGGAGAGATCAGCTCTCTGCTTCTCCACTTTAGCACGAGCAGCTCACTCTGCCTCAATTTCCTCTTCCAGCTCCTCGATAAGGGCCTAATTGAGGAAAAAAAACTTTTAGTGATATTTGTATTGTGTATTTGCCCAGCAACTTCACAGTTTCATATAGATAAGATTATGGTAAACATTACCTGAAGTTCTTTGATCTTCTTCTGAAGCTGTGCTCCCAAAGACTGTTCATCCTCAATCTTGCTGAGAAGCTGACTTATCTCAAAGTCCTTCCTGTTTTGAAAGAAGTGTTTTGTAAAATATGCAAAATGCTTTTTGTCAAATGTGTAATCGGTGAAAGATTGACATCCACTCAGTTTTTGATCTTTTCATCTGATTGCTGTTTGTCATTCTCCAGGTCCATTATGGACTCCTGGGCCAGTTTCAGATCACCCTCAAGCTTCCTCTTGGCTCTCTCAAGGTCCATACGGAGCTTCTTCTCTTGCTCCAGTGAGCCCTCAAGCTGTTTTTACAGAAACCAGAGCATTAAAATCTGGTATATAGCAACAATATTAACTTCTCCTTGATTCCCATTGATTGATGGTCTTATTCTCATGCCAAAGATCTTACATCGTCCACTTGCTGCTCAAGCTTTGTCTTAGCTTTAGTCAGAGTGTTGACTTTGTCTTCCTCTGCCTGAAGGTCATCAAAAGTCTGCTGGTGTGCCTCTTGGAGGGATTTATTCTCTTTGGTCAGCTTGGCAATGCTCTCATCCTGAGAGGCCATCTCCTCTGTCAGGTTTTTCACCTAAATGGAAAATTGGTTATTGGTTTAATTCTCAAGAGCCTGAACTGTGAGCAGTGTGGAAAAAAAGTGAACAATTTTGACCTTATTTTCTGTTGCATGTTTCTCCTTTTCCACTTTTGCCAAGGTGAGCTCCAGGTCATCAATGTCTTTTCTTCAGCTCTGTGCATTCGTCCTCCAGTTTCCTCTTCTTGCAGTCAGTTCAGCATTGATTTCCTCCTCATTCTCCAGTCTCTCGTTTGTCTCTTTGAGTTTGGCATCGAGCTGGATCTTGCTTTTGATGAGACCTTCACATATCTCCTCAGCATCAGAGAGGTTTTCAGATTCCTGTTCATTGAAATGGATGTGGTAAATGACTTATGTTGACACTCCATTTCATCATCTCCCATGATTGCTAATTACTGTGAAAACATGTTAAGAGGTACTAATTTTTCTTCAGTTCTGAAAATAATATGTTCCAGTATAAATGATTATTTTGCATTAACATGAATGTTTTTTTAATGAAGGATGCAGTATATCATTACATGTTTATCCAAGCTGTTCACCTTTTTGTTTCCAAGGCCAGAAAGGTTTCTGCTAGGTTCTGTTAAATACATGGACATAGAGTATTTAATGGATATTCTTTTCTGTTAATATATAATCTCATGTATGCCCAGTTTATTTAAAAAATAGCAACCATCCCTGTTAATGTCAACCAAAAGTAGCAATAATTAAAATGTTATTTTAATTAAATGAATAATTTTGGCACTGCAGAATCTTGACTCACCTTCCCAGTGGTTGGCAGTCCTTGAGGTCTAAGATGCCTCCTTTTATAAAGACTCAAGATGTTGTCCCAGCAGTGCAGCCGCGCTGTATTTGGTTATGATGTGTTGGGTTTTACTTTCTATATATGATTGTGTTAAACTCTTCTGTTATTTTTATCCTAGGATACAGTTACTCACACTATAGGCTGATTTATAAGAGAAGTCAAAGTAATGTCTTTGCATTTAAATCATTTTACTTGCACCTTCAAGCACTTAAAAAGTCTAAAAAAGTGTAAAAGCAACAATTCTTTCCTTTGTGAAGGTCATATAGCATATAAACGGCTTTATCCCTTTATATCAATTTGAAGATTAATGTTTTTTCATGTGACAGATGCTCCACTGGGGATTCACGCAAGAAGAAAGGGATTGTGTATACTGTAAACTTTTCTTTTACTTTAATAGATGAATATTTTATAACATATATAATGTGTAAACATGTTCAGCAATAAAAAGCTGGAAAGAGAAAGTTTTTAAAAAAGGCTCAATGATCAATAACGATAAAAAAGGCAAAAATCTTTGACGCCGTTTGGACTGGAAGTCTTTGAGAATTTTTTTTTTTAAATATCATCTGAGAATTGGAGGATCAGTCAATGATTTGTAAATGTTTTTAATGTGTTGTGTAGTTTTTGTGTACAAGTTACACTGGGCTGCCAATTTTGACCAGGGCACTCACGAAAAAGAGATTTTTAATCTGACAGAGATCTTTCTTGGTTAAATAAATAAATAAATAAAAGATTAGGCAAATAGAACTAAATTGATTCCCCTTCTCTAAAGGGCAGTGAATAATGTGTTAAAGACAAGCATAGTGCAGCTGTCCCAATAAATGCTTCCACTCTGTCCACATAAAAAAAAAGTTGTGTCATGATTAACAGATTTGATTAACAGAGTGAATATCTTAGACACTTGGCTGATGGGGAATGGGAATCAGATGCTGCTCCTTTGGGCTGTCAGCTAATTCAGCTGGCACTCCACCAATGCGTGCACGGCTGTGGAGGAGCTGTCAGATGGCTCTGGAGTACAGTTTCAAGACATCTGCAAGCTGAGCGCATTTATAAATAGGCCTCAGTTGTATTAAGGAAGATGGTTTGTGGTGCAAAAAGGAATGCAATCTAAATATATAGCATTAATGTTTTCTCTAATGGTTTATTCACCTGATATCATAAGAAGCCCAAAGGAGTAGAGTTGAGTGCTCAACATCCTCATGAATGTCAAGATACAAGCATAAATTCGCCATCCCGATTGGATTGCGGTGAACTGCTTAAAGAAAGAGCATGGCGTAGATTTGTATAGGATCAGGCGTTCCTTGTATGGTTTGTTGGGACGGGGTGTTTAAAAGCTAAGCCTGTTGTCTGGCTCTGGTTCAGCTGTGGGGGAGCCTCTGCATGCTTCTGGTGTACAGTTGCAGTGCTTTTGCAGCTCAAGCATTTTTATTAATAAGTCATATCAAAGAAGGCGCTGATACTTTTTGTTCACCATGCTTGTCTGTTGACAGAACCGGCAGCTCGAATCAAATATGAACGGATGGGTCTGATATGGTTCCCTGACGGAAAGAAATCCTGCTGTGGTACCATCTGATGGGTTTGTCTGAAATGTATGGTTTGTCCAAAATTCATCCCCTGTTTGTTTGTTGTGTGTCTGTTTCATTCTTTTTTATCTTCACAGAAAATCAGCATGCACATTCCCATCAGACTGCACATGAGCATACACTTTTACAAGGCAAAATAGTGGTGCAGGTCTCTGAGAACCACAAAAGGAGAATGCAGAATGGGGTGAAAGGTTGACACGGGTTTGTCCATTAGCGAAGGGATAAATTAAGAAGTATTCAATTATAGCAGCAACAGGGAGAAACATTTCTTCCATTTTCCTTCAAGAATCTGAATCTTCTCTTGGCAGAAGTGAGAATCTTCATGGAATAACAGTGGGCTGACTCAAGAGACCCAAAGGCCAGCAGACCTTATAAGCTTTGGAAAATGTGTCACCTTTTACAGCTGTTTGCTTGAGCCTTCTTAAGGTTAATAAAAATAGATCAAGGTTGTGGCCATTTGTCTTCTGCCGCATCTGATGGAGTGATGGCGAAGAGAACACATGAGATACAGTTTGATGCGTGTCTGAAGAACTCTAGTATATATTCCCATTCATCTTCATTTACCCTAGCTTAGTGTGTGTACAGAAACACAGAGCGAGTCTTTACCGTCTCGACCATCCAAACGCTGAACAGGATGGAGCTTCTGCACGTACTTCTGAAAGTGCCTCAGTGTGGAGCAGTTTTTGAAGTCTGCCTCAAACGTGCTGATTATTCTAAGTACATGCTGGTAGAAATGCCTTCTCACCACTAGAGGTCAGTGATCTTTATTGGAATCAATTTTTCATTCCTAAATGTGAATCATGGAGACAACATGTCTCCAACTCAGCATTACGATTTAACAATACTTATTAAATTGTGGATCTTAATAAACGCGTATGATACATTCAGAATTCATTTTAAGCTGCAAATAAAAAGTATTTGTCAAATGCATAATAATAGGTATTAGAAAATCATACAAATATTATTTTGTTATTAATTTATACATTTTATGTATTAATTGGCATGCAGTACACTTCACGTCGATGCAGTTATACATGCAGCAGCCCTGGATGATGTGATTCTCAGTGTGATTTCATGTGGTACTGAAAAAAAATCAATAATGTTGAAACTAAAACTGCAAAAATAAATGAATAAATACTATGAAAAAAAAAACATCACTCATGTTTTCATTGGTGTGAATGATTATTTTCAGCACTGCTGTAGTAATTCTTCTCATTGACCGCCTCTGGATGGTCGGACGAGGCCAAAGCATTTACAAGTGACGTTCTAGGCTAGGGTGAGAGTTAGAGATCCGTTTAATTAATAATAAAAAAAAAATGTCAAGGATGATGGAGAACAAGCTCTGAACACACTGTACAAACCTGATGGTCTAATTTTATTTGTCACTATGTTTAATTTCCACAGAACAGAACATAGCAACAAATAGAAATAGCAACAGTAAATACCTTGATCTGTCTTCAGTTCCTAATTCAGAATGACGGAGAAACTTAATTGTGCCCAATCAGTGTACAATTGCTTAAAATACTTAAACCACTAGTCAGTGTCACTCACCGATTAGTTGACCATCCTTATCCAGTAATACTGGTCAGATAACTCGCATACACAGATTGTGAATAATAATAATACTAATAATATCTGTTAAAGCAAAATGTAATGAAGTAATTCCTGAGCAGATTTCTGATTTGTAGGACAGAAAAATCGATCAGGATCTACTCAGACAGAGTTACACAAAATGTCCTTTGACCGTCGATTGGCAAAACACAGAAAGAAGGCAAAAGGGCCAATCCTAAATGTTAAAGACATTAAAACTTATATGTGACAATGTGAATCTTAACGTGACATGTTAAGTCTGTTTGATGTACTAGCCTATAATTTGTTTTTAGATATGGGGACGAATTCCGGGTAATTATATTACTTTATTTAATTAATTATTATTTGTATTACTCTATTTCAAGCAAAAAGGGTTTCAAGACCAGTGACTGATCTGATATCTATGAAAAGGTGGCAGGTTTTTTTATACACTCTCAACACTTTCACAAATAGAACAGCAGGTGTCGCTGTTTGAGAGGATACGTTTTCAGGGCAGGTAATAAGTCACAAAACAGATGATCAAGGTCATTGGATTATTCTTAGGTTAAATTCTTTATCCTAATCATATTAGGATAAAGAATTTAACCTAAGAATAATCTAATGACCTTGATCACCTGTTACAGAATAAAACAACAATGTCTTAACAACAATAAAAGAGAAAATTTATTAATTTTTCAAAATACTGAAGGCAATATTATTCATTTACATTCAAACAAAAGGTATAAAGAACCCTTTTCTTATATACCCTATGTGGTACCTAGCCAGTATTATTTCTGTCCAAATGGACCAGTGGTATATGATTATAAGTTAAAGTTGGTCTTTTGTTGATTGTTATTTGATGAAACAGAGAATGACTAACCCTACTTTCTATCTCAGTCAGCAAAAATGCCAGATCCATCTTCTTAATGAAGTTGCCCTTGGTTGGGCTTGAACTGTAGTTTTTAATTATTGAATTCTCTCAAAACGGTCATACAGTAAAGCAAAGACAAGTTCTTTATTCGCTGTAAAACAGTGCCATCTCTTGGTCAATGTTGAGCGTCTGCCCAAAGGGATAGTTCTTGCAAAAATGAAAACACTGTCATTATATTGGTCCAAACTCATATGACTTTATATTCTAGTTTAATGATTTCATGCTGCTGCTCTGATGCATTTTATCTTTCACTAGCAGCATCAGCCATGGAAAGTACCCTGGGTCACAACGGTCAGTGATGCACTGTATGCACTAACACATGCCCAACATTTAGGATTCACAGCTTTATCTGTTGCTGTATGTTAACTGATGGTGAGTTGTTCAAGTTTTACTGTTGTGTATGGGTGTATGTTCACTTTGTTCAATGTTCACTTTATTTATAAAGCACATATCAATACAACAAATGTTGACCACAGTGCTGTACATGAAACAATGCAGAATAACAATAAAATCACTTTCAAATTTTATATCATAACAGCACACAAATACAAATAAAACCTCAGATTCAGTGAGACAATTGGTAAAAAAAACTATTTCACCACTAACACCGCACTCATGTATGCTCAAACGCCACAGTAAAAAAATATGTTTTTAAATGTTGTTTAAACTCTCTAAGAGTGAAGCACTGCCGGATATAATGAGGTAGACCATTCCACAGCCTAGGAGCAGCTGCTGCAAAGGAGCAGTCTCCTCTCATTTTCTGGTACGTCCGTGGCAACACATTTGTAAGTCACTTTGGATAAAAGCGTCTGCTAAATGACTAAATGTAAATGTAAAATACACAAAGAAAAAGTGCCATCTAATCTGGTTAGAGACTGTTGTTAAGGGAAAACAATTCATTGACAAAAATCACTGGATCTTTCAGGAAAAGAGGCTGTAGTTTATCTTCTTTGTAGTGAGCTGAAGTCAGATCCTCTGTTGGTCAAACATTTTTCCATTAAAGGAATTTACAGGTCAGAGTTCATCAAACTTGAAATTTGGTAGGCAGTGAAAGATAAAACATGGACATGAACATAAGTGAATAGATTGAAAAGTCCTGTGTGATGACATCTTTAGAGTGTTAGCAGCATTTGCTAGTGATGTGACGTTCAACACCGAGGCTTCGGAGCTTGTATCAAAAAAACGAAACATCTCACATTGAAGCGCTGTATCGGAGCTTGATTCGTTTTGCCAAAAGCACGTGATCTATGATGTCCGAAGCTTCATTCGCCTGAAAACCACGTGACTGCTTCAGTATCTTGTTCAAACGAAGCAAACCTCAGCACTGTTTCTTTACATTATATTACACTATAATGCGTTAGCATTGTTTTCTTTTTATCCTCATTTATATATTAAGATAAAATGAACTTTGCCTATGAAATAACAGTCTAAGGACTGAGGCAGAGTTAACATTGACAGATCACAGATTTAATTCATGAGTTTATGTTTGATTTATTTAAATTATTTTAGTGGCAGTACACCGACACAAATTAATGACTTTGACAATGGCCATTATTTTTATACAATAAATTAAAACAAGGAATCAGTTGTAGAATCAGATGTGAAACCAGCAGCTGTAATGAATCACAGCACTTTGGAAGTTGTTATTCATTTTTATGACCACAAGATGGCCACAGCATGAACCGTTTTAAAAAGCTTTGAATAATTAACCTTTTTCCGATACAATTGGGTTGAAAGCTTCACTGGTTCAGAATGCTTCACTTCACCATCAATATCATTTGCCAACACAATCAAACCTTCACTCCTTCAATAACAGCTGGTGGTTCTTCTTGATCTTTCTGCTGCTTATGAGTAACAAACACTGCCATGACGAGCTGCTCAAGACACTTTGAGCTCATCTGCTGGAAATCCTAGTATACATAAACGTATCATTCATTAATGTGTTATGCCATCAAAACTAAAAGATGCAAATCATTACACAGGGATCCTCAAATCTGGCCCACAAGATCCACTTTTCTGCAGAGTTTAGCTCTAATGCTAATCAAACACACCTGAGCATGCCAATTAATGTCTTCAGGATCATTAGAAAATCACAGGTAGGTGAATTTGATCAGACTTGGTGCTCAAATCCAGGGCAAGATTTGAGGAACAAATCTCTGACAGTGGTACATCATGGGAGATGGGAGAAACCAAGTGTGGAGGATAAAGGGAATATTTTTTTTTTTTTTATTTACTGACTATAGAAATGTAACTATGTATACATGGCTGTTAAATAATTTGTGGATTAAAGATGCACAAAAATATTATAATCTTGAGGTATGGTTGTTTGGTGAATTTTATTTCGGGTTATTTGCATCTCTGTCAATGGTTGTGGCCGTGAGTATAAATGCTCAGCAGCTGAACTTGCATGGACTCTCAGTCTGAGACACATGCTGCTGAAGTTTGGAATTATTCAGAGTGAGATTTTTTCATGTTATTTATATTTCCCTTGTACTTTATTCACAAAATACATTATTAAGAAATGCAGTTTTTAATTGATTGCTTTTGCCGTGTCAGTGGAGGTTTCTCCTGGAAAATCAACAGCTGCTGAGGTGAGTCCTCCTGTTTTTTTTGTTTTTTTATGTTTACAACCCTGTGCGTATTGGGCTGTTTACTGGGTTGTGCCATGTTCCCCAAAATCCTTGTGTTGTAGAGTGTGATCCTCCATTGCAGTCTCTGATCAAAGCATTGTTAGGTAGAGGATGGAGTCGGTCACCTGCAGGTACGAATCCACTGCTGCTTGATATCAGAAAGATGGGGTGCCCCAGACATGGAGACAGGAGACTATAGCAGTGTCTCACTAAAGCACTTTAATGATGGTTGATCATGGACATTAAACTGTTATTCAGTGCCATTTCCCCTCTGCTCTGTGCCCTTCTCTATTCTTAATTATCTTACTTGCATATGTCTTTCTGCTGCTCACTCTTTTTTTTCATCTTTGTTGTGAAGCTGATTTTCCAGCCGTAGCCACACGCTGTTCATCTTGAGCTTGACTGAGACCTGGGTTTGACAAGAGGTCACGTCATCACTCTGCTCTCCAACAGTTTTACTATTTACAATATGTACTTCTGAACTTCATGCAGATGTTGACACTAATTGAGTATTATTTGTAATACCTGCCTTCAGGTTATCTGGGCAGCTGGATGTGCCATTTCTCCCTCCATGATGGACAGTCCACTCATTTTCACTGGTGACTTCAGCATCTGTTTAGATGAGCCTCATGCTGCTGATTTAAAATTAAACATTTATTATGAAAGGACAGACCAGAACTGACACAGTGAAGTGGGAAAGATAGTGGGGTGGATTTGGGAAAGGCCCTGTAGTGCAATGGCGTCCCCCCTGCTTTGTTCCTGTATGTTTGTGTTCACAAATGCTCTCCACTTTTTTTTTTTTTTTTTTTTTTTTTTTGTTGTTCATATTTTATGAAACATTTGTTTAAATGCTGTTCTTATTTTTATAATTTATAGTGCGGTGTTGTCCTGTTTGATGCACTTAAACCGTATTAGCACTGACATGATGGCCTACTGGTGCAAGAACACAGAACAAGTATGCGTATGTCACATTAGATTCCCTTCCCTGTTCTTAAATTCCTACTAATCTACGTCTTCTGACATTAGCTGACTTATTCCTTCTGTAGCTATACTTGGCTGTCGTGTTGAACTTTGTTTAAAACTGGATTCCAGCAGAGGACATGGCAACACATCCTCTCCATAATTTTCACATTCTTGTGCAACTTCATTAATACTTCAAAATATACTCCTTTGTTCCGTAACTTGTGAATGTCATTCAATTACTAACTGAATGTTATGTTTGTATTGTCCTGCCGGTATGTTGGCTGACTGGAGGAGCTGGATGTGCTGTAATTCTCCTTTATTGATGGAAGCCTTTTGTCATTCAGGATTGCAGCGTCCACCTGTAAGCCTCCTGCTACTGCTTTACAAGCTCTTCTATGGTCATTTCAACTTAAATGGCTCCTTATTACATGAACTAACGACTGGACGGGAGAATCAACCGCTTCCTACATAAGGAGGCTAACCTGGGACCGCTGCAATGTTTACAACATTGTGCATTGTGCTGCTTTGTTGAAAGACCAGCCTTTACTGTATACATAGCTTTGGTTGATCAAAGGTTTTGAGGAAAAGTGAGCTGATCCACTGTGGCTTGAGCTCAGATCAGATAGACGGGGCTCCCCTAACTCAGTACAGTTATAGGGATTGCAGGTCATGTTTGATAACTATGGATGGTTGGGGTGTTTTGTATTTTTTCATTTTTTTTTTTTAAACTTTTCGGCTGCTGATAACTTGTGCACTTAGAGCTTTGTCAGTAATGCTGGAGTCTTTGCTCTCCTGTGGAGACCTGACTCATGGAGGTAGGCAAGTGCAAAGAAGGCTTTTTTTTTTTTTTTTTTTTTTTTTTTTTTTTTTGTGCACCCACCCACATGTGTACAGCGGTTTGGCACTTCCATAGTCCCAGAGCTGAAGATTCTCTCTGCTCATCTTTGGCTGGACTGAGACCTTGATTCTACCAAAGGATAAGAAGACTTCACTTTCTCCCAGATCACATTCTAAACAAGTATGTTTGCTCACTCTAATAACTGGAACTATAATGATCTTCTACTGAAACAATTATTGAATTTCATGCAGTTAAGATGTTAACTTCACATGTACTGTGTTGTCCTCAGGTCAGCTGGGGTCTTGGAGTTGGATGTGCTGTTAGCCTGTAGCTTGATACGAGGCTTATTTTAGTATTTACCTGAATACTTCTAGCCTCATTTGCACTTGGCCTTTGTAAATGTGGAGACCACTGAAGTAAACTTAATTAATGGGAACAACTGATAACTACTGGTTTCCATTCTGCTAATGATCACTTTACTGGGTTGAGCTTTTTTCCTCAAAAGCTTTATGATGGTGGATGCAGCCTTTGATCAACAAATGTTAGGTGTAGTAATTGAGGATCAGGACAGATGGGGAGATGGAATGGTTTCCTTCTCTTAAAAACTTTGAAATATGTTTTTAAGCATGTCCTTTGAATTGTATGTGGTTAATATTAACATTTGTCACTGTGTCTTCAAGGTGAACTGGGCAACTTCTTAGATGAGTTGTATGTGCTTCTGTCCTGTTTCTTGATGGCATCTCACTTGTATTAATTGAGGCTGATGTAGGTGAGTGCTGAAGTTGTCTTTCTCCAGAATTAAACCTGTCTAGGCTTGTTTGCTCTTTGAAGTCCGGAAATGTGGGGAGCTTTCTTCAGTCAACTGAAAGTCAACTAAATCTTGGTCTCCATTTGTGCATATTGTCTGTACTGGATTGAGCCATATTCTCCAAAGTCACTGGGGATCTTGACCATCCTTCAGTGCGTCCTGATCAACTGATGGGTTAGTAGTTGGTGAAGAGCAGAACAGGGTAGTCAGTCAGCTGCAGGTGCAGATTCAAAACCACTAGCTCAGATATCAGATAGACCGGGGCGCCCCAAACTTAGTGATGAGACTTAGGTGGCAGAGATGTTAATGTTCACAGTAAAGCTTTAAGTTAACATGCCAATGATCAACCATCCATAATCAAAATGAAACGTTTAAACTTATTCAGGTTCTAATTATTTGAAAGGCTTTCCAAATTTCTGAAGTGCTGCTTGTATCTCTCTGACTTTTTGATTTTTAAAGTCATCTATTTTTAGAAAATGTTTCTTCTCTTCTTGGTAGGAAGGTTTTTTTTTTTCCTCTTTTTCTTTTCTTTGTTTGCAAGCATCCTTTTTATATTTTATGGATCTTTTTGTATGTGTGTGTGTTTTCTAGTATTATTTCCCCCTTTACATTAGAATTTTGTCTCTTTTTATGCTCCTATGTAAAACATGAGGAATGGTATTTATCTTTTTTATGCTCCTTTCATTTATGCCTTTTTTTTTTTTTTTTTTATTTGGGTAGCACATTTGTCCTTTTTTTTTATTTATGACTCATTCAAGCCTTTCTTCCTGTATTTTTTTTATATATATATTATATAATTTTTTTTTTTTTTTTTTTTTTTGGTAAACTGGTTTCAAATTTGATTGTATAACCTATGAAGTTGATTTTGACTTTTTGTGCCTTGTTTATACATTTGTGTTTTCATTTCTCTTAATGTTTCTGTAAAATTATAATTTTTTTTTATTTACAAAATGTTGTATTCACGTCCTTTGTGCGGTTGTGGTTACTAGTTAATTTGCCTTTTAAACTCTTGTGAGTTTTATGTCCATGTAAACCTGAGTTATGCTTTTTGTGCTGATGCACTTTTTTTTATGCTGTTTGAGTAAGTCTCCGGTTCAGTTGTATAATTCTTACTTGTATTCATATATAGGGTTAGGATTGGAAAGAATCCAAGAGCTGAAGCAGCGTCCAGCTCTGGTAATGCACAGTCCTTCAATACTCTTTCTGGCCGCTCACCCGCCTTGGCCGAGGCCCGCCCCCACGGCCTAGGCCCATCACTCCACCACCAATATTATATTTGGTCTTTTTATTGAACCACAGATAGTGAGATTTTGAAATGTATGAACAAGTATTATTTTTAATTATAAGTGTTATTTATTAAGGTATTTATTAATCCAACATTTCTACTGAGGGTTAGTTTTTAGGTATTTATTAATAGTTATAGATAATACTTGTCAATGTAATTTATTAGGGGTGGAAAGGGTAGGTTTTAGGTATAGTGGAGTTATGCCCATAAGGGTAAAATGGGTAGGTTTTAGGTATGGTGGGGTTGTCCATAAGGGGTAAAATGGGTAGGTTTTAGGTATGGTGGGGTTGTCCATAAGGGGTAAAATGGGTAGGTTTTAGGTATGGTAGGATTGGAAAAAATCCAAGAGCTGAAGCAGTGTCCAGCTCTGGTAATGCACAGTCCTTCAATACTCCTTCTGGCCGCTCTCCCCCTCGCCGAGGCCGCCCCCACGGCCTAGGCCCATCACTCCACCACCAATATTATATTTGGTCTTTTTATTGAACCACAGATAGTGAGATTTTGAAATGTATGAACAAGTTTTATTTTTAATTATAAGTGTTATTTATTAAGGTTTTTATAGGTATTATTTATTAATCCAACATTTCTACTGAGGGTTAGTTTTTAGGTATTTATTAATAGTTATAGATAATACTTGTCAATGTAATTTATTAGGTGTGGAAAGGGTAGGTTTTAGGTATAGTGGGGTTGTGTCCATAAGGGTTAGGTTAGGGTTAGGGTTAGGGTTAGGGGTTGAAAGATCTAGTAATCGAGACAGAGCCCAATCACAGTTATGCACGGGCCTTGAACATCAACTGGCCGCCAATCCTCAGCTTCCAGGGGCCAAGGAATATTTTTCTGTTGATGTAAAAATCCAAAATAGGGTCTAGAGAGCTAGTGGTTGTGTTTACTAGGTTTGCACATCAATTAGTGTCTGGTAGGTTTAGTGTGTGTGCTGTTTTGCACGTTTCCTCAAAGAAAAAAAGCAATGAGCATATCAAATAATTTTGTTTGGCTCTTCAACGTCAACCAGACTCATGACGGAGGCCTAAATGTGTGTGTCCAGACCTTTGCGCTATCAAAGAATTTTTGTTTGGCTCTTCAACGTCAACCAGACTCATGACGGAGGCCTAAATGTGTGCGTCCAGGCCTTTGCGCGACGTTTCGGACTATTTGGTCCTTCTTCAGGCGAACTCTGGACATAAACTGGCTGGAATACTTCTCGTCAGCCATGTTTCGGACTATTTGATCCTTTTTCAGGCGAACTCTGGACACCAACTGGCTGGAATACTTCACGTCAGCCATGTATATATGCTGTTTCTAAGTGGGCGTGTCCCCACACACACATCAAATCACTCAGTATCACTTTTGTTGTGCTTTAAAAAATAAACAAGTTGTTTTTTGCTGTTGTTTTTACTGTTAGGGTTAGGGTTAGGGTTAGGATTGGAAAAAATCCAAGAGCTGAAGCAGTGTCCAGCTCTGGTAATGCACAGTCCTTCAATACTCCTTCTGGCCGCTCTCCCGCCTCGGCCGAGGCCCGCCCCCACGGCCTAGGCCCATCACTCCACCACCAATATTATATTTGGTCTTTTTATTGAACCACATATAGTGAGATTTTGAAATGTATGAACAAGTATTATTTTTAATTATAAGTGTTATTTATTAAGGTTTTTATAGGTATTATTTATTAATCCAACATTTCTACTGAGGGTTAGTTTTTAGGTATTTATTAATAGTTATAGATAATACTTGTCAATGTAATTTATTAGGGGTGGAAAGGGTAGGTTTTAGGTATAGTGGGGTTGTGTCCATAAGGGGTAAAATGGGTAGGTTTTAGGTATGGTGGGGTTGTGTCCATAAGGGGTAAAATGGGTAGGTTTTAGGTATGGTAGGGGTGTATATGTATAATATATATATATATATATATATATATATGTAGGTATATCAATCATAATATATGTATTTGAATAATCTCACTATCTTAAAGGACAGGAATACAATTCTCCTCAATGGCTCTCACCCATCTCTTAGGCCTCATTCAATCCTTTTGGATACAGAGTGTTGAGTCTGTTTATCCAAAGTCTTTCTGCTCTTAGTCTGTCCTTTAGACTCCACAAAGGGTTAGTTTGTAGTATAGTTGCTCTAAGAGAGGGGAGGCCATGTAATAGAAAATGTTGAATCAAAAACCTGCGTTTGTGGATTTTGTGGATGATGTTATGAGTGTGCTGGTATATTCTCGTTCTCACCTCATTTTTAGTCTGTCCGACATACTGTTTTTTGCACTTTGTGCAGAAAATTAAGTAGACACAATTCGGGGTGTCTGGAGAGAGAGTTCTGTCGACTTGATAGATTTGCTTCGTGGTTACATTTTTTATCCATTTCAGAGCAAGATAGTATTTGCACGTTCTTTGTTTCCCGATTGTTCTTTTACTTTTAACTGTACTTTGTACTAGAATATCTAATAAGTTTTTGTTCCTTTTGTAGGCCGCAATTGATTTATGTCTTTGTAAAATCTCTGTGTCCTCTAAAAATTTGGAGAAATTTTGTTTGATGGTCGAATTGAGTTGTTTGCTCTGGAATGAATAAAAAGCCACTAAGGGAACTATTTTTGTTTCACCAGTTTGGGTTGGCAGTTTGGGGTTATTAATGGATTTAAGGAAATTTCTGAGGACTGATCTTAAAAATCCTCTACCGTATCCTCTATCTTTCAGTGCTCTAAAGAGTACTTTTGTGGCTTTTATGAACTCATTCTCTTCCGAGCAGATTCGATGAAATCTTAAAAGCTGGGATTTGAGTATCCCTTTAAAAGTATGCCCGGGATGAAAACTGTCTTATGTAGAAGACAATGAGTGTCCGTCTCTTTAAAGTAAACACGGTAGTCTAGCTTGTTGTTTTCCTCAAATTTAGTGCCTTTATACGTGACCACGTCCAAAAAGTTAACTTCTCTACTGTTCAACTCGTACTTCACTGTAATTGATGTCTGATGTGTGTTTAGATGCTCAATAAATTTGATAAACTCTTCTCTCGAATGCTCCCAGACACCCCAAATGTCGTCTAAAAATCTGTAATAGGCGAACGGTTTCAAAGTGGCCGTCGCCAGCGCGGTCTCTTCCCAGTGCGCCATGAAGATGTTGGCGTACGAGGGTGCGAATTTCTTCCCCATGGCCGTACCCTTGGTTTGGAGGAAAAACTTGGAATCGAACTCGAAGTCATTTTTGGTCAAATTAATCTCTAGTAGTTTCAAGATGTACTCATCGGGTCTACTGCCATGGGGAAATTTATTCATGCACCCTCGTACGGCCGACAATCCTGCCTCCGTCTCGATATTCGTGTAGAGACTGTCAATATCGATTGTGAAGAGTAGGGCGCCAGTGGGAATCCTCAGGTCTTTTGTCTTTGCAATAAAGTCGTACGTGTCTCTCAAATAGCTCGTATGCTTTTGTGAAATAGGGTTCAAATGGTACTCGATGAATTCTGCGGTATTGTACGTCTCGCTATTACAATCCGATACGATGGGCCTACCGGGTGGCACTTATACCTGGCAGGCTCCATTTTTTTCTTTCTTTATGGATCTTTGGCAAAAGATAAAACCTGCGTGCCCTTGGCACGGCAGGGCCTGAGAGGTATTCCCACTGCTTTCTGTTAATGATCTTTCTATCATACATCTCCTCTAGTATCTCTTCCACCTCAACTTTAGTTTGTGGGTAGATGGGTTCATCGAGAGGAATATAATGATCTGTGTTCTCCAACTGCTTCATTCCCTCCCACAAATAATCTTTTTATCTAAAAGTACTATAGCGTTGCCTTTATCGGCTGGCTTGATGACGATGTCTGTGTTGTTTTTGAAGAGATTGAGGGCCCTTTCTTCCCCTCGGGTCAGGTTGGGTTCCTCTCTCCAGTTCCAATGCAGATGTCGAAACGCATGTAGGTCAGCATCAATGATCTTATGGACCTGTGTAGGGAGTCTGGAGAGAGGAGGTGTCCAGTCCGATCCGAGGGTGAAGGGGGTCTTTTCTTTTGTCTTTTTCTTTTTCTCAAAGAAGGCCTCTAATTTGATCCTCCTGTGGTATTTCTGTAAATCTTTTAGTAACTCAATCTTTAACGTTTTCTGATTTCTAGGTGCTGGTACAAATGACAGACCTTTCAGTAAAAGTGATTCTTGTGATTTTGTGAGATGGAATGAAGCGGTCAGATTAACTATGAGTTTCTCGGCGCTATTTATTTGCCTGATGGACCTGGCCAGTTTAACTGGTGCGCCCAGTGTTCCAGGATGGCCTTGGCGGTCTCTGTGGTCCAGTGGAGTAAGTCCTGCTCCACTTTGAATCTGTCGTGTGGAAGTTTTTCTATGTACATCAATGTTTCTCTTATGTACTCGTTTACTCCATCCAGGTGCGTTCTTTCTTCCCACACCAGTAGTTCGGAGTAATTGATGACAGGGAAATACAGCCGAGCGTTAGGCAATCTGTTTCTCGCCATCTTATACGTTCGCTGTATTTCCTTGGTGGTATTCTGTACACACCTTTGTGTTCTGTTGTTTATACCGAAGGAGAATATGACCATCTCAGGCTGTACTGTTATAGTGGCCTTCTCGATCAGGTTCCCCGCATGCTGAAACTTAGCTCCTGGGAAACTGTCTATTTGTAGGTTTACGTAACTGAAATTTCTCAGTTTAGAGACATTGGAGTCCCCTATTATTACGTATTTATTTTTAAGGGTTAGACTCCAGTCTTGGTTTTTCCTAGTTGTATTTATGTGTCTATTCGCTGTGTTCACAGTTTTTTCTTTCTCAGGGAGGGCTCGATTCAGTATGCGGGTAACCTGATCCTCTGCCTCTGAGTCGGCCTCACTGCCCTCCTCTATTATTCTCTGTCCTTCTTTTAAAAACCACGAGAATGCTGAGCAAGGGACCGGGGCCCCCTCAGAGTCCTCCGAGTCTTCAGAAAAGAGGAAAGGTGGAGCCGTGAGCCTGGTGAGAGACAGCTTTGAGATCAGTGGTCTGTCATCTGTGTTCTTTCTCTTCTCAGTATGTTTTTGGGGGGTTACATTATCATCTATCACGATCGCATCCTCTTCGCGATTTAAGACTCTTTCTAGTCTCTCTGCATTAGGGTTAACCGCACCCATCTGAGCACCGTCCTCAACAACTGTCTCTTGTTCTGGCTCATTCAATGTTTCTAATTCCACCAACACCTCAGTGGCACACCTTCTGCGAGTTCTCTGCTCCAGGGGCTCTTGGTGTCTGGCGGGTGTGGATGTAGGTGTAAGTGGTCGAGGCTCTTCAGGAGGGTTCTCTTCCGCATCGAACGACCATTCACCCCTCCCGGTAGGGTACGTGAGGGGTCTGGTACGTTCAACGGTGAGGTCTGTGTGTCCACAGTGAGCCTCTCCTGTCTTGTTGTCTGTTGTACTACTGTCTCTGTTTGTCTATTAGTGTCTGTATGTGTTTGTGCTTCAGTGTTCATTTGTACAACGTAGAGGGCCTCCACTTTTCAAGCACCTCTTCATTCAGTCTCTCACGGAAGTTTTTTTCTCGCCCAGTTTGAAGCCACCTCAAATGCTTGTCTCCAATCCGCTTGATTGGTTCTTTCTTCTAATTCTGATAGGATCTCATGTATGTGGGTCTCGTAGTGTTCCTCCAAAATTAGCTGGGTATTATGCAGCCAGTTTCTGGCGTTACCTTCTAACAGCTCCTCCGTTTTTTTGGAGGGGGCAGCTGGTTTAATGGTATCGATCAGGAACTGCGTCATTTTTCGGAACCCAGTAGGTGTGTTATCTTTGATTTTGGTCGTTACATTCTGCAGATGGTGCACCGCACGTATTAGCTCATACATTAGTTTCATGGTGAGCTTTAACCTGGGCGAGGGAGGTGTATAATCAGGGTTTCTATCTATATTAGAGTCTTTTTGACGCCCTCCCCCCCTGTTGTTTCCGGGGAGGAAACGGTTCCCTCTATCCCTTTGTATGTTGTATGTGTTGTGCGAATCTTTATTGTGAGTCATGTTAGTGTTTGTATGTCTTTGGCTCCTGTTCTCAGTGGCCATTGGTGCTCTGGATACTCCAGCTGTTGGTCGAGCAGAGTTATAGCAGACATCACGTCTTGCTCTGATGTTTGGTCTGGGGTCTAATGGTTCAGAGTCCTGATCGTCGTATTCCGTGTACTGATCTGGTCTAAATCTGTCCCCAGTACTGTATGCGTGTTGGTCATTTGTGTTTGTGTATTGATAGAACCTGTCGGTGTCCGCACCGTATCTCTGCTGGTTGTTAAACCTGTTGAGATTGCTTCTTGTAAGATTCTCAGAGATATTTCTGTCAAATCTAGATGAAGCTCTCTCCTGTTGCGGATACTCAGGTTCCATCAAAATGCCAACTGTGTTTTTATTTTTGTTACGACCCTTTCTGTTTTTTCTATTATTGTTTTTCTTTTTTGTCTGATTTAGTTGAAGCACCAACCGGTCCGGCCTCCTCAGCATTGTGTCTCTTTCATCAAATCGATCATAGATCTTGTCTCTATAATCATCTTCAGGAAAGATCTGTAATGATTCTCGTTGTCTGTTATTCGTTCTATTTGTATTATTATATCTGAGGTCACGGTGGGTGTTTATAGGGTCAAGTTCAGTGTATCTGTTGTCACGTCCGGTATAAGTGTTGTCATATTCGGTAGATTTGTCATATCTGGTGTTTATTTCTTTTTGAACAAAGTCAAAGATTGTAGGCAGGCGGCGTCCGCCCCTGCCCGTGTTTCTAGACCCCCTGTGTGGTAGAGTGGTCTGTGTACGCGTGTTAAAGAGAGCACTCCCATTCCATACACGGTGGGCATTCTGCTGGAAATCCCTATATCCAGGATCCCTATTCTCCCACCGTCTTGGATATCGGGGATTATGCTCTCTTTGTTGTGCTACATAGGATTTAGAGTAAAACTCCCTTCCCCTAAGAGCTGGAGGATTATTTAATCGGATACGTGTGCGAGGTGTTTCACCCCTCTGTCTGTATCCCTGATAATCATACATCTCAGCTTTGTGAAAGGTAGGAAGTCAGTCAGAAATGAGAAATAGAAATAAAAATAAAAATGTTTTCAAATAAAATTGTAAGATGAAAAAAAGTGAAAGAAAAAGGAATTCCCTCTATTTGAAACAGACGCTTTCTCCGTGCCTCTGCGACGTTTCGAAGTGTAATCACTTCTTCTTCAGGCTAGCTACAGTAAAAGCGTCGTAGAGTATCTTTTTCTGTCAATCTGCAACAATAAACACGAGAGTCAGAAGTTGACGGCTCGAGCGATTCAGAACGAATGTTAGGGTTAGGGTTAGGGTTAGGTTAGGGTTAGGTTAGGGTTAAGTTAGGTTAGGTTAGGTTAGGTTAGGTTAGGGTTAGATTAGGTTAGAGTTAGGTTAGGGGTTGAAAATCTAGTGATCGAGACAGAGCTCAAACACAGTTATGCACGGGCCTTGAACATCAACTGGCCGCCAATCCTCAGCTTCCAGGGGCCAAGGAATATTTTTCTGTTGATGTAAAAATCCCAAATAGGGTCTAGAGAGCTAGTGGTTGTGTTCACTAGGTTTGCACATCAATTAGTGTCTGGTAGGTTTAGTGTGTGTGCTGATTTGCACGTTTCCTCAAAGAAAAAAAGCAATGAGCATATCAAATAATTTTGTTTGGCTCTTCAACGTCAACCAGACTCATGACGGAGGCCTAAATGTGTGTGTCCAGACCTTTGCGCTATCAAAGAATTTTTGTTTGGCTCTTCAACGTCAACCAGACTCATGACGGAGGCCTAAATGTGTGCGCCCAGGCCCTTGCGCTACGTTTCGGACTATTTGGTCCTTCCTCAGGCGAACTCTGGGCATAAACTGGCTGGAATACTTCTCGTCAGCCATGTTTCGGACTATTTGATCCTTTTCAGGCGAACTCTGGACACCAACTGGCTGGAATACTTCACGTCAGCCATGTATATATGCTGTTTCTAAGTGGGCGTGACCCCACACACACATCAAATCACTCAGTATCACTTTTATTGTGCTTTAAAAAAATAAACAAGTTGTTTTTTACTGTTTTTACTGTTTTTGCTGTACTCAATGTTTTTACATCCCCAGAAAATATCCCCGGGGCCCCCAGTCGCCGAAGAAAGGTCCAGAGCTGCAGGCGCTGGCTTGGTTAGGGGTTGAAAATCTAGTGATCGAGACAGAGCTCAAACACAGTTATGCACGGGCCTTGAACATCAACTGGCCGCCAATCCTCAGCTTCCAGGGGCCAAGGAATATTTTTCTGTTGATGTAAAAATCCCAAATAGGGTCTAGAGAGCTAGTGGTTGTGTTCACTAGGTTTGCACATCAATTAGTGTCTGGTAGGTTTAGTGTGTGTGCTGTTTTGCACGTTTCCTCAAAGAAAAAAAGCAATGAGCATATCAAATAATTTTGTTTGGCTCTTCAACGTCAACCAGACTCATGACGGAGGCCTAAATGTGTGTGTCCAGACCTTTGCGCTATCAAAGAATTTTTGTTTGGCTCTTCAACGTCAACCAGACTCATGACGGAGGCCTAAATGTGTGCGCCCAGGCCCTTGCGCTACGTTTCGGACTATTTGGTCCTTCCTCAGGCGAACTCTGGGCATAAACTGGCTGGAATACTTCTCGTCAGCCATGTTTCGGACTATTTGATCCTTTTTCAGGCGAACTCTGGACACCAACTGGCTGGAATACTTCACGTCAGCCATGTATATATGCTGTTTCTAAGTGGGCGTGACCCCACACACACATCAAATCACTCAGTATCACTTTTATTGTGCTTTAAAAAAATAAACAAGTTGTTTTTTACTGTTTTTACTGTTTTTGCTGTACTCAATGTTTTTACATCCCCAGAAGATATCCCCGGGGCCCCCAGTCGCCGAAGAAAGGTCCAGAGCTGCAGGCGCTGGCTTGGTTAGGGGTTGAAAATCTAGTGATCGAGACAGAGCTCAAACACAGTTATGCACGGGCCTTGAACATCAACTGGCCGCCAATCCTCAGCTTCCAGGGGCCAAGGAATATTTTTCTGTTGATGTAAAAATCCCAAATAGGGTCTAGAGAGCTAGTGGTTGTGTTCACTAGGTTTGCACATCAATTAGTGTCTGGTAGGTTTAGTGTGTGTGCTGTTTTGCACGTTTCCTCAAAGAAAAAAAGCAATGAGCATATCAAATAATTTTGTTTGGCTCTTCAACGTCAACCAGACTCATGACGGAGGCCTAAATGTGTGTGTCCAGACCTTTGCGCTATCAAAGAATTTTTGTTTGGCTCTTCAACGTCAACCAGACTCATGACGGAGGCCTAAATGTGTGCGCCCAGGCCCTTGCGCTACGTTTCGGACTATTTGGTCCTTCCTCAGGCGAACTCTGGGCATAAACTGGCTGGAATACTTCTCGTCAGCCATGTTTCGGACTATTTGATCCTTTTTTCAGGCGAACTCTGGACACCAACTGGCTGGAATACTTCACGTCAGCCATGTATATATGCTGTTTCTAAGTGGGCGTGACCCCACACACACATCAAATCACTCAGTATCACTTTTATTGTGCTTTAAAAAAATAAACAAGTTGTTTTTTACTGTTTTTACTGTTTTTGCTGTATGTACTCAATGTTTTTACATCCCCAGAAGATATCCCCGGGGCCCCCAGTCGCCGAAGAAAGGTCCAGAGCTGCAGGCGCTGGCTTGGTTAGGGGTTGAAAATCTAGTGATCGAGACAGAGCTCAAACACAGTTATGCACGGGCCTTGAACATCAACTGGCCGCCAATCCTCAGCTTCCAGGGGCCAAGGAATATTTTTCTGTTGATGTAAAAATCCCAAATAGGGTCTAGAGAGCTAGTGGTTGTGTTCACTAGGTTTGCACATCAATTAGTGTCTGGTAGGTTTAGTGTGTGTGCTGATTTGCACGTTTCCTCAAAGAAAAAAAGCAATGAGCATATCAAATAATTTTGTTTGGCTCTTCAACGTCAACCAGACTCATGACGGAGGCCTAAATGTGTGTGTCCAGACCTTTGCGCTATCAAAGAATTTTTGTTTGGCTCTTCAACGTCAACCAGACTCATGACGGAGGCCTAAATGTGTGCGCCCAGGCCCTTGCGCTACGTTTCGGACTATTTGGTCCTTCCTCAGGCGAACTCTGGGCATAAACTGGCTGGAATACTTCTCGTCAGCCATGTTTCGGACTATTTGATCCTTTTTCAGGCGAACTCTGGACACCAACTGGCTGGAATACTTCACGTCAGCCATGTATATATGCTGTTTCTAAGTGGGCGTGACCCCACACACACATCAAATCACTCAGTATCACTTTTATTGTGCTTTAAAAAAATAAACAAGTTGTTTTTTACTGTTTTTACTGTTTTTGCTGTACTCAATGTTTTTACATCCCCAGAAGATATCCCCGGGGCCCCCAGTCGCCGAAGAAAGGTCCAGAGCTGCAGGCGCTGGCTTGGTTAGGGGTTGAAAATCTAGTGATCGAGACAGAGCTCAAACACAGTTATGCACGGGCCTTGAACATCAACTGGCCGCCAATCCTCAGCTTCCAGGGGCCAAGGAATATTTTTCTGTTGATGTAAAAATCCCAAATAGGGTCTAGAGAGCTAGTGGTTGTGTTCACTAGGTTTGCACATCAATTAGTGTCTGGTAGGTTTAGTGTGTGTGCTGTTTTGCACGTTTCCTCAAAGAAAAAAAGCAATGAGCATATCAAATAATTTTGTTTGGCTCTTCAACGTCAACCAGACTCATGACGGAGGCCTAAATGTGTGTGTCCAGACCTTTGCGCTATCAAAGAATTTTTGTTTGGCTCTTCAACGTCAACCAGACTCATGACGGAGGCCTAAATGTGTGCGCCCAGGCCCTTGCGCTACGTTTCGGACTATTTGGTCCTTCCTCAGGCGAACTCTGGGCATAAACTGGCTGGAATACTTCTCGTCAGCCATGTTTCGGACTATTTGATCCTTTTTCAGGCGAACTCTGGACACCAACTGGCTGGAATACTTCACGTCAGCCATGTATATATGCTGTTTCTAAGTGGGCGTGACCCCACACACACATCAAATCACTCAGTATCACTTTTATTGTGCTTTAAAAAAATAAACAAGTTGTTTTTTACTGTTTTTTACTGTTTTTGCTGTACTCAATGTTTTTACATCCCCAGAAGATATCCCCGGGGCCCCCAGTCGCCGAAGAAAGGTCCAGAGCTGCAGGCGCTGGCTTGGTTAGGGGTTGAAAATCTAGTGATCGAGACAGAGCTCAAACACAGTTATGCACGGGCCTTGAACATCAACTGGCCGCCAATCCTCAGCTTCCAGGGGCCAAGGAATATTTTTCTGTTGATGTAAAAATCCCAAATAGGGTCTAGAGAGCTAGTGGTTGTGTTCACTAGGTTTGCACATCAATTAGTGTCTGGTAGGTTTAGTGTGTGTGCTGTTTTGCACGTTTCCTCAAAGAAAAAAAGCAATGAGCATATCAAATAATTTTGTTTGGCTCTTCAACGTCAACCAGACTCATGACGGAGGCCTAAATGTGTGTGTCCAGACCTTTGCGCTATCAAAGAATTTTTGTTTGGCTCTTCAACGTCAACCAGACTCATGACGGAGGCCTAAATGTGTGCGCCCAGGCCCTTGCGCTACGTTTCGGACTATTTGGTCCTTCCTCAGGCGAACTCTGGGCATAAACTGGCTGGAATACTTCTCGTCAGCCATGTTTCGGACTATTTGATCCTTTTTCAGGCGAACTCTGGACACCAACTGGCTGGAATACTTCACGTCAGCCATGTATAATATGCTGTTTCTAAGTGGGCGTGACCCCACACACACATCAAATCACTCAGTAACACTTTTATTGTGCTTTAAAAAAATAAACAAGTTGTTTTTTACTGTTTTTTACTGTTTTTGCTGTACTCAATGTTTTTACATCCCCAGAAGATATCCCCGGGGCCCCAGTCGCCGAAGAAAGGTCCAGAGCTGCAGGCGCTGGCTTGGTTAGGGTTTGAAAATCTAGTGATCGAGACAGAGCTCAAACACAGTTATGCACGGGCCTTGAACATCAACTGGCCGCCAATCCTCAGCTTCCAGGGGCCAAGGAATATTTTTCTGTTGATGTAAAAATCCCAAATAGGGTCTAGAGAGCTAGTGGTTGTGTTCACTAGTTTTGCACATCAATTAGTGTCTGGTAGGTTTAGTGTGTGTGCTGTTTTGCACGTTTCCTCAAAGAAAAAAAGCAATGAGCATATCAAATAATTTTGTTTGGCTCTTCAACGTCAACCAGACTCATGACGGAGGCCTAAATGTGTGTGTCCAGACCTTTGCGCTATCAAAGAATTTTTGTTTGGCTCTTCAACGTCAACCAGACTCATGACGGAGGCCTAAATGTGTGCGCCCAGGCCCTTGCGCTACGTTTCGGACTATTTGGTCCTTCCTCAGGCGAACTCTGGGCATAAACTGGCTGGAATACTTCTCGTCAGCCATGTTTCGGACTATTTGATCCTTTTTCAGGCGAACTCTGGACACCAACTGGCTGGAATACTTCACGTCAGCCATGTATATATGCTGTTTCTAAGTGGGCGTGACCCCACACACACATCAAATCACTCAGTATCACTTTTATTGTGCTTTAAAAAATAAACAAGTTGTTTTTTACTGTTTTTACTGTTTTTGCTGTACTCAATGTTTTTACATCCCCAGAAGATATCCCCGGGGCCCCCAGTCGCCGAAGAAAGGTCCAGAGCTGCAGGCGCTGGCTTGGTTAGGGGTTGAAAATCTAGTGATCGAGACAGAGCTCAAACACAGTTATGCACGGGCCTTGAACATCAACTGGCCGCCAATCCTCAGCTTCCAGGGGCCAAGGAATATTTTTCTGTTGATGTAAAAATCCCAAATAGGGTCTAGAGAGCTAGTGGTTGTGTTCACTAGGTTTGCACATCAATTAGTGTCTGGTAGGTTTAGTGTGTGTGCTGTTTGCACGTTTCCTCAAAGAAAAAAAGCAATGAGCATATCAAATAATTTTGTTTGGCTCTTCAACGTCAACCAGACTCATGACGGAGGCCTAAATGTGTGTGTCCAGACCTTTGCGCTATCAAAGAATTTTTGTTTGGCTCTTCAACGTCAACCAGACTCATGACGGAGGCCTAAATGTGTGCGCCCAGGCCCTTGCGCTACGTTTCGGACTATTTGGTCCTTCCTCAGGCGAACTCTGGGCATAAACTGGCTGGAATACTTCTCGTCAGCCATGTTTCGGACTATTTGATCCTTTTTCAGGCGAACTCTGGACACCAACTGGCTGGAATACTTCACGTCAGCCATGTATATATGCTGTTTCTAAGTGGGCGTGACCCCACACACACATCAAATCACTCAGTATCACTTTTATTGTGCTTTAAAAAAATAAACAAGTTGTTTTTTACTGTTTTTTACTGTTTTTGCTGTACTCAATGTTTTTACATCCCCAGAAGATATCCCCGGGGCCCCCAGTCGCCGAAGAAAGGTCCAGAGCTGCAGGCGCTGGCTTGGTTAGGGGTTGAAAATCTAGTGATCGAGACAGAGCTCAAACACAGTTATGCACGGGCCTTGAACATCAACTGGCCGCCAATCCTCAGCTTCCAGGGGCCAAGGAATATTTTTCTGTTGATGTAAAAATCCCAAATAGGGTCTAGAGAGCTAGTGGTTGTGTTCACTAGGTTTGCACATCAATTAGTGTCTGGTAGGTTTAGTGTGTGTGCTGTTTTGCACGTTTCCTCAAAGAAAAAAAGCAATGAGCATATCAAATAATTTTGTTTGGCTCTTCAACGTCAACCAGACTCATGACGGAGGCCTAAATGTGTGTGTCCAGACCTTTGCGCTATCAAAGAATTTTTGTTTGGCTCTTCAACGTCAACCAGACTCATGACGGAGGCCTAAATGTGTGCGCCCAGGCCCTTGCGCTACGTTTCGGACTATTTGGTCCTTCCTCAGGCGAACTCTGGGCATAAACTGGCTGGAATACTTCTCGTCAGCCATGTTTCGGACTATTTGATCCTTTTTCAGGCGAACTCTGGACACCAACTGGCTGGAATACTTCACGTCAGCCATGTATATATGCTGTTTCTAAGTGGGCGTGACCCCACACACACATCAAATCACTCAGTATCACTTTTATTGTGCTTTAAAAAAATAAACAAGTTGTTTTTTACTGTTGTTTTTACTGTTTTTGCTGTACTCAATGTTTTTACATCCCCAGAAGATATCCCCGGGGCCCCCAGTCGCCGAAGAAAGGTCCAGAGCTGCAGGCGCTGGCTTGGTTAGGGGTTGAAAATCTAGTGATCGAGACAGAGCTCAAACACAGTTATGCACGGGCCTTGAACATCAACTGGCCGCCAATCCTCAGCTTCCAGGGCCCAAGGAATATTTTTCTGTTGATGTAAAAATCCCAAATAGGGTCTAGAGAGCTAGTGTTGTGTTCACTAGGTTTGCACATCAATTAGTGTCTGGTAGGTTTAGTGTGTGTGCTGATTTGCACGTTTCCTCAAAGAAAAAAAGCAATGAGCATATCAAATAATTTTGTTTGGCTCTTCAACGTCAACCAGACTCATGACGGAGGCCTAAATGTGTGTGTCCAGACCTTTGCGCTATCAAAGAATTTTTGTTTGGCTCTTCAACGTCAACCAGACTCATGACGGAGGCCTAAATGTGTGCGCCCAGGCCCTTGCGCTACGTTTCGGACTATTTGGTCCTTCCTCAGGCGAACTCTGGGCATAAACTGGCTGGAATACTTCTCGTCAGCCATGTTTCGGACTATTTGATCCTTTTTCAGGCGAACTCTGGACACCAACTGGCTGGAATACTTCACGTCAGCCATGTATATATGCTGTTTCTAAGTGGGCGTGACCCCACACACACATCAAATCACTCAGTATCACTTTTATTGTGCTTTAAAAAAGTAAACAAGTTGTTTTTTACTGTTTTTACTGTTTTTGCTGTACTCAATGTATTTACAACATCCCAGAAGATATCCCCGGGCCCCCAGTCGCCGAAGAAAGGTCCAGAGCTGCAGGCGCTGGCTTGGTTAGGGGTTGAAATCTAGTGATCGAGACAGAGCTCAAACACAGTTATGCACGGGCCTTGAACATCAACTGGCCGCCAATCCTCAGCTTCCAGGGCCAAGGAATATTTTTCTGTTGATGTAAAATCCCAAATAGGGTCTAGAGAGCTAGTGGTTGTGTTCACTAGGTTGCACATCAATTAGTGTCTGGTAGGTTTAGTGTGT
>JAPDDO010000338.1:0-30000 GCA_027422415.1 Schizothorax lantsangensis
TAACCTCTTTCTAAGGTGAATTGAGCCGTCAACTGGAGAGAAAGAAGCACTTGTTTCACCAGTTTAACTAGAGGAATACAGGCTTTTACTCTGAAACTTGAGGATCTCCAAAAGACATATTGAGGTAAGAAGTCAAGTAGAGTTGCACATATTATGTTGTTTGATAATCAAATGATTTTTAATGCTTTTTAGAAAATCTAAACCATTGTATAGATGGTAGAGTGTTTAAAATCCCAAAATACGCTGCCTTATAGGCCAAGAACGCTCTGGCCCATGCAGTTCAGTCTGCCCGCCATGACTGTGATTTGCTCAGAGAGCAGTATGAGGAGGAGCAGGAGGCCAAAGCTGAACTCCAACGGGGAATGTCTAAGGCCAATAGTGAGGTGGCTCAGTGGAGAGCCAAATATGAGACTGATGCCATCCAACGCACTGAAGAGCTTGAGGAAGCCAAGTAAATACAGCAAAAACCTTTCAGTACCCTACATTTAATATCACAAATATTAGTAAGAATTCATAATTTCATACCACTTTCTTCAGGAAAAAGTTGGCACAGCGTCTGCAGGATGCTGAAGAATCCATTGAGGCAGTGAACTCCAAGTGTGCCTCACTGGAAAAGACCAAACAGAGACTGCAGGGTGAAGTAGAAGGACCTCATGATTGATGGGGAGAGGGCAAATGCATTGGCTGCCAACCTTGACAAGAAGCAGAGAAACTTTGATAAGGTAAGAAAGATGTGGATAATCTTCAAATCTAAACCTTGAACCATGGACTTGGCTAATTGACAATGACTACATTTCTTTTTCAGGTCCTATCAGAGTGGAAGCAGAAGTATGAGGAAAGCCAGGCTGAACTAGAAGGTGCTCAGAAAGAAGCTCGTTCTCTCAGCACTGAGCTTTTCAAAATGAAGAACTCTTATGAAGAAGCTCTTGACCACCTCGAGACCCTGAAGAGGGAGAACAAGAATCTGCAACGTAAATGGCACATTTATTTTTACAGCATGGATTTAAAAAAAACAGAGATGGATTAAAAAAACAGAAAATGATGTACTATTGATTTTCAAATACTTTTAGAGGAGATTTCCGACCTCACTGAGCAGCTTGGAGAGACTGGAAAGAGCATTCATGAGTTAGAGAAAGCCAAGAAGACAGTGGAGTCTGAGAAATCAGAGATCCAGACTGCACTTGAAGAAGCCGAGGTGCCATTCCTTTGATACAATATTAACCATCACACCAGTGCTTTGAATAATATTAAAACATTGTACTGTATATGTAGTGGTTCAAAATCTTAAATGAACGTAATTATTTCCTTCTTAATCACACATGTAGTGCCATCTGGAGGCTTACAGTACATTTTGACAAGTTTAAAAAGTAAGTCAATTATTTCCTTTTGTCCTTGCAGGGCACCCTGGAGCATGAAGAGTCCAAGATTCTTCGTGTGCAGCTGGAGCTGAACCAGGTGAAGAGCGAAATTGACAGGAAGCTTTCTGAGAAGGACGAGGAGATGGAACAGATCAAGAGGAACAGCCAAAGAGTGATCGATTCCATGCAGAGCACTCTAGACTCTGAGGTCAGGAGCAGAAATGATGCCTTGAGGGTCAAAAAGAAGATGGAGGGAGATCTGAATGAGATGGAGGTCCAGCTGAGTCATGCCAACCGCCAGGCTGCTGAGGCCCAGAAACAGCTCAGGAACGTCCAAGGCCAACTCAAGGTATCTTTCTGTAGAATGAGGAGTTTAAATGTTTAATAATATGAATATAATACATGAATTAACTGAAGCATGACATGCAACTAACAAAGAAAGAACATTGCCACAGGATGCCCAACTGCACCTTGATGAAGCTGTCAGAGGACAGGAGGACATGAAGGAGCAGGTGGCCATGGTGGAGCGCAGGAATAGCCTAATGCAAGCAGAGATTGAGGAGCTGAGAGCTGCACTGGAGCAAACAGAGAGAGGCCGCAAAGTGGCGGAGCAGGAGCTGGTGGATGCCAGCGAGCGTGTGGGACTGCTGCACTCACAAGTACAGAAAATGATTAAATACTAAGAGCAAATTCAGGTTACATTACAGTTTTAGTTAAATATACACTAAACTACCTGCTTAAATCCCACAGAATACAAGTCTTATTAACACCAAGAAGAAGCTTGAGGCTGATCTGATCCAGGTTCAAGGTGAGGTGGATGATGCAGTCCAGGAGGCCAGAAATGCAGAGGAGAAGGCCAAGAAGGCCATAACTGATGTGGGTGTTTGCATTCTGTTGCTCTATTCTAATTTAAAGGGGTCATCAGATACAAAATTCACTTTTCAAGTTTGTTGAACATAAATGTGTTTTGGAAGTGTGTGTACACATCCATCCTATAATGATAAAAATCCACCCAGTGTTTTTTATTTAAATCCTTATTTCAAAATCCCCTTTCTCAAATCAGTCTGTTCTGAGAGTCCTGTCAGAATGACATAGTTCTGCACAGGCCCCTCCCACGATAGTTGATTGACAAGGCCGTCTTACCTTAGCCCCGCCCCCCTGAGTGAGCTGAGAGCTGTCCGCCATTGTGTCGACTCTGGTGCAGGGGAAGACAAGATGTTTCAGATTAAGTGATTGAGGTGTTTTGTTGCTGGATGTAATAATGAATATAGCAGTCGTCATTTACTCCCGACATCTGAGCCACTGAAGATGCAGAGGATTAATGCTACTTTTGCTTTGAAGTGAATGCGTCGATCCCTGATCTACATAAATGCATCTATATTCGCGCGAATCATTCGTGATCCAGCTTCATCTACAGAAGTAGTGAGTATAAGGGTTTTTATGAATCTTTGCAAATCGCCTTTCCTAATAATGTGCTAATTAGCCAGTTTCTCGGCTAAAGTAAACAGTACTGCTCCTCACTCCATGGAAGAGAGGGGCGGGGTCAGCAGAGCTCATTAGCATTTAAAGCAACATGGACTAAAAAAACGGCTTGATGAAAACAGAGATTTTGACAGGGTAAAGAAGGTGTTTTTTACACTACCATTAAGAAATTTTAACTAAAGTATGTTATAAACTTTTCATTAAGACCCTAAAGAATCATATCAATTTGTGGAAAATGGGTATCCGATGATCCCTTTAAACAGTTATTTGACTTTGTTTAGCTGCATGTGGTAACAAAGAGATCATTCATGGAAGCTAATTCTATCTATATTGTTTAGCTCATTTTCATTGGCTTATATTTCAGGCTGCCATGATGGCTGAGGAGCTAAAGAAGGAGCAAGACACCAGTGCTCACCTGGAGAGGATGAAGAAGAACCTGGAGGTGACTGTCAAAGACCTGCAGCACCGTCTGGATGAGGCTGAGAGCCTGGCCATGAAGGGCGGAAAGAAACAGCTCCAGAAACTGGAGTCCAGGGTAAATTAAAGGCTAAATACAGACTCAGGGTGTACTTACACTAGGAACGGTTGCCTTGTACCGAGCCAGAGTGCGATTATACCCCCACCTGCACTTAACGTTCTGGGTTGGAGCAGGCTTTCGTCATTACGTTTCAACTTTTGTTTTGAAGAAAACAGGAAGAAAAGCGCTTTCGCTAATAGACTGTCTAATATATTTATCACTTATGCAGTGTAGTGATTTTAATTTAACTGTGCTGCACGTATCAGAAAATGATTACGGA
This sequence comes from Schizothorax lantsangensis, assembly GCA_027422415.1. Lineage (NCBI taxonomy): Eukaryota > Metazoa > Chordata > Actinopteri > Cypriniformes > Cyprinidae > Schizothorax > Schizothorax lantsangensis. Next base: position 3,638 of record JAPDDO010000338.1, read on the forward strand.
GTCAGATGGCATTGATAGAGGAATTTGCAGCTATTCTCGCAAAGTATAAATACCGTTTATCAATAAGGTGAAAACCAGACCCGTTATGAACCTAAACCTATATTACTCAATATTCAAATTAACTGAAAATTGCTACTTTCCAAGTAGTAATAGATGTTTTTGTAGAAATTATGACAGTAGAGCACACACAATTAGTAGCTGTTCCGTGCTCCGGTGCAGTTAGCGATCACACTATATTTGTAACAATACATGAGCCCAACTGAACCATGCTCTGGCTCACCTCTTCAAGCGGGCCAGGACATGGTTCAAAAGAACCAGACTTTGGTTCAGATCACCTAGTGTGAGTACACCTTTAGATGAACTGGCCATGGTAGAGATTTGACAGGTGACAACAATAACTCTCTACTGAAGGTGCGCGACTTGGAGGCTGAAGTTGAAGCTGAACAGAGACGTGGTGCAGACGCTGTGAAAGGAGTGCGCAAATATGAAAGGAGAGTGAAGGAGCTCACCTACCAGGTAAAACTACACAAGAATTAGACATTGAACACCTTTCATGATAACATACATAGTTTAACCAAGACCATGAACAATTTTTACACCCAAAGACTGAGGAAGACAAGAAGAACGTGAGCCGACTGCAGGATCTGGTGGACAAGCTGCAGCTGAAAGTGAAGGCCTACAAACGCCAAGCTGAAGAAGCTGTAAGTCAAATGGCTTGAGTGTGAAGTTTTGACATTTTCTATTCAATACACTCAGTGCCATGAGTGCAATGCTCTGAAAGGGTTTGGATATCTTGTGTAATCCTAACAGGAGGAGCAGGCCAACTCTCACCTGTCCAGGTACAGGAAGGTGCAGCATGAGCTGGAGGAGTCTCATGAGCGCGCTGACATCGCTGAGTCCCAAGTCAACAAGCTGAGAGCCAAGAGCCGTGAAGCTGGGAAGGTAACAACAGAAGTGTGACTTTTTATACATAAAATTTATGAAACATTTTCATAAAAATTTTTTTTTTTTTGCATTTTCAAGAGTAAAGATGAAGAATGAAGACAAGAAACTACACCTACAAGCAAGCATATGACTGACTTGTGCTGAGTTTTTCTGTGTCAATTAAATGGCAAAGTTTGACTTTGTTCTCCATTATTTTTTCCACTTTATCACATATTCAATCACTGTTTTAAAAGACAACTCATGAGGCATGATGTGGAAAAGAACACAAATGCAGTGTACTGAAATTGCGATAGTAACAAAGAACCCCCCAAAAAAGCAGGAAACAAATGAAAACCGGAAAGAGCCTGAACTTCATAAAAAATGTGAACTTGTCTTTGAAAGTTGCTTTGGATAAACGTGTCTGCTAAAGGCATAAATGTAAATGTTTTGGAATAACCCAAAAGTCACTGGCAAATAAGAACACAGAACACAAAATACTTGAGGAGACAAAAGAAAATGGATATATTTATACACAAAAAGGGCATTACATGAAACAATGATAACAGAGGAAATATCAGAATACAAAGGGAACAGGAAACGTCAACACAGAAAAGGCAAGACCACAACAAAACTTCAAAATAAGTTTGCTTTCAAAAGCCAGCATACCAAAATGTATGTACGTTACATGCAGAGCCGCTGAGAAACAGAGTTGCGACATGCTTTGATCTCACCACCGTGCGGTCATGTGGTTCCTGGCTCTCTCTATGGCTGTATTTACACTGCAAATCTTGATGACTAATTACGATTTTGTGACAATATCCAATTTTTGGATGGATGACGTGATTACATTTCTTTTAAAAGTGACTCGTATCCGATGTGTGCATTTTACACTGCACTTGGTGAAACAAACCAAAAATAGCATATATGACATCACAAATCAATTGTTTAATTTATTGACATGGAATTCATATAGAAACGTTTTTAATGCAATAGTTACATCTATACATCAAAATAATTATATAGCGTAGAACAAATTCTTCAGGACAGTGATGTAGCTCTGCTGAAAGCTTGCGAGTGGAATAATACTCAGGTGGTAGATATTGTTAAGCATGTCACATTGTCTGTGTTTTTTAGTAATTAAAACCAAATGCATTCATCAGTGATTGAATATGAAAGGCAGGGACATGTTTGTGTGCATTTTATTTTGTGGTTTCAATGGAACGAACGGGACTGAAGCACTCTTCTGACAACAGCAGCAACGAGTACTCAGCGTGATTTCAAAAACAACACATTTCAGCATCAGATCACCTTTTATTTAACACAAACGAATGAAATTAATACTCTGCTACTCAACTAGAGATGTTTCATGTGTAACAGGTATGTCTGTACCGCGAAATGTAAAAAAAAACAAAACTGACTTTTCAAAGACGTAGCCCAGCAAGCACCGGACGTCAATATAACGTTAGATTGACGTTGGACCCCAACGTCGGAGAGACGTTGTATTTTGGTTGAAAATGAAAATCGGGATGACGACAAAACCCAACGTCAGATTGACATCAGTACCCAACGTCACATTGATGTCAGGACCCAACGTCAGATTTACGTCAATCTCCAATGTTGGACAGATGTTGCATTTTGGTTGAAAATGAAAATCAGGTTGACGTCAGAACCCAACGTCAGGTTGATGTCAGAACCCAACGTCATATTGATGTCAGAACCCAACGTCAGATTTACGTCAATCTCCAACGTTGGACAGATGTTGCAATTTGGCTGAAAATGAAAATCGGCTTGATGTCAGAACCCAACGTCAGATTGACGTCAATCTCCAACGTCAGATTGATGTGAGAACCCAACGTAAGGTTGACGTCAATCTCCAACATTGGACAGACGTTGTATTTTGGTTAAAAATGAAAATCGGGTTGACGTCAGAACCCAACGTCAGATTGATGTCAGAACTCGATTTCAGATTGACGTCAATCTCCAACATTGGACAGATGTTGCAATTTGGTTGAAAATGAAAATCGGCTTGATGTCAGAACCCAACGTCAGATTGACGTCAATCTCCAACGTTGGACAGATGTTGCATTTTGGTTGAAAATGAAAATCGGGTTGACGTCAGAACCCAACGTCAGATTAATGTCAGAGCTCAATTTCAGATTGACGTCAATCTCCAACGTTGGACAGATGTTGCATTTTGGTTGAAAATGAAAATCGGGTTGACGTCAGAACCCAACGTCAGATTGATGTCAGAGCTCAATTTCAGATTGACGTCAATCTCCAACGTTGGACAGACATTGTATTTCGGTTGAAAATGAAAATCGGGTTGACATCAGAACCCAACATCAGGTTAACCTCAGAGCCCATCATTTGACGTCAATCTCCAATGTTGGACAGACGTTGCATTTAGGTTGAAAATTAAAATCGGGTTGATGTCAGAACCCAACGTCAAATTGACTTCAATCTCTAACGTTGGACAGATGTTGCATTTTGGTTGAAAATGAAAAATGCTATCCAGCATTAGAGGTTAGATGGAGTATTCTGGTGATGTGTTTCATACTTTTCTGGACTTTGACAGTGTAATTTACTTGGCAGTCAATGGGACATTGACAAGCCTCCCGGTTTTCATCCAAAACATCTTAAATTGTGTTCTGAAGAAGAACAAAGCTTGTATGGGTTTGGAACGACACGGTGGTAAGTGATTAATGACAAAATTTTCATTTTGGGGTGGAGTATCCCTTTAAAACTGTTTCATTATTCAGATGTAAATTTGTGTAAACAAATTTCCTGAGGAGGAATTCTTGAGTAGCAATTGAAAAAATTTAAATTCTATTTTTATCTTACAAGTTAGAGTTAGTATCATGATTTTTTCTTTGAAAAAGATTGTGCAGGGAACTGTACTTTAGCTTGTATTTTCCCAATCAGGTTTATAGTGTTTTTATCAATATTCGGTTGACCCTTTTGGGCTCCAATATAGCTCTTATTATATATGTGGATAAAGGTCCATGATTCTGCACCAGAAGTGACAGACACAGCAGATAAAGAGCAGTCCTCCAAATCTGAAGTAATCAGCTGGATCCTTGCTGCATCTGGGGGTTAAATAAAAAAATAATAAAAAAAAAGAGATTTATTGAAAAGTCCTTAAAAACGAGAATTCCATTTGTGTACCTTTTCTTTAAACAACATTTGACATTATGAGATATTCTGGCTAATTTAATTATCTAGTTGTGACCTAATGGTTAGAGAGTCAGACTTGTAACCTGAAGGTCATGGGTTCGAGTCTTAGTCCTGGCAGGAAATGTAGATGAGTGAATGAACAGTGCTCTCTTCAAAAACCCACTAGTGTAAACGGGGCTTGAGGTGCCCTTGAGCAAGGCAAGTAACCCCCACAATCTGCACAATAAAAATGGCTGACCACTGCTCTGGGTGTGTGTTCTCTAATCACTGCTGTGTGTGTATCATGTAATTATAAAGAAATGAGTATTCACAACAAATAATAACTTTTCCCAGATGTATTATAACAAAGTAAGCTAATTTTGTACCCAGAAAATGCCAATTAGTACACTAAAAAAATATATATATAATTAATATTTTTTATCAATTGCTAATATGCTAATACCTGTGTATTTATAACTAATATAATTATTAATCTGTTTACACTGTTTTTCTATCACAAGTGGGTGAAATGTCTAACAAATGTACTTGAGGAGATCATTAAATTACTCGAGTATCTTCATACTTTTCCACCTTATTCCTAAACGCGGAAGTAAGCCTATGGGCGAGACTTCCAATTCATTAGCCTTAAATGACGATAAGAATAACAACATGCAGTAAACAGTAAAACTGTTTGCATTACAAACCAGTGTGTTCATAATTAAGATAATGCACTAAAATAATATGGTAAGACACACCAATTTGCAATATCAAGCAGCAAAATGAGCAGTTCTGTACAGCTAAAAAAGTAAAAATATCTGGAATCAAAAGAGACCGGAAGCAAGACCCATAAAATCTACAAATGGACCATTTTTATGTGAAGAATAATGTGGATATGATGAAAATTATGTCATCATTTACTCACTTATGTCTTTTCCAACCTGCATAACTGACTTTTTTTTTCTGTGGAACACAAAAGAAGATTAAAAAAGACATGAGGGTGAGAAAATAATGAGGGAGTTTTCATTTTGAGTGAGCTAAACTCAAGAATTAAGTTTGAATCAGAGTGGTGCCTTGGTGCAGAGTTTGCCTGCTTTGCCCATGTTCACATTTCAGCACATATAACGGCACATGATCATTAAAGTATTATGAATACTCACTTTTACGGAAGATCATATGGCAGAAGATTTTCAATCCCAAAACCTCTGGACCATGAGAGGGAAAACACACACACACACACACACACACACACACACAAAATGAATATTTAACAGGTTTAATAAAACAATATTAATTGTTGACTTGAGACAGACATGGGCTTACAAAAATTTTGCCTACTCACCAGCTTTATACAAACACTTAACAGTAAGTTGGATCCAAAAGCATGCTTGTATAGTATTCTTCAGAGTCCAAGAATGGTGGTTTCATGTCCTCTCTGTTGAACGAGTGTACATGTCAGTTTTTCATGTTCCAGAGTGAGACATTTTATTTTACAATAAAATAACAATATCGTTATTTTTACTATTTCATTCTGTTATTAAAAATAAGATCAGCAAAAGGCGGCCTTCTGTACTTAACTCACATTAACGTCAAGCATCCCGCTATTTATTCTGTCATTCATGTGTATGTATCTATTAAAACGTCCATAACTTGTAGTACTAACGTTACGCGGATATGTTTACATTTCGCGATATAAAAAAACAACAACAAGTCACTTTTAATCATGCCCAAGACATCGTCATTACACACAGCCTTATCTGGACAGTATTAAAACATAATAACAAAACACAGTAACAGATTATGTCATCGCGATTAGCATATCACTTTAACAGTAACAAAAAAATCATAAAAGGTATTTACCTTCTGCCGTTTCCAATATGTGTCCATAGCCATTGTGTCTGTGTTCATATTCGTGCTTTTTCGTTCTCAATCGACACCGCATAACTCAAAATCGGTCAAAATAATAAATCATCTGTCAGATATGTGATAATCCATGTAAAACCCATTACTAGTGCACTGAACGGAGCAGAACTGCAGATAAACAGAGCGAGCAGTAACTGATTGATGTGAAAATTAAAATTTGAGCGGTAGGAGGCGTGCCCAGTTGTCATTGGCCAGATTCCTGGATGACATTCAGATTAACCAATCACGACCAAAGCAACATAGAGAGACATCAAACAACATTGCAACTGTAGAAAAAATAATAATTTTTAACAAAAGATAGCATATGTATTGATTTTTATTTTTTAGGCTGTTACATGTAAGTAATTGGTAAAATGGTGTTTTCACTTATGCTCACAACCAGGGTTAGGCGCATCTGTGCCATTCACTATTCACCTATAATTTCCCTATGAATTTAGAGTTAAAATATGGTTAGGTTTAGGAGTACAGAGAGGGTGTGTACATGTCTGGCAATACTTGTAAGTGGCTCATCACCAGGCCTATTTAACCAGCGTCCTCAGTCACACTCACTGCGAAGTCTTGTTCTTGCCCCGGCTGACATTTCTGAGCGTTACCCCTCTTCTGATTGTTACTTCTGTGTTTGACCCCGGACTGCCTTACCTTGGAACTCTGAACCTGTGCTTGTGACCCCGACTCCCGCCTGGTATTGTTTATGTCTCTGCCCTGCCTCTGATATTCCTGTTTGTGCCCACTGACCATTGCCTGTTTGATTCTGCCTCTGTCTAATAAAGTATACTGCAAATGGATCCACACGCTTCTGACCAGTCATTACACTTATGCCTAACTGCAGCTGTGCATACAACTGTGGCATTTTCTGTATCTGACCCTTTGCTGTAAGTGTTACACCACCTGTTGGTTTAGGTTTATTCCTTTGTCCACAGTAACACTTACTACAAACACTGTCATAATTGCAACATTTGTCTACAGATTACACTGATGACTGCAGTGGCAATACTGTTACAGCATTCATGGTATGGGAAAATGTAAACTGTAAATGTTGATATGTGACTAATTTAACAATAATTGAGGCCTTTGATAATGAATGTACTCTTATTCATTTCATCACTGTATTGCTTGCAACAGCAAGATGACTCAGTGGTTATGCAGTCACCTCACAGCAAGGTGTTTCCATAACGCAGACATGCACATATGACAAATTGAGGATTCAAAATTTTCCGTATTTGAATGTTTTCTACACATTGCATGGAATGTATGTGTAGCAGAGTGAGGTATAGCCCCAGTTTTGTTGGCGTCAAAAATGAACCAATATTATTTTTGATTGGTAAGTTTCTACAGTTGTGTTGTGACAAAAAAAAGGGAAGTGTTGTTTGATGTCTCTTGGTACCGCCCCTTTGTGATGTTGAATGAGTGTTAGCTTTGTTCTCCTGTCGTGTGTGCTGGCTGTTGGCCATTGGTTAACACTGACAGTAGACGTTCAAATACAACTATCATCAAGATACTGCTGCTCTGTTTTGTCTTTTGTTAATACAGTTTAAACATATGTACATACAACTATCTGGCTTTTCTTGGCCACAGATGTGTTTGTTTGTTTTTGTGTATACAAATGAGGAAAGTAGGAGGGGTCATTGTAGAGTGCTGTGTTTAAAATAAAAAAAGAGGGTTTCTGTTGGCCACCTCCCTCTTTATAGATAAAGTGGATTGTATTTTTATTAATTGTGTTTGAATAAAGTAATTCATATTGTCTCTTTTTAGGCACATGGCAGGGGCTGTTCTGTCCTGGTGTAGTGCAAACCAGTTAAATAAAACAAAACTGTTTTTTTTTTTTTTTTTCTCATTTCAAATTTCTCAGTAGGTATAGGGTTTCACAAATAACAAATGATATATGTGTAGTGCAAAAAAGAGCTTATCAGTCTGTTAAAGTGCTTTCCCTGGGACAAGAGAACAGTCTTTAATCATACTTTTCTCTCATTGACTGGTGTGTGGGCATCCGAAGAGCTTTAAAAAACAGTAGTTTGATGTAATGAAATAAGTCAGTATATTTGTGTTCAATGCTGGATGAGTACTTTAAAATTACAAAGTAGTGATCATAAACCTTTAATGTCCAATGCTGCACAAAGTGACTGGTGCTACTATAATTTGGAATAATATAATAGTCACAGTTTGTAAGTGCTAATTTAAAATAACAGGGGGTGTGGTTTTTTTTTTTTTTTTTGCCTCAAGGTCCTGGGGGGGGGGATTTCATAAAACTAACAAAAGGAAGGAGGGAGTTCAGCTTAGGAGATGTTGGGTTTTGGTCCTGACAGCCTGATGTATGAAGGTTAGTTAATTCTAAAACTAACAAAATATCAACGTCTAATTATTTAAGATTTTGACTTGTGTGGATGTTAACATTATAACATCTACAAGTTGGGTTTTGGTTGCTGCTGGTCCTCGCCTGGAGACTCCACAGTCTCCTCCCTGGGTTTTGGTTGCCATGGTAGCAGACTGAAGAAGGTTAGTTAATGCTGTGTGTGTTATAATTTGACGGGTGGACATTACCATTATGTGGGATCACCTGCAATGCAGAGGGCTTTGCGGGTGAGACAACACAACCTAAAAACAACAAAATATCAACATCAGGGTGCTGTAAATTTAAAAATGTAACATTGTTGAAATTGCATTAGACGTTGGCTTGACATTGAATTTTGGTCACCTGACGTCGTGAGATATATGTGTAGTGCAAAAAAGAGCTAAATCAAGAGAACAGTAACCTAATATTAACGTGAGGTAGTGATCATATGACGTTGTGTGTTTGTAAGTGGGGGGTGTGGAAGGTCCTGGGGGGGGGATTTCAGGAAGGAGGGAGTGGGAGGAGTCGCTGCTGGTCCTCGCCTGGATTTCCTCCCTGACAGGGGCTGTGTGTCGGGTGGGTGGGAATATCCGATCAGTCCGCTTACACGGCAGGCACAAATGCACGTATCCGATTCATATCTGATTCATTTCCACATATGAATGAGGCCTGAAACTAATCTGAGAATATCGGAATCCATTAGCCAGAAGGCTATTTTTCACCTGCAGTCCCTAGATAGATGGTAAAGGTCACCCTAAAAGAGAGTAAAATTACATATTTACATAACAATATAACAATTACAATACATTTAGTAAAAAGTACTATTAAGCTAAAATGTACAATAGAACACAACAGACCAACAATGAGACAAGCATCAGACAAATACATGAACACCTACACACACACACACACACACAAAGCAAGAAGCCAGCAGGGGGCAGCGAAAGCAGGTCTAGTAGTAAGCTAATGTTGACAGCTCTTATTATCAATGAGCCATTTCTTTAACTGAATCTTAAATGTACTATATGTGTTTAGATTTCTGATGTTTATGGGGGTGAGGTTCCACTCAGTAGCAGCTCGAACAGAAAAAGCGGTTTGGCCAAATACACTTTTCCTAAAGGGAATGATACAATCTCCCCTCGCTGCACCTCTGGTTCTGCTATGATCAGCTGTTCAGATGTTGACAAACTGGTGAAGAGGAGGGGATGATAAACCGCGAATAATTTTATAAACAAGACATAGATTTGAATATTTTACCATGTTTTCCCATCTGAGTAATCTGTGTTTTTGTAATATTGGACAATAATGAGAAATACTTTATTTCTTATCTGTAATAATTGTTTAATTTAGCTCTTTGATTTAAGCTTAATTTTGAATTTCAGCTTTAGGGAATCTTAAGACTTTAAATTAGTATGATCAATTGATATTAATCAAAACGTCCAAGTTATACCTTATTTAACACTCGTCCAGCGAGTCGTTAAGTTTCAGTATATCTGAGAAATTCTGTTTATTTTCGTGGCCACGATATAATAATACAGAATTATTTAAGTACCTTTATGACAGTTATGAGCATAGGTAATGCAATCTGGGCAAAGTTTTGATCTGAATATTACACAACAGAAGACAGAACACTTCTCTATAAATCAAACAAGAGTTTATTTGCTATCTTACTAAAATACATGAACTAAGCTAAATAACACAAAACAAAATACATACACACAGGCAATGAATTGTTGCAATTGAGAATGATTAAAATATAGCACTGTTTCCACACGATCTTACCCGTGCAGATCACAGAGAGGAGAACTCTAGTATCCTTAATTTCTAAAGATAAACACAACCACGATTCCAGCAGAAATTTTAGAGATGGTTTGTACTTGCTTTAAGTTGAGATGAGCTGATCTGTTGTTTCGTTTCCTTTCCTGGATTTGAGGGGATTCCGTGCGTCGTTGCGTGACGTCACTCTGGGGATGCCCTTCCGTGGTTGGGCGGTTGCTGTTGGCTGGTGACGCTTTGAAGGTGTTAAGAGTTCTTTGCGCAGCTGCAGGCTTTGAAGGGTTCCTTCGGAGGTTTGCCTAAGCATTTGTAGTGTTAGAAGATCGACCCAGATGTTAAGGTCGTGGCGCTTATCAGCGTGCGATTTGCAAGTAGAGCCGAGCCTGAGCCTAGAGAGAGCTGTTAGTTGGGAGTCTGTTTTAGACGGGAGATTTCGGTCCATCCCACTCGATGCTCTTCCAATGAAAACAGTTCCTGTAGGCGGAGCCCTGCCCCACACGGCTCAGTTTTCCGTGTGTAAATTTATCTGCCTAGTTATTTTGTCACATGAAGAAAATATCCTGGCAGATTTCCATACGTGTTATAATCATGCATTATGATGCTAAAGTTAACTTTCATCCGCATCCAATTATTGCATTTATCATGACCGTTAAAATGAAACCAAATTCAGCATATTTCCTATACGTTAATAGTTTTCCTGCTAAAACACACAAACGGGTTCAATTTAAAGATTATAAATAACACATCATGCATATGATACTCAAAGTCTAGTGATTCTTCTATTGGAGAAAATTATTACTCAGAAGATTACAAAACTACCATAGATTCCAATAACACAGCAAGCTTATAAATGACATAAAATACAACCAGCAATATATATTTATTGTCTGTATCTATAATATATATATATTGCTTCTAATAGCAACAATGATTATTATTATTTGTATTTTGGAAGAAAGTTTATGAGAGTTTGAGTCTTTGTTCTGTCCCAGAGAGTTTGAGTCAGTTCTGTCCCAGAACAGAAACGAGCTGTGGAATGTGGGAGAAACGGGAGGTCACTTTGGGGCATTTGGGGCATCTGGTCTTTCTTAGCTTGGACGTCTTCTCGGACGTCTTCTCGTAAAAACCAGTCTTCCATTATTGAATTATGCGTTAAAAGATCAGGGGGTATCATAAAGTTTGTCGCTGGACCATTAGCAGAGGTCTCCTCAAAGCTCTTCTGGTTTTTAGAGGTTTCCTTAAGATGATAACCCGATAGCATGGCAGGAAATCGGCCAGCCAGTTGGGTGAGGTGCTGTTCGTCTGTCAATTTTATGACTTGCAGATAGTGAAGAAAGAAGTTCTTTAAGCCTAAGGAATTTGTGGTTGCACTTAGTGTGTGTGTGTGTGTGTCCGTTTTCTCCACAAAGGCATTACACATCCCCCTTTTGCTCGGTGAGGTTCCCATTGCGAACGTCGGCGGGCACTGGAACAAGAAGCAGGGAGAACAGGCACACACAAGACACAAACAACATCTCCATCACTGACTGAATCCTGGTGCAGGGTAATTTGGGAAAGAACAGGTTAGGAACTTGAGAAGATGTAGGGGTGCATTCTTTAGGATTACTGGCCATTGAGTCATTCCGATTGGTTTAATTGTTTGGGGTTTGACGAGGCGGTGTAGGCGTGATCTCAAGCAGGTTGATTGAGTTCTCAGGTTCGGGTTCTTGGTCGGTTTTATCACGTCGGAAAATGCGCGGAACGCCTGACGTGCATTTGTCGAAAGACTCTTGAACGGCGTTCACTCGCTTGTGTAGGAGGAAGGCCAGTGTCAATGTCACAACATACTCTACAATAGTAGAGATGTAAAGCGCTGTGTCAGCGGCAGACCAAGACCGAATAATTGGCGCGCCAGCGGGAGGAAGGCGAGCGATAGCTTCTAAAGCTGTATCAACCGGAGTCAAATCAATGAGTTGCGTTCCTTCCTCCTTGATCCTTTCTTCCAATTCTGGATCGAGGACGAAGGAGTGCTGTTTGAAGAAGGGAGAGATTTCGATTTCAGCCTGATACTCGTCGTCGGTAAGGTGATACAATGTTAACTCATCAATATGGAGGATCAATATGGAGGATCGAGCCCTTAGGGACAGTGATCCATAAAGTTTGGTTGGGCAGGATAATGCGTGTGGCTGTGTTATGTTGATCGTATGTGAGGGTAGCTGTTCGTGCTGGGGTGTTGACCAGCCATCGGTTCCCGATGATTTTGGCTTGCGTTACCTCAACTTGAGAACGTGGTGTCGCTTCGGCAGGGCAGCTAGTGTCGGGTCTAATGGATTCTAGGCCGCAGATGCCCTCAGTATTATCGCGGACGAAGGGTTTACTCAGGCAAAGGAAGTGAATGTCCTTAGTGAGCGTACACATCCTTAGGTTTGGGGCCAAGTACAACTGCTCGTTGTTATCGTGATACACCACGACTTCAGGAGTGTGGATCTTGACATAGGTGTTCCCTTGCCAAAATCCCACATTCACAACGTCTTTGAGCCGGTAAATGTTATTAGAGTCGATAATGGGCAAACTGAGGAGAAAGGCCAAGTCGCCTGCTTCTGGGTCTACGTACAAGGGAATAGCGCTGCCCAGGGAAAAGGCGAGATGGGTTTGGATGTGACTAGCAGGGCCTGCGGTGGCCGAAGTTAGGATGTTTTGGACAAGGCTAAGAGGTATCAAGTAGTGTGGAATCCTACTCATGGCCAAGTTATCAATCGAGGAACTTACTTTACGTAGCATGTCGGTCATGATTTGGCAGGTCGCCTCGATCGGTTGACAACGGTTCTCACAACGAGTTACAACGACTTTACTGAAGGGAGTCAATCTCAATTTCGGGACCTGGATTTAAATAATTGGTAAAGGGAGTTCCCTGATGAGGGGACTAGAGGGGAGAGGAACGTATAGTGAGAGAGGAAGAAGGAAAAACACAAAGAGAGACACAGGTGAAAGGAAACAACAAAACGAGAAAGGAAAAAAAAAAAAACGGAGGCACAGGGACACCGAATGAGGTAAGGCAGCAAACGAGTGTCACATGTGTGAAGTAACTCCTCTCTACTAGAGGTTGACTCTAGCAGTGCAGCTGAGGAGAGAGTGCAAGTGTTGTGTTTCAACAAGGTCGCTATATGTTTTCCTAAACAACAGAAATTATGTTAGTGTGGTGTAGAGCGTATGATTGTCGGTCTGTGTCAGGTGGTTTGATCTTCCCCCTTTCCCGGTCAGCTGGAGCTCTGGTGCCTCTTTATCTGGTTTCGATGGACCCATCGAAGGACTGGCTCGCTGCGCCCTTGTCTGATTTTGATTCGGTAGGCGACAGGTGAGAGCTTGTCTACAATCTCGTGGGGTCCTGTCCAGTGAGGTAGGAACTTCTTTGACAGGCGATGGGGAGTGTTCGACTTTGGTTGGGCAAAGCTGTAGTACCACACTTGGTCTCCGACATTGAACTCATGGTGAGAGGCCTTTTGGTCGTAGTAGGCTTTACGACCTTCCGCGCTACGTTGTAGTTGCTGTTGCACGAAGGCGAAAGTCGTTCTCAGGTGCTGATGCAACTCTTCCAGGTATTGGTGAGTGGTATAGGTGGTGACGAGGTTCAGGTCACCAGGTTGGTACAGCAGGTGTAGCGGTAGCGTCATGTTTCTCCCTGTCATCAATGTGAACGGGGGTACGCCGGTAGACTGGTGAGGGGTGGCTCGAGCAGCCATCAGTACCAGTGGAAGTTTAATATCCCAATCCTTTTGATTGGCGGACACATACTTCTTCAACATGCTGACCACTGTTTTATTGGCCCGTTCAACTTGACCCGAGGAAATTGGGTGATGGCTTATATGGAGCTTGGCCTGTACACCCAGGAGTTTCCACACTTCCTGCATGATGTCGGTGGTGAAGTGGGTTCCGCGGTCAGAGTTGACCCTTAAAGGCAGTCCAAATCTTGAAAAGATGTGGTTCATTAACAGGCAGGCTGTCGTTTCTGCTGTATCATTGGGAGCTGGGAGACACTCTATCCACTTCGTGAATTCGCAGACCACGGTGAGGAAGTATTTGTTACCTCTCGTTGACCGTGGCAGGGGTCCTACCCAGTCTATTTGGAGGTCCGACCATGGGAAAGTCATTCCTTTCCTTTGCAGTGGGGCTCGGTGGTTTGGGTTTGCCGGTTGAAACTGGCAACACACCAGGCATCCTTTCACGTATTCCGCTACGTCTTGCTGCATGCCAGGCCAGTATGCTACTTGCTTGAGTGTTTCATAGGTGGCCTTGGCACCGTGGTGTCCTGCGCATGGTGCATCGTGGGCGTGTGTCAGCATCATCCCCCTTTGGCCGTGAGGGACTACGAGCTTTGGCGTAGTTAGGGGCTCAGGGACATACGTGAGAACACCGTCTGTCAGATGCAGCATGTGCTTGATTGAGTGGAGCGTGCGGAGCTCGGAGAAAGTTGCTAGGTTGGAAGTGGAAATAGGATGAGTTAAGGGGTCGGAAATGTGAGTTGCCATAGTTCGCAGTGTTCGATCCGCATGTTGGAGTGTGAGGAGATCGTTAGCAGCGAACTGAGGTGAAATGGCAATGTGGGAGAAGGTGGGGTTTTGTACGCCAATGGCGTGTTGGCGGCGGGTAATGGCCGCTACTGAAGGGTTGGGAGGGAGGGCTTGAAATGTCCAGGACTCTCCGTGTAATGCACCTGCTTTGGCGAGGGCATCGGTTTGGTCATTGAAGTCTTTGTCTTGTCCTGGTTGACGTGAATGTCCTCAAACCTTTTTCCAATAAACGATAATGTCATGTTCAGTGACAATGGCATTGCCTGCTTGGAAGAGTTCCTGGTGTTTGACAGGCTTGTTGTTAGCTGTCTTGAATCCATTCTGTTTCCATCCAGCTAAATGGCATTTGAAGCTTAGACGGGCGTAGTTCGAATCGGTGCAAATGAGGAGTTCTTTGATGTTGTGGGATGCAGCCACTTGTAGTGTAATGAGGATGGCTGCTATTTCAGCATATTGCGATGAGCGAGGGCCTAAGTTGAATTGTCGGGGTGGACAAGGGTCGTTGTTGAGCCAGACCACTCCCGCTCCAGCTTGTAAGTTGCCCTTGTGGTTGTAGGAGCAGCCATCAACATATGCTGTGGGCATTCCTTCACACACATTCTCCTCGAAGTACCTGTGATTCGTCAGTTGGGGTTGTGGCGGTTCTTTAGGTTCCGCTGGAGTATGCAGCGTGTCCGTTGAACAGTTTTGGCAGGCCGCTAGCCCGTTTCCAAGTGAGGATTTGTAGTTTTGGGCATATCTTGCCTCGACATCCCGTCCTTGGAGTGTCATTAGCCAGGTAGCTATGCGTGCGTTGGTCACCACGCCATCTCTGATGCGTTGACTGTTTAGGAAGGTGACCGGCTGATGACAAGTCTCGATGATAACTTTCTGTGCACCGATGTAATTAGAGAAACGCTGGATAGCCCACACAGTGCAAAGCAAAGCCTTTTCGCAGTTTGAGTACTTGCATTCTGGGGGAAGCAGCGTTTTGCTGGCATAAGCGACCACTCGTTTGTCTTTGTCATGGAGCTGGTATAGACCTGCGCTGAGGCATTGATTGGAGAATCCAGCGTCCAGATAGAATTATTTTCCTGGGTCTGGGTAGGCAAGGCACGGAGCAGAGCACAGGCGCTGTTTGAGCTGGCCCATTGCTGTGTCCTGTGTTCCCGTCCAAACGAAGTGTTCATCCTTTTTCAGGAGGGAAGTTAGTGGTTGTGCGATATCAGCGTAGTTCTCGATGAACTGTCGTGAATAATTGCACACTCCCAGAAAGCTTCGCAGCTCAGAGATGTTAGTCGGTGTCTTTATGTTTTGGATTGCTTGGGTGCGGTTAGACTGTGGCTCGATGCCGTTTCTTCCGACAAGCAATCCGACATAGTTCACCTTGGTTTTGCAGCACTGTCCTTTGTGAAGGGCGATCTTGGCTCCTGCCATTGTCAGCTGGTTTAGGACGTGATTGATCTCTTTGAGGTGGTCTTCCACACTTGAGCTTTTCATCAAAACGTCATCTACATAGACAAGGTTGCCTCTGGCTCTGGCATCAGGGCATGCTTTGTTCAGGAAGATGTTGAATTCTGCTGGTGAGTTGGCACAGCCCAAGGGACACCGTGTGAAGGTGTACTGTCGATTGCCAAACGTGAATGCCAGCTTGTGTTGGTCATCGGGGTGGACAGGGATTGTCCAGAACCCGGAGGCGACGTCCAGTGTGGACAGGATCGTCGAGCCTTTGATCTTTGGAATTTCTTGGTCCAATTGGGTCATAGGCCATCGTGACAATGGTACTTGCTGATTCAACTTGCGATAGTCGATGGTGGGCCGCCATTTTCCGTTGGGTTTTAGGACTGGCCATATCGGGGCAGAGTATGTGCTGTTACAGGGCCGGATGACCCCCTTTTCCAGCATGGAGTCAACAATCTCTTGCACTGGCTCATATGACGCTATTGGAATCTTGTACTGTCGCACAAATGTGGGTGGCACATTTGGGTTTGTCGGGATGCGCACAGTGTGGATGTTGGTCAGTCCACAATCCAGGGAATCCTTTGCGAAGGAGTTCTTGTACTTGTGCAGAACCTCTTTGAGTCCTTGGCGATCCGCTTCATTGTGGAGGGCATCCGCCTCACTCAGGATCCGTTGAACTTGTGCGTTGAACCCGGCATAGGGTTCTTCTGCAGTGAGGTCATTTGAGGGGCTTTGGGCCTCGATGGTCACCTGTGTAGGTGATTCTGTCGCAGGCTGTGTTGAGACAGCATAGACAGCGAGATGAGTGTCATCTGTTAGTTCTGACCGGCAGACGCTTTCTCTGGACACCGGCAGAATGGAAGTGATGGCAATGATTTCATGGGGTTTTGTGAACGTTACGGTGTCGTTGTATTCGTCTGACATTAGCTGTGTGGGTATAGGGCCTATGACAGGTACCATCAGTTCAAAGTTGTGGAACGCCTGGCTGATGAGCCATCCCAGGTGATTGGCTTTGGGAACGTGGATGTCTTGGGCCGTACAGTTGTTGAACAACACATACACAGCACGAGATGACACTTCAATGAGAGGGGTGGCTTCCAGAGTCAGTCCGAGTTTTAGGCAGGTCCTGGAAGGTTGGAAGAAGCCTAGCTTACTGTTGAGAGCTTGGCCAGGTCGCATGTTGAGGCGGACGCTGACACTCTGCTGTAGGCAGGTATTGTGGCTTCTTGCTCCGTGATCATAGCGCATGCGTCTGGCATGGTTTGACCGGATTGGAGGTTCTTGAGGTTGACTGACGTTGTCAGTTGGTGTGACAGGGGAGCCCATATGATGTCGTTTATGGTATCAATGCAAAGCATTGAACCGGACCAGGATATCCGCTCCAATGTAGATGTCATGCGGCAGGTTTGGGACCACGAGGAAGTAGTGACTCAGCTGTCTGTTGTTCCATCGTATGTCCAGAGCGCAGATGATCTTGGAGGTGGCCATGTTTGTCGACCAGGGACTGAGAGGGAAGCGGCTGTGCTTAGCGACATGTGGTAGACACTGATGTCTTTGCTTCAATGTTTTGAATAGCTTCAGGCTGATGGCTGAGTTCTCTGCCCACAGGGCTAGTGCCTTGTCGGACACTGATGTGCCTTGGACATCTATTGCAGTCATGATTCGAAGGGGGTCTGCATTTGATTCAGGCTCCTGCAGTGAGCAGAGGAGAGGGTCCTTGTCCTTGCTGTTTGTGCTTGGTCCAGATCCTGGCTTTGCTACTGCATCATCGATCAGTGACTTAGGGGCGGTGTCGGTGACTTGACACTGCGACTCGTTGGAGTCTAACGCCTGGCAAGGCAGAGGTTCGCGGACTTGTGTCCACATCTTTAGGTGCTTGAAGTCTATTAGAGGTTCGAAGCGATTAAGCAGATCTTTCCCAATGAGGAGTGGATACGTTTTAAGTGGTGAAATGTATACGGGATGGACGAGGTCCATCGATCCCACCATTAGGTGAATTGGGGCCACATGTTTTAGTTGTAGGCCCGTGTGGGAGTATGCTTGAAGGTTTAGTTCACACCTTTGGAGTTTGAGGGTTCTGTTAGTCCTCTTTGATCTTTCTTGGACTTCCTCCAGGAGTTCGGTAGACATTAGAGTAATGTCGTCTCCCGTATCGAGGAGGGCTTCGACTCTGATGTGTCGTTCGATGATGATGGAGAGGTAGAATTTTCTGGCTATACCTTTCTCAATGAGATCGCCTAGGAATTGGGGGACTGGAGTTTGGGAGGAAACAGTTAGGATATCAGGACTGATGTGGCGTTCTTCGGAGGAGTGGCAGACGACCAAGACAGCACTTTCAGGAACTTGAGGGGTTTCATCAGCAGGTGTTTGTTGGACGCTGCTGTAATTCGGAGCATTAGGTGTTGAGTTAGTGTCTAACTCTGTTGCCGGGTTTTCAGGTGGGGTTTCGTGTCCATCTGAAGTTAGTGTGATTACGGTTCTCTGAGAGTGAGGTGAAGGAGTGCTGTGCTCCATGGCTGGTTGTGTCAACTGGTCGCTGCCATCTCGTCCGGCCGCTAGTCAGGCTGAATCTGGTTTCTCTTTCTTTTCCCATTTCCGATCTTCCTCTTTTCGTTGGAAGAATTCTTTCATCATCATTTTCATCAGTTCTTGTGAGTCGAAATACGGTGGTGTCTTTTGATCCTGCGTGGGTTCAGTTTGAGCTCGGTCAGCTTGGAATCTTTGTGAATTCTTTCGTCGATTCCTTGGGCTGGTTGCTCCAGGGTGAGTTTGTCATTTTCCCTTGGAGTTTCCGTTGGATTCCCATGAGTTTTTCCCTCTTGAGTTTCCAAATGAGCTTGGCTGGTTCCACGATCTCTCCCAATGACTTTTGTGAGGCCTTGACTGGTCCCATGTCTTTTCCCAGTGCCGTCCAGGTGAGCGTTGACGTCCATGAGGTCCATCCCAGCATTCGTACCTCTGTTTAGATCGGGTACCAGCATGGGAGTCTCGTTCTTTGTTGGACGAGGATGCATTCCACTCTCTGGGTGGCGGCTTGGCATTGTCTTGGCGTTGGGCGCCCTCTAGCGCCAGCCCTTGACTTTGAGTGTTGAAGTCAAGAACGGCTGGGGTTTTGGCACTTTTTTTCTGAGGCCATCTTTTGTTTGCAGTAGGCTTTCTGCGCCAAGTCTCGCAACTGCTGAGCATTCATTGTCCGTGGACATGCGAGAACGCCAAGATGGTGGCTTACGCCGGGATGAAGGTTTCGTAGGAAGAGAGTTTTAAAGTTCAGTTCATCCTCCATGTCAGGTTCGTTGCGAGTTCCAAAGTATGCCCGTCTGAGTCGGCTGTAGTAGGCTTGAGGAGGTTCGTGACGTCCTTGTCTCATCTCCAGAACAGCCACGAGGCCTTGTTCTGAGGGCTTCTCAGAGCAGTTGGTAATCAGTCTTTGTGTGAGCAGGCTGCCTGTCCAGGAAGCTGCGAACTTCAGAACTGGATGTCATTCGAAGTAAATATAGTGTATCTTTGTCCGTAACGTTAGGTCGCATTTCCAGATGGAAATCGATATCTTGGAGATATGCTTGGACATTTGGGCTATTTGGCATGCTCGGGGTGAATTTGCCAATGTTCCTAGCGAGCTTGTCGAGGTCTTTTAGATCCAAGCCGTGCGATGATCTGTGACTGGCTGCAGCAGATTCTTTTGGCTGAGGTAAAGTGAGGTAAAGTTCTCCAGAGTGAGTTGGTGAATGTTTCAACACCACCCCCTCCATCTTTTTCTCACGTGTCAGTCCAGGAACAGGTGACCTGGTCCTGCTCGGCAGGGGTGAGGTCGGTGCGCGTCGTGTCCTTGATGGCTCACGGCGCAGTTCGTAAGCATGCTTGAGTTCCTCTTGGAAACTGTCAGATTCCTCTTTGACATAGTCAAGCTGTCGTGTTAGACGACTAACCTCGTTTCTTGACTCATCCAGGTGAGCTTCAAGGGCTTTGATTCTGCCGTTTTTATCTCTGAAGTCGGCCTTTGCTTTCTCCAGAAGCTGTTCCGCATACTGTAGCTTTTTGGACTGATCATCGTAGTCTGCCTTGACTTGTTCCATTTCTTGGCTAGTAGCTGCTAGAATTTCTTTTAGCCGGTTGATCTCCTCCTCGGCACCTTGTTCCGCCTCATCCCCCCTTTCCCGTCGTTCCTGAGCTTCAAGTTCCAGCTGTTCTATGCGTCGTTGTGCGCGTGTCAGCTCCTGCTGGCGTTGTGCAGCGTGCTTGTCGCTCAACTTGAGGGTGGCGATGAGTGTGTGGCTTAAGGAGCCGGTGATCTTGGCTAATTCTTTGTGATTGTAGCTGTGACTTGGGTCTTGTGCCATTAGGCTTGTTATGTTGTCATCCAGCTGGTCTTGTGTCTGATGTTTTAGTGTTTCAGCAGCCTTAGGGAGGAGGCTGTCTGCAACACTTAGCCATGCTTCCAGATCCTCCCAGTGACCGACATGTCCTGTTGTGTGAGACATGTTTGGGCGTGGTGAGTGAGATCTCGAACCGCGACTGACACAGACCTTGAGGAGAAAAACAAAACAAACCAAAACAAACAAACCAAATCAACAAACAAGGGGTGTAGGTATGCAATGTAGAGTGTGTACTAGTGTTGACTGTGTGAAACAGGTGGGTGTGGTTCTCTGTGACTGTGATCCTCTGGGGGTGTGCTTCTAATTTGTAGCCTCTGTGGGGGGAAAAATTGAGCACACACACACACAGGTAGCACAGCTAGAGAACAGGTAAAGAAAAGAAGGTTGCTTCTAATCAGAGGATTTGTAAATGGGAATTTTTTCTGTAAGTCTGTGATAGTTTTCTCCGGGGTGGAGGAAAACAATAACAATGACAGCACTGGTCCCGTTAATGACAAAATTGACACCACAAGCTAATTAGAGTGTTAGCGTGCTTGAAGTTTTCCGGCGCCTTTCTTCTGTTGACCTGCTTTAACCTGGCGGGGTAGGATTTCACAAAAGAGGAAGGTAAATGGAAAACAATTTTGACATGTTCTCAAGTTCCACCAAACCTGTTTCGATTGCTAAAGTCCTCCACTCGTGATCTTACCACAGGCAAAAATCTCAGAAACAGTAGCAGTAGTCAAATTAGAAGATAGCAGCAGTCAAGAAAAGAGAGAAAGGAGAGTAAGATTTATTCCCAATGTCAGGATTAGTAACAAAGGTGGCAGTGCGGAGGCGCTGTTGAGTCGATGCACCTAGGGGTTTGCTTTGCTAATTTTAGTAGAATAAACACACTGACCTAAGTGTTAAGAAAACCTTAATTTTTCTTTTGGAGGTTTGCTACTTAGAAGGGTTTTCCTAATTAGAAAGTTATTATACTCTAGGCTTTGTGAGGAATGTAAATTGCTCCAGTGGCGTTCAGCAGCAAGGCCCACCGCCCGAGCGCACCAGGTGAGCTCCTGTAAGGGTCCTGCCGAACACTCCGCCCCCACCGTATTGCCGTGAGCCTCTCAGACACCTGTGGCTTTTGGCACAACCGGGCTGGAACTCGGGTGAGGCACGTCAATGACTGCTGGCCTGAAGAGGTACGGGGTTAAATCCCGGTATCTATCCGTCAGCGCGAACCCGAAGTTCGACGTACTTCGTCAATAGTTTAGCCGGGGTGGTATATCCGCACCTTCGCCCAGTCAACCAGTGACTCCTCCTCCGATACCCGATTGCTAGCCTGCTGCGGACCGTCACTTGGCAACACTAGGACGGAAGTATTCGGGTTTCCCCTCCAGCCTGCACCAGGTTCAGTCGGAACGGGTGACTCCGCTTGCTGTAACTCACACTGGAGGCAATTTCACTTCACTAACCACTCACTAGGGGGGGCCCTATCTCCTATTAGGCCTGAGAAGAAGGAAAAACCTAAACAAAATGTTGCTGAGTTGATTAAATAATGGACGGAGAGAGACCAAACAGGTTGGAACCAAAACTTAATTCCAACTGAAATTAGAATTTCAAATTAGAAATGGTAGTTTCTAATTCAAATTTTATGATGTTATAATTTAAATTTGATAGGCTTGATTAGGATTAAATTAATCACTAAGGTATCCTTGAGGTAGCCTTATTAGCTTATTAAACCCTTATTAGCCAATGCTGGAATTAAAATTTCAGAGCAATGATTGATAGTTAAAGATCTAACTTAACGATGTTTGTCATTAATATTAGAAGAAACCCCTGTGATTATAATAATCCGTAAGTATTGAAGCAGGGTAATACAAGCTCTAATGAGTTGCAGATTAAATAAAATTTTCAGAGCATTACTGGCAGTCATGGATTAAAATCTTAATGATGTTCATTAACATTACAGGTGATTACATTTCATTGATCAGCCAATAGTGTTGCCATATGAAACAGGAACTGTAATTAATTATTAAATTGAATTAGAATTTTCAAATTCGTAATTAATTATGAAATTAAATGACAAATTCCACATCCCTAATTTTGTATCCCTAAGCCTGACCAATTATTTTTGTTATTCAAATCATTAGAACAGATAAATCCGTACCGTCTCAATTATAAAGGAAATTTTTTAATTTTCCTCAGGCCAGACGATCAAACACATTGATAGTTAATAATTAAGATCTTAATGTTATTGTTAAATTATCAGAGCACACATAATTATCTCAATCAGTCTATGTGGAATCAGGAACTGAAATTATTTTAATGAAATGAATTTAATTTCACATCTGGGATTAGTTATGGAATTAAATTATCAATTTCAAATATTTCATAGCAATTCACCCGCTGATCTCCTTACAATCATGAGCGCAATTATAATTAAATTAATTATCTTCCTATCAAAGCAATGAGGCTAAGACCCATCAAGAATTTATAATAAACCTCAATAGTTATGAAACTAATACCTGCTAAATATAAAACAAAACAAAACAACCTGAACACAAATGCTTATTAAAACCACCTGTGAAATCGCTGATCTCACTTCCTATGAAAATCACCTGCCTTGTTTATTTAAGTTTACATTTGTCAAAGTTCTTTTAAAAGGGAAGAGAGGGAAATGCATAAGGAGATGACGTGAACAATCTTAGCATGAGCTAAGTTCAGATGTAGGGGGTTAGTCACATAAACGCTTCAAAAACACACTGCAAACATACACCGCATCCAAGCCCACAGGCTACAAAATGCTATGTGCTAATCGCTAGCCTTCCATGCAACTAGCTTTGCCTAAGCTCCAATGCTACTCATTGGCTTCAGTTAGCTACGCTTGCTAGAACAGCCTCAAAATAGCGCGGGTACGGAGCCTGCGCACTTCCTGAGTTACGCGTCACTTTGGTGACGTCAGGGAACCTGTCATTTCGGATGCAGGTCCTGTTAATCAGTAGAACATTACTGTCTTTCACACTACCATCAAAAAGCAGCTATTTTAGATTCTTATCTTTATAGCACTAACAATCTCAACTCGTTCAGAGCGAGATCAATTAATCCACAGATTAATTATCAACACTTTTGGCCGCGGCGGGCCTTAGTACATTACTTCTGTCTAACTTCACAGACAGAACACAGTGGATTTATCATCACACAATTTCCTTGATCAAGATTAACACTCCCTACAGACCGCGTTTCGGCCACTCCTTCCGAGTAACGCGTCTTGAGTTCACTCTTTTATTGAATCAAAAATTGGCAGAGAAACAAACAGGTAGCTAATCTGATTTTCTCAAAACCAGGGAGATACATAGCACAGTTCAATCAGAAGTGGGACACGCACTTTAGCAGATTAAAACTATGGGAGGCCTTTTAAAAGACGTGAATGAGGAATCCGCTCATTCGTCTCTTTTGCGCTTCTGAGCGACTTTTTGTCTTACAAGACAATTTATATACTGCAGTTCATTTCTTCTAAACAACTAAAGTTGTTATTTCATTCATTCAAAACGCATTGCCACAATTATACGAACACACAAACAAACTCTGTTTCTCTGTATCTACACTATTTCTCCTTCCGGTTATGAGAAAATAGTGCAAAATACGTAATCTGTATTTCTGGTTATGAATTTTCAAGTCAAATTTTGCCCGCTTTCTTTCTCCACCATAAGTAATAATTGTTTAATTTAGCTCTTTGATTTAAGCTTTATTTTGAATTTCAGCTTTAGGGAATCTTAAGATTTAAATTAGTATGATCAATTGATATTAATCAAAACGTCCAAGTTATACCTTATTTAACACTCGTCCAGCAAGTCGTTAAGTTTCAGTATATCTGAGAAATTCTGTTTATTTTCGTGGCCACGATATAATAATACAGAATTATTTAAGTACCTTTATGACAGTTATGAGCATAGGTAACGCAATCTGGGCAAAGTTTTGATCTGAATATTACACAACAGAAGACAGAACACTTCTCTATAAATCAAACAAGAGTTTATTTGCTATCTTACTAAAATACATGAACTAAGCTAAATAACACAAAACAAAATACATACACACAGGCAATGAATTGTTGCAATTGAGAATGATTAAAATATAGCACTGTTTCCACACGATCTTACCCGTGCAGATCACAGAGAGGAGAACTCTAGTATCCTTAATTTCTAAAGATAAACACAACCACGATTCCAGCAGAAATTTTAGAGATGGTTTGTACTTGCTTTAAGTTGAGATGAGCTGATCTGTTGTTTCGTTTCCTTTCCTGGATTTGAGGGGATTCCGTGCGTTGTTGCGTGACGTCACTCTGGGGATGCCCTTCCGTGGTTGGGTGGTTGTTGTTGGCTGGTGACGCTTTGAAGGTGTTAAGAGTTCTTTGTGCAGCTGCAGGCTTTGAAGGGTTCCTTCGGAGGTGTGCCTAAGCATTTGTAGTGTTAGAAGATCGACCCAGATGTTAAGGTCGTGGCGCTTATCAGCGCGCGATTTGCAAGTAGAGCCGAGCCTGAGCCTACAGAGAGCTGTTAGTTGGGAGTCTGTTTTAGACAGGAGATTTCGGTCCATCCCACTCGATGCTCTTCCAATGAAAACAGCTCCTGTAGGCGGAGCCCCGCCCCACACGGCTCAGTTTTCCGTGTGTAAATTTATCTGCCTAGTTATTTTGTCACATGAAGAAAATATCCTGGCAGATTTCCATACGTGTTATAATCATGCATTATGATGCTAAAGTTAACTTTCATCCGCATCAAATTATTGCATTTATCATGACCGTTAAAATGAAACCAAATTCAGCATATTTCCTATACGTTAATAGTTTTCCTGCTAAAACACACAAACGGGTTCAAATTAAAGATTAGAAATAACACATCATGCATATGATACTCAAAGTCTAGTGATTCCTCTATAGGAGAAAATTATATCTCAGAAGACTCTCCTGCACCCCCTCTACCCGCCTCAGGGAACCACGACTGCGGCCTGAAGGGGGGCACCGTGGACACCCCCCTCTACCCACCTCAGGGAACCAGACGCTCGGTCAGAGGGGGCCGACCCTCCTGCACCCCCTCTACCCGCCTCAGGGAACCAGACTCTCGGTCTGAGGGGGGCGACCCTCGCTCACCCCCTCTGCCCGCCTCAGGGAACCACGACTCCGGCCTGAGGAAAGCAGGTGGTCGTGCAGCATATGTGGTGAAGTTGACCAAAATCCAACATCAGCAAGTGACACTCTCGCTCACCCCATCTGCCCGCCTCAGGGAACCACGACTCCAGCCTGAGGGGGGCCGATCTCCTGCACCCCCTCTGCCCGCCTAGACCTCTCTCCTCCCTGGCCGCCTCTCCTCCGAGGGCCCCCCTACCACCTCCAGGAGGCACCCCCCACCCGTCCACCAGGCGAACCCGGGCATCCCACACTTAAGCCCGGGTTACTGACTCCACCAACCGCGCCCTCCAGAGAACCGGGCCACTGGTCACCCCGGGAGAGATTTACCACTGGTCACCCCCTTATCGACTTAGGTTTTGGCCGCCTCGCCCTGGGACTTCCAGGGGGGGTCTGCCACCACGCTCTGCCCGCCTTCGACTCTCCCCTCGCGGGGGACGCCCCTCCAGAGCGGGCCCCGGTGCTTTCCCCGCCACTGGTCACCATGCATCGACTTAGGTTTTGGCCGCCTCGCCCTGGGACTTCCAGGGGGGGGTCTGCCGCCGCGCTCTGCCCGCCTTCAACTCTCCCCTCACGGGGGACGCCCCTCCGGAGCGGGCCCCGGTGCTTTCCCCGCCACTGGTCACCACGCATCGACTTAGGTTTTGGCCGGCCGTCCGCCCCGGCCACTGGTACCCCCGGGACACCGGCGGGGGGTCGAACCGAGGCCGCCCGGGTGGGCCTCCTCCTCGGCCGACAAAAACTTGGAT
>JAPDDO010000338.1:32500-37500 GCA_027422415.1 Schizothorax lantsangensis
GCGCGCCTGCTGCCTTCCTTGGATGTGGTAGCCGTTTCTCAGGCTCCCTCTCCGGAATCGAACCCTGATTCCCCGTTACCTGTGGTCACCATGGTAGGCGCCTAAAGTACCATCGAAAGTTGATAGGGCAGACATTCGAAAGAATCGTCGCCGCCGCAGAGGGCGCGCGATCGGCCCGAGGTTATCTAGAGTCACCAAAGGGACCGGGGCGAGGCCGGAGCCCCGACCCCGGATGGGTTTTGGATCTGATAAATGCACGCGTCCACGCCCCCCGAGGGGGGAAGGTCGGCGCCCGTTTGCATGTATTAGCTCTGGAATTGCCACAGTTATCCAAGTACCGGGTGGAGCGATCAAAGGGACCATAACTGATTTAATGAGCCATTCGCAGTTTCACTGTACCGGCCGTGTGTACTTAGACCTGCATGGCTTAATCATTGAGACAAGCATATGTTACTGGCAGGATCAACCAGGTAAAATAGGCCCTCCGTGAGGGGGAAAAGGGAACAACCGCAGCGCGCTTGAGTCCTACACGCGGGTCTCGCTCCGCGAGGGCGGGCGGGAGGGCGGCTGTGCCCCGAGGAGCACCACCACCGCCACACCCACGCCGGCGCGGCCGCTCATAGGGCGACGTTGCGGCGGCCTCTCCGCCATCGGGGTGACATATTTCGACTTTGGGGGTGAGCGCTGGATCGCAGCCGTAAGGAGGAAAAGTGCATTTCACGGGGGTACGAAACTTTGACCGTACGTAGCTCGCCCGGGCCGCGGCGGATCTCCGCGAGCCCGGGCTCGTTCGATACCCTACTGGGCCCCCGAGTTTCAGCTCCGGGGACCCCCGCCTCGCCGAGTTATAAGCGATAAACCGCTCTCGTCCACCCACCAACAACTCGATCCCGCCGCTGGTCACCCCGAGAGCCGCTTGACCCCGCTCCCCCCCCCCGCCCGGAGCTCCGTTCCGTACCGTACCGTTCAGGGGGGCCATCGGCCTGGCGTCACCCATCGCCAGGGGGAGGGTACGTTGTCCAGGCGTCCCTCAGCGCCGCCCCTGGAGCTCACTTTCTGTTCCGAGTGGTGTTGTATGGGGGGGGATGCGAGGTGGGGGTGGCGTCGCCATGCGGGTCAGGGCACGTTGTCCAGGCATCCCTCTGCGCCACCCCTCTTTTTGAAAAAAACGGTTTCCGTTCCCAGAGTAAAGAGGCCTTCAGCCTTGGTGTCACACCCTCGTCGGGGTATCGGTACGTGGGCTCGGCGTCCCCTCTACGCCGGCCCCTGGAGGCTCAGTTTGCGTTCCCAGAGTAAGGGTGAGGGTACGTGGGCTGAACACGTCCCTCTCCGTGCGGGTTTCGTTGACCCGTTATCGCTTTAATGACTTTGATCGAATTGACTTTCGCTTGTACCGGCCGTGTGTGTGTGTGTCCTTTGACAAACCCTGCACCCGCGTGCGGGTTCCTCTTCGAGACGAGCTAACGTTACTTTACTGCCAGGGATCGGACCGGGTAACCCTTCGTGGGGGGAAAAGGCACCACCGCAGCGCGCTTGGATCCTACATGCGGGTCTCGCTCCGCGAGGGCGGGCGGGAGGGAGGGCGGTGTGCCCCGAGGGGCACCACCACCACCACCACCACCGCACCCACGCCGGCGCGGCCGCTCATAGGGTGACGTGCGGCGGCCTAACCGCCGTCGGGGGAACCCGTTATTGCTTTAATGACTTTCGCTTGTACCGGCCGTGCGTGTCTTTCGACAAACCCCGCCCCACTCCGCGAGGGCGGGCGGGCGGGCGGGCGGGCGGGCAGGCGGGAGGGAGGGAGGGAGGGCGGTGGGCCCCGAGGAGAACCACCACTGCACCCACGCCGGCGCGGCCGCTCATAGGGCGACATGCGGTGGCCTCTCCGCCATCTGGGGAACTCTGGACGGTGGGGTGGCCGCTGGATCGCAGCCGTAAGGAGGAAAAGTGCATTTCCCGGGGACGGGAGGAGTGCGGCTGGGCAAGGGCGGACACCTGAACCGTCGCCTCAGTCTCCTAACCCGACCTCAGACCTTCGAGGATAGACCGGCCGTCTGCGTCTCCCAAGGAATGGTGGGGGTGGCGTGCACGCATTTAACCTTCGTGCGTCCTTGCCCCTAGGAGCACCCAACCCATAGCGGCCAATGCCCTAGCAAGAAACGGGACAAGGCACTTTTGCGGCTGGGCGGGGCCCTAAGGTTAAGCCTCCTAGCCCGGGCTTGGGGGCGCGCAACGTGTTCCAATCGATCAGGGGTGAACAAGTTTTGCCTTCATCGTTACCGAGAACCGGCGTTGGGGTAGAGTGGACCCCGCCAGGGTGATGTGTTTCTGGGCCTGGCATCGCTCGAAAAAGCCCCTGGAGCTTAGCTTTCATCATTACCGAGAACCGGAGTGAGGGGCGTTGGGGTGGACTCGACCCCGCCAGGGTGATGTGTTTCTGGGCCTGGCATCGCTCGAAAAAGCCCCTGGAGCTTAGCTTTCATCGTTACCGAGAACCGGAGTGAGGGGCGTTGGGGTGGACTCGACCCCGCCAGGGTGATGTGTTTCTGGGCCTGGCATCGCTCGAAAAAGCCCCTGGAGCTTAGCTTTCATCGTTGTGGAGAACCGTCAATTCCTGGAGTGAGGGGCGTTGGGGTAGAGTGGACCCCGCCAGGGATATCTGTCTCTGGGCCTGGCATCGCTCGAAAAAGCCCCTGGAGCTTAGCTTTCATCGTTACCGAGAACCAGAGTGAGGGGTGTTGGGGTGGACTCGACCCCGCCAGGGTGATGTGTATCTGGGCCTGGTATCGCTCGAAAAATCCCCTGGAGCTTAGCTTTCATCGTTAGAGAGAACCGTCAATTCCTGGAGTGAGGGGCCGTGGGGTAGTGCCCACCCCGCCAGGGTGATCTGTCTCTGGGCCTGGCATCGCTCGAAAAAGCCCCTGGAGCTTAGATTTAATCGTTACCGAGAACCAGAGTAAGGGGCCGTGGGGTAGTGCCCACCCCGCCAGGGAGACGTGTCTCTGGGCCTGGCATCGCTCGAAAAAGCCCCTGGAGCTTAGCTTTCATCGTTACCGAGAACCAGAGTAAGGGGCATTGGGGTGGACTCGACCCCGCCAGGGTGATGTGTATCTGGGCCTGGCATCGCTCGAAAAAGCCCCTGGAGCTTAGCTTTCATCGTTAGAGAGAACCGTCAATTCCTGGAGTGAGGGGCGTTGGGGTAGAGTGGACCCCGCCAGGGTGATCTGTCTCTGGGCCTGGCATCGCTCGAAAAAGCCCCTGGAGCTTAGATTTAATCGTTACCGAGAACCGGAGTAAGGGGCCTTGGGGTAGTGCCCACCCCGCCAGGGAGACGTGTCTCTGGGCCTGGCATCGCTCGAAAAAGCCAATGGAGCTTAGCTTTCATCGTTAGAGAGAACCGTCAATTCCTGGAGTGAGGGGCCGTGGGGTAGTGCCCACCGCGCCAGGGCGATCTGTCTCTGGGCCTGGCATCGCTCGAAAAAGCCCCTGGAGCTTAGATTTAATCGTTACCGAGAACCGGAGTAAGGGGCCGTGGGGTAGTGCCCACCACGCCAGGGAGACGTGTCTCTGGGCCTGGCGTCGCTCGAAAAAGCCACTGGAGCTTAGCTTTCATCGTTAGAGAGAACCGTCAATTCCTGGAGTGAGGGGCCGTGGGGTAGTGCCCACCCCGCCAGGGTGATGTGTATCTGGGCCTGGCATCGCTCGAAAAAGCCCCTGGAGCTTAGATTTCATGGTCACCGAGAACCGGAGTAAGGGGCCGTGGGGTAGTGCCCACCCTGCCAGGGAGACGTGTCTCTGGGCCTGGCATCGCTCGAAAAAGCCCCTGGAGCTTAGCTTTCATTATTAGAGAGAACCGTCAATTCCTGGAGTGAGGGGCCGTGGGGTAGTGCCCACCCCGCCAGGGTGATCTGTCTCTGGGCCTGGCATCGCTCGAAAAAGCCCTGGAGCTTAGCTTTCATCGTTAGAGAGAACCGTCAATTCCTGGAGTGAGGGGCGTTGGGGTAGAGTGGACCCCGCCAGGGTGATGTGTATCTGGGCCTGGCATCGCTCGAAAAAGCCCCTGGAGCTTAGGTTTCATGGTTACCGAGAACCGGAGTAAGGGGCCGTGGGGTAGTGCCCACCCCGCCAGGGAGACGTGTCTCTGGGCCTGGCATCGCTCGAAAAAGCCCCTGGAGCTTAGCTTTCATCGTTGAAAACCTAAGTCCACATATTTACGTGTTCGCCAAAATCCCGACGGCGCGTAAAAACGCCTTCCAGCAACGGACCCACCTCCAGGGTCGCGGTCGAATCCGGAACCGACCCGGGGACGAGGCGCCCTCTCCGGCTTGGGCCGGCACCTCGGAGAGGGTGGATGTTTGACCCAAGCCCCCCTTGGCGACTTAGCTTTTGAACGCTTGAAAAATCGGAGAAAAATATCGATATCGACTTAGCCATTTTTCTGAGATTTTTTTGGCTACCGTTGGTCACCCCCTTACATCAATACTATGGCACGTCAAAACGGCTTCCCCTAACGGATGGACCTCCAGACCGCGGGTCGGCCGTGGCCGGGAAAGGTGCACTCTCCTGGGCAAGGCCTCCGGCGATGAGGGGGGTGGAGGTTTGACCGGAGTCCCCATTTTAACGCGGAGTCCCAGCAGCTCCAAACTCGGCACGGGGGTGCAACTCGACGGCCCCTCTCTGACGCCGCCACCCCCGAGTCGATACCCCCCCGGGGGGCGGAGCTAGCGCCCCCCAAAGTTGAAACTTTGACCGGGAATAACTCCGCCTACGCGGGGAGGATCTACACGAAACCGGGCTCGTTCGACAGGGCTCACGGGCCCCTATCCGAAGCCGCCGGGCTCGAGTCGATAGCCCCACGGGCGGCCGAGCTACGGCCCCGCAAAAGTTCGGACAAAGACCCCCGTGACACCGGAACCGGACCGCCCAGGAAGTCGGGGCCGGTCGCGTTCGGACGGGCCCGAAGAGCCCTACGAGGCCTCCGAGTTTCAGCCCCGAGGACC
>JAPDDO010000338.1:45000-191004 GCA_027422415.1 Schizothorax lantsangensis
ACTAAAATTTATATTTGCTATGTCTGGGTAACCTGTATGTCTTAATTATACACTGTTTGATTACAGCAAAGATTATTTTTCATTTGTCTGAAGATAAAATTTGGAAAAAAATTATAATTGAAAGAACGATATAAAACGCATTTAATATTTTTTATAGCAGGTTAAATTAGTATTTATTCTTATTTCATCAAATATTTATTTACTTATTTCTTTTTTTTAACTATAATACATTATTATGGCATGCAATAGTTAGTTTGAGTGAGTCAAACAGAGTGCAAACAAGAGCTTTGAAGGCCAGACTTTTTAAGACAATCTGCCTCCTTGCATCTGTGTAGTAAATTATAATCCAAAGTTACTCACAGTCAAAACAAAGATGGCAGGATGCTGACTGCCTCTGTACTTCTTATTTATTTTATTGATTTTTACAATCTTTTTTTTTCAAATCTCGTTAAAAATGTAATTATTTACGTTTGTCTGTTTAATTCAAGATTAAGGTTTGTTTATCTTATGAATTAAATATTTTTAAATTTAATTATTTGTTTATTTATAAATGTGTAGGTTTAGACAAATGTGTGAAATGAAATGCTTTTTTCTTTTCTAAGTTGGTAAGACTGCAAAAATATGAATGTCCCCTGGGTGGCGCACTGGGCCAAAAGTTAAACAGATGAGTGGGGGTGGGGGTTTTCAAAGTTTTCAAAGCTTGCTCACACACACACACAGACTTTCTGTGAAGGGGGTTGGAGGAATCAGAATCAGAAAGAGCTTTATTGCCAAGTGTGTTTACACACACAAGGTATTTGTCTTGGTGTTAGGAACTTCCAATACAAAAAAGTACAAACATAGTGTAATAAACATATAAATAAGGTAGTAAAAATCAAAACAAAACAAACAATAAAGAAAATAGACACTAAATTACATATATAAATAGAGAAATAAAGAAAGAAAAATGTACATAGACAGAACTATGAATGTGCATGAGGGTTTGGTGAGTTATTGACAGTTATTATTTGTTATTGTTAAACCAATCATACATGACATACCAATTTTTTACCTTTTTAAAAATTGTTAAACCACATTGTATAAATTAATGTTTTTAAATTATTTATTTTTTTCCCATTTACAGTTTGTCATTGTCTTGTTTTGCCCTGTCAATTTCATCTGGTTCTTATTTATTTATTCATGAATTTAACTGGTCACATTGCAGAATTTCAACATTTCCTATGTAAGTCCAGCCTCTTTAATTTCACATTTATCTTTGCATGCAGACAAAAAAAACAAAAACAAAAAAACAAACAAAGTGGATTTCATATTAATTCAGGCTCATTTTATTTAAGATTGTCTGTAAAATTGTTAAACCACATTGTATTTTTATTTATCAATTTAAATCTATTCTTAAATGTGTCACATGTCTTTGGCTATTTTCAGTTTTGGGTTCGGTCACATTGCAGCAGGTCACCTCACTCCAGACTGTTTGGGGCCACAGAAGACACAACCCCCACTCCAGCATTTACACCTTCAGGTAAAGGAACAAAGTAACTCCAGACTCAACTTTCTCAACTCTCAGACACAAACTTACATTAGTTTTCTATAGCTACATTATAATATATATTTTACAAAAATAGTAACAATTTTATTGCCATTATAGCAAAACTTAGTTTGAGGAAAAAAAACAAAAAAAACTGATTCCCACAGTTATGGTAATTAGTTTTACTATAGTAAAAACAGGGTTTACCGTTGAAATAAACTTTGTTTCTTTGATGAGTAAAGTTAAAAAGAAGAGCATTTATTTAAAATAGATTTTTTTTAACAATATACAATACCATTCAAAAGTGCGGGGTCATTAAATTTGTATTCTTTCTTTTTTAAAATAAATTAAAACTTTTATTCAGCAGGGACGTGTTGAATTGATAAGAAGTGATAGCAAAGTTTTTTTTTAATAAATGCTGCTCTTTTTATTTTTTTATTCATCAAGGAATCCTGAAAAAGTATTGCAGTTTCCAAAAAAACAAAAAAAACAAAAAAAAAAAAAAACAATTAATTAATTCTAATAATAAATCAAAAAGTGAGTGAGATGAAGTGGAGAAACCAAGTGCAGTTTATTAATTAAGTAGTGCAGTAAAACAATAAAACAAGTCAAGTCAGTAAGTAAAACCTCCCTCCAGCATTCACACACTGCTGACGTGCTGCAAATGGACCAATATTCAAACAGAATATGGCCAAATCGCAACAGATATTTTCTTCATAATCCTGGAAATCTTTATGCTATCATTAAATGATTAACATTAATAAAAAGCTCATATTCTCTGTTTTCCAAAGATACCAGATATGTTTTACTTTTACTTTTTCCTAGGTTTGGAAACTGTTTTTGCCTGAGAACTCTGTGAAAGCTTGTGAGCCACCCTCACCCCCAAAAGTGTGGGGTCAGTAAATTTGTATTCTTTCTTTTTTAAAATAAATTAAAACTTTTATTCAGCAGGGACGTGTTGAATTGATAAGAAGTGATAGCAAAGTTTTTTTTAATAAATGCTGCTCTTTTTATTTTTTTATTCATCAAGCAATCCTGAAAAAGTATTGCAGTTTCCCAAAAAACAAAAAAAACAATTAATTAATTCTAATAATAAATCAAAAAGTGAGTGAGACGAAGTGGAGAAACCAAGTTCAGTTTATTAATTAAGGCAGACGAGGACATAAACTCAAATAATAGTCTTTAATAAGACATCAAGGTAGGACAAGGCAGGACAAGGCAGGACTCAGAGACAGGATACACCGGGGAAGTAACGAGTAGACCAGACGAAATCAAACTCAAAAGACAGGACTAATATACACAGGGTAATTAACACATAACGAGACAAACACAGCTGGAACATACTTAACTCATAATGACATGAAACAAGGACAGGAAACCAAATCTGGACACGAGGCGGGAACACATGACACACACAACAGAACCCTGACATAACTCCCCCCTCCCGAAAGGCTCGAGCCTTAACAGTTCCATCGGGGAGGGGGAGGGGGAGGGGGGGGGGGGGGGGGGGGCGCTCTGGAGGCCCCTCAGGACAAATACGGACAAGAACACAGGACGGGGACCTCCAGAGTGGAACAGACAGACAGGGACCATGGCGGAGCTGGTCCCTGAAATTATTACATTAAATGTAATAATTTCCATTTCACGGTGGATTCATAACTAATGCTAACATTAGCTAAACTGGTCATAAATGGCGCAAATCGCCGAACAGGAAGGCGCCCGCGGTCGTTTCGCAGCCCGACCCGGTGTGGAGCTTCCCCCGTGACCGTGATCCCGTCTTTGGATTGTTTCGTCTCATGATTTATGATGCTTTTTTCACTTTTATTCGTTTAGCAGACGAGTATAGCCTATGAATACTTTTGCAAATGAGAAGCAAAACACTTTCGTGAATGGACTGGGACCAATAATGCGGTAAAAATAATAAACAAATAATGTTTGTTTTCCAACTGGAGACATAATTACTTATAAATCATCTAATATAAGACAAATATTAATCAATAACTGTATTTAAATAATACGAAATATCTTGAGTTGACCCAGGGACTTCATTCCTTCATCTAATATAAGACAAACAGTAATCATTCGTTTTATTTTATTAATATTAATAATAATATTAATATTAATAATAACAAGAATAATAATGAAATATCTTGAGTTGACCCAGGGACATAATATTCTTATGTTGACCCAGGGACTTCATTCCTTCATCTAATATAAGACAAACTATAATCAATCGCTTTATTTTAATAATGTTAATAATAATAATAATAACAATAATAACGAAATATATTGAGTTGACCCAGGGACATAATATTCTTATGTTGACACAGGGACTTCATTCCTTCATCTAATATAAGACAAACTATAATCAATCGCTTTATTGTAATAATGTTAACAACAACAACAACAACAAGAACAATAATAATAATAATAATAATAATAATAATAATAATAATGAAATATCTTCAGTTGACCCAGGGACATAATATTGTAATGTTGACCCAGGGACTTCATTCCTCGTAGTTCATCTAATATAAGACAAACTGTAATCAATCGCTTTATTTTAATAATGTTAATAATGTTAATAATAATAATAATAATAATAATAATGAAATATCTTGAGTTGACCAAGGGACATAATATTCTAATGTTGACCCAGGGACTTCATTCCTCATAGTTCATCTAATATAAGACAAACTGTAATCAATCGCTGTATTTTAATAATGTTAATAATAATGTTAATAATAATAATAATAATAATAATAATAATAATAATGAAATAACTTGAGTTGACACAGGGACATAATATTCTTATGTTGACCCAGGCACTTCATTCCTCATAGTTCATAAGACAAACGGTAATCAATCGCTTTATTTTATTAATATTAATAATAATATTAATATTAATAATAACAAGAATAATAATGAAATACCTTGAGTTGACCCAGGGACTTCATTCCTTCATCTAATATAAGACAAACTATAGTCAATCGCTTTATTTTAATAATGTTAATAATAATAATAATAATAACAATAATAACTAAATATATTGAGTTGACCCAGGGACATAATATTCTTATGTTGACCCAGGGACTTCATTCCTTCATCTAATATAAGACAAACTATAATCAATAGCTTTATTTTAATAATGTTAACAACAACAACAACAATAATAATGAAATATCTTGAGTTGACCCAGGGACATAATATTGTAATGTTGACCCAGGGACTTCATTCCTCATAGTTCATAAGACAAACGGTAATCAATCGCTTTATTTTATTAATATTAATAATAATATTAATATTAATAATAACAAGAATAATAATGAAATACCTTGAGTTGACCCAGGGACACAATATTCTAATGTTGACCCAGGGACTTCATTCCTCATAGTTCATCTAATATAAGACAAACTATAATCAATCGCTTTATTTTAATAATGTTAATAATAATAATAATAATAACAATAATAACGAAATATATTGAGTTGACCCAGGGACATAATATTCTTATGTTGACCCAGGGACTTCATTCCTTCATCTAATATAAGCCAAAATATAATCAATCGCTTTATTTTAATAATGTTAACAACAACAACAACAATAATAATAATAATAATAATGAAATATCTTGAGTTGACCCAGGGACATAATATTGTAATGTTGACCCAGGGACTTCATTCCTCAGAGTTCATCTAATATAAGACAAACGGTAATCAATCGCTTTATTTTATTAATATTAATATTAATATTAATATTAATAATAACAAGAATAATAATGAAATATCTTGAGTTCACCCAGGGACATAATATTCTTATGTTGACCCAGGGACTTCATTCCTTCATCTAATATAAGACAAACTATAATCAATCGCTTTATTTTAATAATGTTAATAATAATAATAATAACAATAATAACGAAATATATTGAGTTGACCCAGGGACATAATATTCTTATGTTGACCCAGGGACTTCATTCCTTCATCTAATATAAGACAAACTATAATCAATCGCTTTATTTTAATAATGTTAACAACAACAACAACAATAATAATAATAATGAAATATCTTCAGTTGACCCAGGGACATAATATTTTAATGTTGACCCAGGGACTTCATTCCTCATAGTTCATCTAATATAAGACAAACTGTAATCAATCGCTTTATTTTAATAATGTTAATAATAATAATAATAATAATAATGAAATATCTTGAGTTTACCCAGGGACATAATATTCTAATGTTTACTGTGGGATTACAAATTATATTTAAATGTTTAACTTAGATTCTTATTATCAACTGTGCTCTGTCTCAATCAAGTCATGTTGATTGGCAGAGATTCAAAGAACCCAGACGTTGATTCAAAGAACCCCTGGCCCAGACGTTGATTCGTTAGGTTGATTGAATTAGTGTCTATCTTTCGGAGCCCCCTGGCCCAGACGTTGATTCGTTAGGTTGATTGGATTAGTGTCTATGCATTTGATTATGTTGATGAGATTAGCTCCACCTCCAAGAGTCCCTCCTCCAGAAATGCCTATAAAATGACCTTGTAAAGTTGCTTGAGTTTGAGATTTCGATGACTACAGACCAACAGCTGGTGTTCTCAATAAAGAATCCTACTGACGATCCAATCCGATTTCTCCTGGTCTTCTCTTCTGAGTTTTCTACACTTTAGAAGAACCAAGTTCACAACAGATGGTGCCGTGACCCGGATAGAGCTCCTCACCTGAATCCAGATTGAAACTTCAAGCTTAACAAAGATCTGACTTCGTTCCAGACTGAATCTTTCTGTACAACCAAGGGTTGGTGAGTGTCACTCTATCCAAAAGAACCTTTAAGACCAGTACAAATTTGTTATCCTCTGCGCCGTCAGAGAAGAGTTAACAGACAGCTGTAGGGTTTGGTTAACTAAGTTATCCTCTAAAAATTTATTTTAGAGATGAAGGTTATCCTCTGTTCAGGCAGGGAAGATTTAGCATTACGTGCTAATATTTTGTTATTCTCTGTTCCAGCAGGGAAGAATTGTTTATCCTCTGTTCAGGCAGGGAAGTTTAGCATCACATGCTAATATTTGTTATCCTCTGTTTCAGCAGGGAAGAACTGGTTACCCTCTGTTTTAGCAGGGAAGATTAGCGTAAAGTGCTAGTAATTTGTGTTATCCTCTGCTTTGCCAGGGAAGGTTAACAATAGTTGATGTGTTAACAAGCGTACCCTCTGTGGATCAGAGAAGTTTTAGTGTTTTGTTTTGTTTTTTGTTTAGTGTTTGTTTGTGTGGTACAGAAGAAACTTACAAAATGGTTAGAAGGAATGCTAGGCTGATTCCAACCACAGAAAAGAGTGGTCTTGCGACTCCTTTGTGGTCAGATAGTGAATTCAAAACGCTGTTAGGGGTGCAAATGAACCTAATAGTCACTGAGAAAGTTAGACAAGAACTAACTCAGAAATATGAGATCCATCCAGACAAGACTTGGTCTGTAGAAGAGTGTAAAAAGGTACTAGGAGCATGTATTCGCAAGAACAATGTGAAAGGCATTATCTGTTGTCACAGAGAATTCAGTTTAACATTAGCCACACAACAGTCTCAGCGTAACTCAGAGCTAGAGGAACAGAACAAAGAGCTCCGTGCTAGAGTATCCTCTTTAACTAAGAAATTGAACCGCAACAAAGCTTCAGCAAAAACTGATGTGGAAGTTAGTCAGCCTGATAACATTTACCCTGATTTACAAGCGTTTTTTGAAACAGATGTAGCTCTCCAATCAGTAACTGATGTGCCTGTAAATTCCGTCAATGTGTGTGGTGCTAGGAGGAGATCTCAGGGAATTGAGGGAATTGAAAGTGTTCCTCCCAACTCTTCTGTTGTCCACGTACAAACTGTTGCCAAAGCGCTAGGACCTAAAGATATAGAGAGACTATCCCAGAGCTTACCCTCAGCACGCACAAATTTTTCTGAATTTAGTAGAGCATTGATCAGCAAAATGCGTCTCTATGACATGTCGTTAACAGAAGTCACACAGCTGATGTCACAAATTCTAACTGAATCTGAATTCAACAGTTTTGAGTCTGCTGTTACTTCTGAACTACAACATGCCAGTAAAAGCGATTTGAGAGAAGGTGTTTTGAAAATTCTAAAGAATATCATGGGACCCAAAATAGACTGGTCCAGAATCACTAACTGTGTGCAAAGGAAAGAAGAATCTGTGAGTGAATATACTGAGAGATTTTGTCAGTCAGCTGTAATTTACAGTGGAATTGTTGATGACCCTGAAAGTGTGCTAGAGGACAAGGGAGCCCTGGTTCGTATCTGGTCAGATGGCCTTGTAGCCGAATACAGAAAAGCTTTACCATTTTTAGATCTAACTTGGTCTAACAGAACTCTCAGAAGTAACCTAGACAGGTTAGCTACATGGGAAAGAGATGCTGATGTCAAGGCAAAAGTAAGAGTAGCAGCAGCTACGTTTAACACAACGAAACAAGACAATAGATGGTCTAAAAGAGAAAGCAAATGCAAATACTGTGAAAAATTAGGACATTGGGAGAAAGAGTGTAGGAAGAAGTTGCAAGATAGTAAAAGAAATGCTATGCATAATTCTGCTCCTTCTCAGCCTGCACACAACACTGAAGTAGTTCCGCCAGTGACCACTGAAACTGTAGGACAGCTAGTTCAGGCTCTTCTAAGAGCACAACAAGACCAAGAAAAAAACTAATTGTTGGGGCTGTGAGTAGCTACCTTTCCCCTGTAATCCAACACAATGACCAAATAATTTTTGTGAAAGGTAGCATAAAAGAGAAAGAGATTGATTTTTTGCTTGATACAGGTGTAGAAATTACAGTAATCCCTACAAAATTGGCACAAGGTTTAAACATCCCATACAAGAAAACCAAACTTTGTTTAACTGGTGTAATAGGTGAAGATTCTGTTTTGTATGAAACTCCGCCCATAGAGGTACAATTTGGCCCAAAAACTCTGACTACAAAATTGCTATGCGCTCCATTAAATACAGGTGCAATTTTAGGCATGGATCTTCTGAGACAAATAAATCTAACTTTAGACATGTCCTCAGAATCTACTAGCATAAAAATTTCCTCAGCACAGATTTCTACCGATAATGCAACCCCTCCCGAGTATGCTTTCTTACAGAACCATCCAATTTGGGCTAAAGACAAGGATGATTGTGGGTTGTTGACAGGTGTAGAACCAGTTAAATTGACAGGAACTCCACCTCCGGTCACCAAACAATATCCGATTAATAAGGAAGCTATACAGGGAATCAAACTTATTGTAGAAAATTTGCTGACGCAAGGAGTGCTAGTTAAAACCAACAGTCCATGTAATTCACCCATATGGCCCATCAAGAAATCTAATGGGACATGGAGACTTACAATAGACTACAGAGTAGCCAATAAAAATATTGATAAAATCACCCCCCTAGTGGCAGATCCATCTACAATTTGTAATGGCTTACCATTAGATTGTAAGAATTTTTCAGTAATTGATATGTCTAATGGATTTTTTTCTGTACCGTTGCACTCTGACAGCCAGCCATGGTTAGCTTTCACAGTTGACTATGAACAATACCAGTGGACACGATTACCACAGGGATTGCAAAACTCCCCAACCATATATCATCAGGCTGTCAGACGTGATTTGTGTGACCCAGAATGTTCGGTAAAACAGTCCACTATGATCCAATATGTCGATGATATTTTGATTGCCTCAGCAGATCATGAGGTACATCAAACTGAATTGGCATCATTGTTGGACTATTTGCATAAAAAAGGACACCAATGCAGCTTTCACAAAGCTCAAATCGCTAAAAAGCAAGTCACATTTCTGGGTCAAACAATTGGTGCAGGAAATAGATCCATTACACAGGATCGAGCGGCTTCAATCAAAGCCATACCTCCGCCTACTACCATTAAAACACTCCGCTCATTTTTAGGAACAACAGGTTATTGTAGACCTTGGATTGAAGACTATGCCTCGATTGCTCAGCCTCTCTATGATTTGTTGAAAGGCCATGGTAAAGATTCAGATACTGTTTGTATGGAAGAACTTCATCTCAAAGCTTTTAATGATTTGAAGAGAGCACTAAGTCAAGCACCAGCATTAGGAATTGCCCAATCTGATAGACCCTTTGTGCTTTATGTCCATGAACACTTAGGCTTTATGACTGCATGTCTAATGCAAGATCATGGGGGCAGCTTACGCCCAATTCATTACTATTCCGGTAAACTTGACATAGTCGCTCAAGGTATGGGCCCATGTCTCAGAGCAGTACAGGCAGTTCATCTAGCGCTTCAGGCTTCATCAGGAATGGTGTTAGGTCAGACTGTAAATGTAAAATGCCCTCACGCAGTGTCCGCACTAATGAATCAAGCAAAAGTCACTTCTGTCACCTCCTCCCGTTGGGGAAATTGGTTAGCAACTCTCACAGCCCCGAATATTGTTATACAGCGTGCACCAGTCACGAACCCATCCTCATGTATGATGTCTGCAATGACTGAATTTGTGTTAGAGGATGAAGGCGAAATGACTCATGATTGTGTTACGCTTACATATGCAGCGACAAGTGAAATAGCAGAAACTCCCATAGAGAACGCAGAATTGGAGTTGTTTGTTGATGGTTCAGCTCAAGTTATTGAAGGTAACAGACGAGCAGGATATGCAGTAACTTCCACCACTGAAGTAGTTGC
Source organism: Schizothorax lantsangensis (assembly GCA_027422415.1). Lineage (NCBI taxonomy): Eukaryota > Metazoa > Chordata > Actinopteri > Cypriniformes > Cyprinidae > Schizothorax > Schizothorax lantsangensis. Next base: position 55,220 of record JAPDDO010000338.1, read on the forward strand.
TTCAGGTCGTCTTCCAGATCATTTTTCAGCTCAAGCTGCAGAATTAGTAGCCTTAACTAGAGCATGCACGCTAGCTTCGGGATCGGTTGCAAATATCTACACAGATTCCAGGTATGCTTTTGGGGTAATTCATGATTTTGGTGTCATTTGGCAAACCAGAAAATTTCTAACTTCTGCTGGATCCCCCATTAAGCATGCTGGATTAGTGAAAGATTTAATGTTTGCCATGAATCTCCCAAAGAAATTAGCGGTGATCAAAGTGAAAGCACATCTCACAACTAATACTACGGAAGCTAAAGGTAATACTCGCGCTGATGTAGCGGCTAAACAGGCTTGTTTCTATGCAACTGTACAAGCGTGTTCAGGTAGTACAGCACAGAAGACAATTCTACCTCCTGAATCAATCGTTAATCTGTATAAAGACGTTCCTCTATATGAAGCATGGACATGGTTAGACAAAGGAGCCACTGTGGATTCATCCGGCTGCTGGACCAAAGGGGGAAAGTATGTTGCTCCTGAATCACTGTTGCCATATTTGGCTCAACAAATACACAGTTTGGGTCATAGTGGTCCAGCAACGATGAATCACAGGTTCTCAAATCAATGGTGGAATCCAAAATTCAGAAACGCAGCCACTGAAACAGTCAAGAGATGTGTTACATGTCAGAAAAATAATGATGTACCAGCAGCCACTACACCAGCAGCACATACCCCAGCTCCACCAGGGCCATTTCGTCACCTGCAAGTTGATTACATATCGTTGCCCCCTTGTAAAGGAAAAACTGACGTTTTGGTAGTAATAGACAAGTTCTCAAGATGGGTAGAAGCTTATCCAACAGGGCGTGCTACAGCTGCACATACTGCTAAATGTCTTGTCACTGATTTCATTCCCAGATGGGGATTACCAGATTGCATTGACTCAGATCAAGGTACCCACTTCACAGGACAGGTAGTCAAGGAAGTGTCTAGAATGTTGAAGATTAAGTGGAACCTTCACTGTCCCTATAGGCCACAAGCATCAGGACAGGTTGAACGATCAAACAGAACAATCAAAACCAGGCTAAGCAAAATGCATCAGGAAGGAGTACCATGGGTGGAAGCACTGCCCGCAGTACTGTGTAGTGTGAGAGCATCACCTAACAGATCAGTAGGACTGAGCCCTCATGAGATTATTACTGGACGCCCAATGCAGATGCCAGGTGTGATTGATCTTAGAAATGCTGATGTGCACATTGCTTCAGATGCCCTGATCGCTTACTGTGAAAACCTCACAAAGGCAGTGCAGAGTGCCAAAGAGAGAGTTGAGTCGTGTTGGCAGACTCCACCAGAAGGTGGACACACAATCATCCCAGGTCAATGGGTCATGATAAAGGCGTTCAGAAACAAGCCATTAGAGCCTAAGTGGTACGGACCACATCAAGTGATGTTGATTACAGCTGCTGCAGTGTTGTGTCAGGGAAGGAAAACCTGGACTCATGTGTCACACTGTAAAGTTGTTCCCCCACCTACAGGGATAGGATAGGACACACGGACCAGTGAGGAGCCCAGGGAAGAACCGAATGCAACAGGCTTCGGGGGCAAACCCTGCGGTGAAGACTCCCTCATAGGCCTTCCCCATCCACTAGTCCATCCTTACCTCACTGTTCTTTAGGTGTCGCAGGAATTGAGAAATAGGGAAAGAAGGAACAACAATAGCAGACTATATTTGAACAGAGGATACAACCCTAATGTTTGCAGACTCTACAACAAATACTGCTATGTGCCGTTGTTCTCATTTGTTTTGGTTTTGTTTTTTGCTTCCTCTGTGCAGATACCACTTGATGGCTGTCGTGAGATCCATATGCACCGCCCTTCTCACCTGCGGATGAAGCCACAACCTCTAGAAAACAACTAGACCCATTGCCGAGCCAACTATCACACAAGAAAGAGAAAAGAAAGAAGAAAGAAAAAAACACAACGCAGAGACTCACATACGGGAACTTCAGTCATCCATCAACATGATCAAGATTTTCGTACTATTAACCATCATGGACATCACGCAAAGTGTAGACCCCAGAAACATATTATTAGAGCTGATGAATATGTCAAGAAATGCCTTGTTTGCTGGAAAGAACGTTTGCACATTCTTGGTCTTTCAGCAAAATTACACCAGATGACTGAAGATAATTATTCATGGTTCGGAAACTTGTTAGGTAAACCCTGGCTGTGGATCAAGGAAATAGCAATTCTGCTGTTGTTTCTCCTACTTGCGTACTATCTATGCATCCACAGTATCAAGTGTTTCGTTCAGCAAATGACGCCCGCCTCTCACGAGGAAATGACAGTCCAACCAGAAAAGATTATTACCTGTAAAAACTTCACGGACCCTAATTGCATGTTTTGTTTCTGTGTCAGCATGCAATTACATATAAGCAACACAGAACATGTACAATGTGCCTGTAACGATTAAAAGTTACAAGAATTAACTTTCAAGTGTCTAAATTTGTATTTTGTGAGAGTTATTAGAACTCTCAAAGGGGGAATTGTGGGATTACAAATTATATTTAAATGTTTAACTTAGATTCTTATTATCAACTGTGCTCTGTCTCAATCAAGTCATGTTGATTGGCAGAGATTCAAAGAACCCAGACGTTGATTCAAAGAACCCCTGGCCCAGACGTTGATTCGTTAGGTTGATTGAATTAGTGTCTATCTTTCGGAGCCCCCTGGCCCAGACGTTGATTCGTTAGGTTGATTGGATTAGTGTCTATGCATTTGATTACGTTGATGAGATTAGCTCCACCTCCAAGAGTCCCTCCTCCAGAAATGCCTATAAAATGACCTTGTAAAGTTGCTTGAGTTTGAGATTTCGATGACTACAGACCAACAGCTGGTGTTCTCAATAAAGAATCCTACTGACGATCCAATCCGATTTCTCCTGGTCTTCTCTTCTGAGTTTTCTACACTTTAGAAGAACCAAGTTCACAACAGACCCAGGGACTTCATTCCTCATAGTTCATCTAATATAAGACAAACTGTAATCAATCGCTTTATTTTAATAATGTTAACAACAACAACAACAACAACAATAATAATAATAATAATAATAATAATAATAATAATGAAATAACTTGAGTTGACCCAGGGACATAATATTCTTATGTTGACCCAGGGACTTCATTCCTTTATCTAATATAAGACAAACTGTAATCAGTCGCTTTATTTTAATAATGTTAATGTTAATAATAATAATAATAATAATAATAATGAAATAACTTGAGTTGACCCAGGGACATAATATTCTTATGATGACCCAGGGACTTCATTCCTTCATCTAATATAAGACAAACTATAATCAATCGCTTTATTTTAATAATGTTAATAATAATAATAATAATAACAATAATAATGAAATATCTTGAGTTGACCCAGGGACATAATATTCTTATGTTGACCCAGGGACTTCATTCCTTCATCTAATATAAGACAAACTATAATCAATAGCTTTATTTTAATAATGTTAACAACAACAACAACAACAATAATAATAATGAAATATCTTTAGTTGACCCAGGGACATAATATTGTAATGTTGACCCAGGGACTTCATTCCTCATAGTTAATCTAATATAAGACAAACTGTAATCAATCGCTTTATTTTAATAATGTTAATAATAATAATAATAATGAAATATCTTTAGTTGACCCAGGGACATAATATTCTAATGTTGACCCAGGGACTTCATTCCTCATAGTTCATCTAATATAAGACAAACTGTAATCAATCGCTTTATTTTAATAATGTTAATAATGTTAATAATAATAATAATATTAATAATAATAATGAAATATCTTGAGTTGACCCAGGGACATAATATTCTTATGTTGACCCAGGGACTTCATTCCTTCATCTAATATAAGACAAACTATAATCAATAGCTTTATTTTAATAATGTTAACAACAACAACAACAACAATAATAATAATGAAATATCTTTAGTTGACCCAGGGACATAATATTGTAATGTTGACCCAGGGACTTCATTCCTCATAGTTAATCTAATATAAGACAAACTGTAATCAATCGCTTTATTTTAATAATGTTAATAATAATAATAATAATGAAATATCTTGAGTTGACCCAGGGACATAATATTCTTATGTTGACACAGGCACTTCATTCCTCATAGTTCATAAGACAAACAGTAATCAATCGCTTTATTTTAATATTGTTATTAATAATAACAATAATAATAATGAAACATCTTGAGTATAACCAGGGACATAATATTCTTATGTTGACCCAGGGACTTCATTCCTTTATCTAATATAAGACAAACTGTAATCATTCGCTTTATTTTATTAATATTATTATTAATAATAATAATAATAATATCTTGAGTTGACCCAGGGACATAATATTCTTATGTTGACCCAGGGACTTCATTCCTTCATCTAATATAAGACAAACAGTAATCATTCGCTTTATTTTATTAATATTAATAATAATAATAATATCTTGAGTTGACCCAGGGACATAAAATTCTTATTCCTTCATCTAATATAAGACTGCATCACTTTATTTTATTAATGTTAATAATAATAATAATAATAATAGCAATAACAATAATAATAATGAAATATCTTGTGCTGACCCAGGGTGTAATGAATGAAATTTGAATATTATGTAGAGCATTTTCAGTCTAATGTTGGCCTGGGTACATCATAAATTTGTATTAAATGTAATAATAATAATGGTTACATCTTAAGAACATAATGCTTGTTAATATTTATTATTATTATTAAGAGCTTATTATTACTAAGAGCATACATTGCATTTTCTCCCCAGAATGTAAAGAGAAATGGAGGATTGTATTAAAAAAACAGTGATATTAATATAAAAATATTACAGTTGATGTGCATGTCCTGAATAAAGAAGAAAATCATGAGATGTTCATTCAAGAAAAACTTAAAACGTTGACAAACTTTAGAAACACAAATTCTGCAAGTCAAAAGGACAAGGATAAAGAATACTACCTCTTCTACTGTGTGGCATTACAGATATTTCCTATACTGCCCCTTTGTTTATTTTAATTTTTTCTATCACCGCCTTCCAAATTAAATTGTATCTGGATTGGAAGCAGCACTAATTAAGAGGAGGAGTCAATGTCTATATAGTGTGAGGTTTAGAGACCGGAAGGGGGTGGTCTGACCAGTTACATACCTTTTTGGAGGCAGTCCTTGCGGTGAATCTGTCGTTTTCGGAGTGTGCGGATTGTGGAGAGGAGGTGGTGCTACCTGTTTAACCTGTTGCTAAAGGGCATTTCTCTTGGCCAGTGAATGCTTCTTTTTAACATCTGGGATTGACCTGGCGGTTCGAACCTTACTCTTATTAAAGGAGCCAAGACCGGCTGCCGCCGCTGATATTCCCGAATCACTCTTAGTCACCCGTGCTGCCAGCTTGGTCAGTGTTCCACTCACTACAGTCACACATACACATTGCACTCATTTATGCATATTTGAAAAGTGTTGTTTTGTGTTAGTTGGTTTTGCTCGATTATTTTTCTTTTTCTTTTTATTTTAATGGAATTGTAGTGCTTGGAGATAAAAAAGTCCTGTCTAGAATATAAAAACGTTACCTCATTAAAACAAAGAAAATTACGTATTCTTCCTGTAGTTTGTATTTGTTTTTGTCTTCCTCTTGTTTGTATGTAGCGGATGGTTTGGTTGTCCGTTGCTATCCGGGATGAAATTAATATAAAAATGTGGCAGGTATAATATACTTGTCTGGCGCCCGAACAATAATAACTGATTGTTTTTTTTTTCTCTGCCTTCCTCTTTGAGGTTTTCGGTCTGAGTCGAGTACAGACTGAGTGCCACCCTAGTCGTCAACGATACGTGGTCTTGTGGTTAGACTCTATGTCATCACGCGTGTGGCCGGGGTTCGATTCCTGCTTCAGATAGTTTTTTTTTGTTTAACCTTTGTTATATTTTGGGACAAGACGACCTCCGTTACAGAAATGGCGCCCGAACAGGGACTTGAACTAAACAAACTGGATATGACCCTTTTAAATTTTGTGACTGTAAATTTTGGAAGATGTGTGGAATGTGAATATTTGAATCCATGAACTTTTATGCTCTTGAGGGAATTGAGTTTTGAACTTTTGAAAAAAGAAGATCCATGTGATTATCTGTGATTTTGGAGTGAAAATCTAAATACTGTGGTGTTATTGAATAACCTTTGTCAATTGAAATCTTGTTGACTAAGTTCTTATCAAGGAAATGTGTGGGAACTTTAATTTGGGAAATGTATGTGTTGTTTTTTTTTTTTTTTGACGTTTGGAAAATGCTGTAATTGATTGTAGAGAAGAACTGTTTTCTTTTTTTATTATTATTTTGCCCCTGTTGCCCCAAATACATACACAGGTCTTGAATTTTTTTTTTTTTTTTTTTTTTTTTAGTCCCAACATTTAAAATACTCCCACACATTACAAGACATGGCCACTTCCTCTTCCCCACCTTCCACCTATGTGGATATTGATGTCCCTGATGCCCCTAGTATTTCCACTCCAATTTGGCCACCTCCTGTTCAAACTCAGACCCTTTTAGGACTTCCTCCACATGACCCGACTATGTATAAGATTTCCACTCCACACAGTTTCGCCTTTCCTGGAACCCAGGTGCGGATGCTCTCCCCTGTTCTTGGAGGCAGCACCTTTGTGCAACCTCTCACTTGGGCCCCACAACATGACAGCATGCAAAATGTACGTCTTTGGATGGTACATCATCTTCAATGGCTCAGCATGATCTTCCTGGTATTCTTCCAACCCCTGGGAGGGGAATTCAACAATATAATGCCCATTTGCAAGGTAACTGGGACAATCTGATGGAATTCATGAAAAGGCAAGAGAAAACTGTAAATGAGCTTACCCAGGTACTGAAGGCCTCATCTTCCCACCATGAGAACCAGATCATCGATCTTGCAGCAAAGGTGGAGACCAATAATCAACAGGTTGTCACCTTAATGACTGCAACTAAACAACAAGAGGCAGTCGAGGCTGACCAATTGATTAAGGCTGTGCAACTGATGATCTCAAAGGAAATTCAAAAAATGGAACAATCCTTCACCTGTGTAGTCCGGGATAAGATGGAACAGCTACGGGTGGAGTTACAACAGGATATCAAAGCTATCCAACGCACATTTCAGGGTAGCCTTGATAATGTAACCACGAATCTTCAGCAATGTGAAACACAAATTCACAAATGTCGTATTTGTGTAGCCGAGCTGCAAAATGATGTCCAAGTGTCCATTGAGGAAAAGGCTGAAGCACAAACAGAAAAAACAACTAAGATTCCTGGTGCACATTCAATAGAGACTGTTTCACCTCTTCTACCAATGTCTTTGGCCAAAAGTGACCACATTAAATTAACATTTCCCACTTTTGGGCGTCCTACTGATGATGCTGACCCCCTGTTGTACTTGACTAAGTGTCAAGATTTTCTGGCTCTACATCCTTTGACGGACACAGATCTCCTGGCTACCTTCCGCACAGTGTTGCATGGCACTGCACGTGACTGGTGGGAAGTAAGTCGCTCCAATATAACCACTTGGAAGGAGTTTGAGGCTGCCTTCCTCTCTGCTTTTTTGTCTGAGGACTATGAGGACGATCTGGCCGAACGTGTCCGCACTAGAGTTCAAGGGGAAAAGGAATCAGTAAGAGACTTTGCATTCACTTATCGAGCACTGTGTAAAAGATGGAAAGCCACGTTAACAGAAAACAAGATTGTGAAAATGATCCTAAAAAATATCAAGCCTTACCTTGCAAGCCAGCTGCGCAGTCGTGTTAACACTGTCGAAGATCTGGTTAGACTCGGACACCAACTGGAAAAAGACCATGAAGAACAGCTTCGGTATGAAGGTTGTGTGGGCTTTAAACAACAAGCCATTTCACAAAAACACTTATCCAACCGATCTACTGAGAAACCGTCTGTTCAGTGTTGGAGATGTAATGGACCACATCCTCCAGGCAACTGCCCAATGTATGGACATCCACCTTTCCAGCAGTCTTCTGGTCAACAACATTTCACACAAGGAAAGTATTCTCATCACTCTGCAAAGTCAGGAGGACGACCATCCAATAATAATGTGGCAGCCTCTGAAACACCTCAGACACAAGCTGAAATTCAGATTGTAACCCCTTCACAATCAAATGCATTCATGACCATACCACAACAATTAGTAGTTCCAATTCGCATTGAATCCTGGTTGGGGAAAGCGATTGTGGATACTGGAGCAAGCTACACGTTAATTCACAAAAGTCTTATGAAGCAAATTATAACCCCTGTTCAGCTTCAACCGTGGTCAGGTGGTCCTCTCTACCTGGCAAATGGAAAAGCTGAGAGTCCTTTAGGATGGATAAACATTAATCTTCATATGCACGATAAAGCCATTACAGTACCTGCTGTTGTCCTCCCTTCTCAAGCTCTTGCTTATGCCATCATCCTGGGTTTGGACTTCATCTTTTTCAGTGGCCTGCAAATTAATGTAAGTGAACAAAAATATTTTTTCAAGTCTGAACCTACTGTAGAACATCCATTTCAACCTGGAAAAGCCAGTGAACCGCTGGTGACTTTGTCAGCAATGAAGGAAGGGAAAAGAACCAGCAAAAGCAAAGTAAATTTGACCTTGTTAAGTGCTGTTCCTCCTCCCCAACCCTCCTTGACCATGTTACAAATTGACAGTGTGGATGATGCAACATTAATTAGAGATGCCGTAAGTAAAGCACATCTACCTATGGATGGAAAGCAACAACTACTTCAGATCCTAGAATACAACTCACGAGTATGTACTCACCGAACTGGGCGAACCGATGTCCTGCAACATCGCATCTATACCACCTGCCAGGTTCCTATCAAGCAACGGCCATATCGGTTATCACCTGTCAAACAAGCAGCAATGGAGGAACAATTGGAGGTAATGTTGAAAGAAGGAATTGTGGAGCCATCACATTCTGCTTGGGCCTCACCGGTAGTTCTGGTTCCAAAGAAAAATGGAAAGTTAAGGTTCTGTGTAGACTACCGTAAAGTCAATGCAACTACAGAAAATGACGCTTACCCTCTCCCAAACATCACGGAGATCCTAGAATCACTCTCTGGGGCATCCATTTTCTCTACCATAGACCTCAACAGTGGTTATTGGCAAGTGATAATGGACACTGATAGTAAAGCCAAGACTGCTTTTATTGTGTCTGCAGGTCTATATCACTTCAATGTTATGCCTTTTGGGTTAAAAAACGCACCTGCCACCTTCCAGAGGCTGATGGAGACAGTCCTGGGGGAGTTAAGAAAGAAAATATGCTTTGTCTATATTGACGACATTATTATTTATTCTCCCTCAGTGGCCCAGCACTTCAGTGACCTGAAAACTGTTCTCCACAGGCTGGATACTGCCGGGTTGACTATTAACTTGAAAAAGTGCAATTTTTTTCTTCCAGAAATCACCTTTTTGGGACATGTGGTGAGTAATAAGGGCATCACAGCTGATCCAAGTAAAGTTGAGGCCATTCGTGCCTTTCCTGCTCCCAACACCTTGAAGGAAGTTCAGAGGTTCTTGGGATTAGCCGGTTGGTACCACCGGTTCGTGCCAAATTTTTCTAAAATTGCTGAGCCCCTCAATTCTCTGAAAAAAAGGGACAGAAGTTTAAATGGACGACGCAGTGTCAACAAGCGTTTGACCAGTTAAAAGCATGCCTTACCTCACCCCCCATTCTCGGCCACCCCGATCTTCAAGTTCCTTTCATCGTATATACAGATGCTAGTGACACTGGACTGGGTGCCATTCTCACGCAGAGGAAAGATCCAGGTAGGGAGGAGGTTATTGCATATGGCAGTCGAACATTAACTGGAGCAGAGAACAACTACACGGCAACCGAAAAAGAGTGTCTGGCAGTTATATGGGCCTTAGAAAAGTGGCAACATTACCTTGAATACAAACTTTTCACGGTTGTCACAGACCATTCTGCTCTGCAATGGGTCATGGGATCCACTAAAACCAACAGTCGCCTCATTCAATGGGTCCTGAGACTGCAAAAAATCAACTTCGTCATTGAATACCGTAAAGGGAAATTAAACATCGCTCCTGATGCTTTGTCCAGGTCATCAGTCACAGCAAACTCTCCCATCACAGCAATTTATGCCAAGCAACAAATGGATCAACATCCAGAGCTTCCGGTGACAGATATTGTCTTGTGGGAGGAACAACATAAAGACTGTGAAATAACAAAGTTATTACACGCAGTAGCAGAAGAACAAAGCCCTCAGATGGAACAATACGAAGTGGTAGAGGACAAATTGTATCGCAAAACTCACCTGAAGAATGATCAAATACATTATAGAGTGTATGTTCCCAGCACTCTCCGGCAATCTCTCCTTCAGCACTATCATGCACATCCCTTGAGTGGCCATAGAGGAATTTACAAGACCTATAAGCGGCTCCAGGAAGTAGCGTTTTGGCCAGGGATGTGGACTGATGTGAAACATCATGTCAGGGAATGTGTGAAATGCCAAACCCTTCGGCACGATAACCAGAAACCTGCGGGGAAACTTCAATCAGTTACCACCACTAAACCAAACGAAATGCTGGGAGTTGATATTATGGGTCCACTACCCCGGAGTACACAGCAAAATGTGTACTTGCTGGTTTTTGTTGATTATTACTCACGATGGGTTGAGTGTTTCCCCATGCGTCATGCCACCGCTCAAAGTATTGCAACAATTTTCAGAAAAGAAATCTTAACTCGTTGGGGGGTTCCAGACTTCATTCTTTCTGATAGAGGTACCCAGTTCGTCTCATCTGTGTTCAGAGAAGTATGTGAAAAATGGAGAGTGACACCAAAGTTAACCACAGCATATCATCCTCAGACAAATATGACTGAACGTGTGAATAGAACTCTCAAAAGTATGATTGCGTCATATGTGGATGACAACCACAACAAATGGGACCAGTTCTTACCAGAGATGAGATTCGCCATTAACTCTGCCATCCAGGAAACCACTGGAGTTACTCCAGCAGAATTGCAGCTTGGAAGGAAACTGAGAGGGCCAATGGATAAAATTCTGCATGGTCCTAATCTCACTCCTGACACCACCTCCTATGACGTAATCTCTCACATACAACAACTGCAATCTCAAGTTAAAGAGAGTTGCAGAAAAGCTCAACATCGACAACTCCGGAACTATAATAAAAAAAGACGAGACAGCACTTTCAAGATCAAAGACAGGGTATGGCTTCGAAACTTTCCTCAATCTAGTGCACAAAACAAGTTTAGAGCCAAATTGGCACCAAAATGGAAAGGGCCTTACCGGGTTTTGAAGTCACTGGGACCTTTGAATTACCACATTGCGTTGGAGGCAACTGGAGAAGATGTGCGCACTGCACATGTGTGCAATCTTAAAATGTGTTTTCCCACAGCTGAGCAGTTGGAGGACCAAGCAAAGAAAGTAATTCAAGACATCTTTCAAGAAACCTCAGATGAGGAGGAATTCTTAGGTTTTTGATTTTTCTCCTAACAACCATGGGTTGTTTCATCCTGGGGGGGAGAATGTGGCATTACAGATATTTCCTATACTGCCCCTTTGTTTATTTTAATTTTTTCTATCACCGCCTTCCAAATTAAATTGTATCTGGATTGGAAGCAGCACTAATTAAGAGGAGGAGTCAATGTCTATATAGTGTGAGGTTTAGAGACCGGAAGGGGGTGGTCTGACCAGTTACATACCTTTTTGGAGGCAGTCCTTGCGGTGAATCTGTCGTTTTCGGAGTGTGCGGATTGTGGAGAGGAGGTGGTGCTACCTGTTTAACCTGTTGCTAAAGGGCATTTCTCTTGGCCAGTGAATGCTTCTTTTTAACATCTGGGATTGACCTGGAGGTTCGAACCTTACTCTTATTAAAGGAGCCAAGACCGGCTGCCGCCGCTGATATTCCCGAATCACTCTTAGTCACCCGTGCTGCCAGCTTGGTCAGTGTTCCACTCACTACAGTCACACATACACATTGCACTCATTTATGCATATTTGAAAAGTGTTGTTTTGTGTTAGTTGGTTTTGCTCGATTATTTTTCTTTTTCTTTTTATTTTAATGGAATTGTAGTGCTTGGAGATAAAAAAGTCCTGTCTAGAATATAAAAACGTTACCTCATTAAAACAAAGAAAATTACGTATTCTTCCTGTAGTTTGTATTTGTTTTTGTCTTCCTCTTGTTTGTATGTAGCGGATGGTTTGGTTGTCCGTTGCTATCCGGGATGAAATTAATATAAAAATGTGGCAGGTATAATATACTTGTCTGGCGCCCGAACAATAATAACTGATTGTTTTTTTTTTCTCTGCCTTCCTCTTTGAGGTTTTCGGTCTGAGTCGAGTACAGACTGAGTGCCCCCCTAGTTGTCAATGATACGTGGTCTTGCGGTTAGGACTCTACGTCATCATGCGTGTGGCCGGGGTTCGATTCCGCTTCAGATAGTTTTTTTTTTTTTTGCGTGTGCGTTTAACCTTTGTTATATTTTGGGACAAGACGACCTCCGTTACAACTGCATCCGGTCAGGGAACCCCGTTGATGGAAGTTACAAGCTCAGGATGTATGGCTTACACATCATTTAAGGTTAAGAATGATTGGCTGAGCCACAAAGTCATTGTACAACGCACCAGCAAAGAGCACAATGGGCACAATGCAACTGTTGAACAAGAAGGACACTTTCAAACAGTGTGTCCTGATTTAGTCAAACAAATTGAAGAATGGATCTCATTGGGTGTCAAGCCAGATATCATTCTACTGGAAGCCCACAAATGGTCCAGATCTTGCGGACACACAGACTTGAACAACCGTCAGTACTTTGTCACTCCAAAGGACATTGAGAATATACACACATGCTTAGTATGCCAAAGCCATCTGGATAAAGATGATGCTGTTAGTTCAGCCAAATTATTGACCGGTCACCTGAAGGACAATGTTGTTGTTTTTTCAGCCTTTTTCCCATGAGAAGGATCTCATAATTATCCTTCAGACTCCCAACATGAGAGAGAATCTACACAGACATGGAAAGAATGTTATATTTTTGAATGCCACTCATTGTGTAAACCAGTATAATTTTCCACTTTATAAACTGGCTATAAGAGATGACTATGGCCATGGAGTTCCAGTCGCTTTTATAGTAACAAGCAATGAGAAAGAGGCAAGTCTAGAGATAGCTTTACAGCAATTAAGGAGAGTGTGTCCTTCTGCCCCAAGGTATGTATATTTTTATTTATTTATTTTTGGTTTGTTTAAACTGACATACTTGTAGTAGAATCATTGGTCTGGTCCCAGATACCAGAGACTATTTTCTATTTGAATATATCTAACTGTAAAACTGTAATTTATTCCTTCCAAAAATATTTATTTTAAAGCAATAAGCCGCCTTCCTTCCACTGTAAAAAAAAACAAAAAAAAAACAGTCCCTGACCAGGAACAGCAACAGAAAGATAACAAGATATTTCAGCATATATTTAAACAGTTTTTATTATTATTAGTTTTATTATAAACAGGACTAACGTGAAGAAAAATGCTATATAAATGCAGGAAATATAAGCTTCAGTGAACAGTATCAGTGACAACTTAAGGTGTTGTGCAGTGATACACAGAACCACTGGGTGAAGCGGTCAGCTGTGTTTGACTGGAACTAATCATTTTATAATCATCATATTAAAATGAATTCTGAAGGATCATAAGACACTGAAGATTGGAGTAATAATGCTGGACATTCAGCTTTGCCAACACAGGAATAAATTACATTTTAACATATATTCAAATAGAAAATAGTTGTTTTAAATTGTAATTGTAATATTTCATTATCACTTACAAGATTTTTTTTTCTTCCTATGTTTAATCAAATAAATGCAGTCTTGGAGAGCATAAGAGACGTCTTTTAAAAATATTTAAAATCTTACTGATTCTGATATGAGGATTGAAATGGTGTGTGTGTTTTCAATTTCTGGTATGCTATGTTGTTTCCTCTAGGTGCTTCATGGTGGACAAGGATATGTGTGAGATAAATGCCTTGAGGATAGTCTTCCCAGAGTCAGATATCTTGCTGTGCTGGTATCATGTTATGCAGGTATGTGTATATATGCAATTTTCATATTGTTAATATTTTAAAAATGTACCAAAATTATTTGATGTCTCTGTTATCAGGCTGTTGTTCGTTGGCTTTCAAAGACAGACTCTGGAGTGAGTGGACCATCAAATACTGATGTTAGAACAGAAATAATTTCCTTCATCAGAAAGATGAAGATTTGTACAACAGTGCGTAAAATTAACAATTCAGTTTTGCTTTCTTAATTGTACTTTTACTATTATGTAATAATTTTAAAGCAAATATCCGATCATTTTAATGTAATATTAAGTCATTCATTCTTTTTTCATTTTGTTAAAATAGCATCAAGATTTTAAGTCAACTGCTGAGCAGTTCCTCAAGAGATTTGAAGATTTCCCAGGTCTTTGCTCATACTTCAAGGATCACTGGCTGGAAATAGGACATACATGGTCTGACTTTGGCGTTGCTACAACCATGCTGATTCTGATACAAACAATCTTATTGAAAGGTAATATTTGAAATTAAACTTATGCAACTTGATTATGAGTTAATGCAAATTAATAAAATGCAATCACAAGCATTTGCAATTATCATTTAAAAAAATCAAACACAATCACATTAAAATCTTTTTTTTTTTCTTTGCTTGTCCAATTAGATTTTTCCATCGCCTAAAATATCAGTTCTCGGGTGGCATTAGGAACCGTAGACTGGACGATCTTATCAGCATTCTCATCAGGAAGACAGACGGATACTTCCAGGTCATCCAAGATTTGCAGGCAGTTGGAAGAATGAAAAATGCCTCTTTGAAGTCAGGAGAAATACTTAAGTCAGCCTCAAGATTGGTGGAAAAAGGTGGGCAAGATAGCATTAATCTTATATCCCATGACACGTACCTTTATGAAGTTCCATCAGAACAAACCCCTGGTCTATCCTACAAAGTTTGTCCATCTGAAAGTTTTTGTAGCTGCCCAATTGGAATCAGAGGGCATCACTGTAAACACCTTGTATTTACTGATTTGCTGAGTGAACGTGATTTTCAGAAGTTTCCTGCTTTGGATTATCAACTGAACGCACATGCTAGTGTAATTAAGCAAAAGAAGCTTTACTCCATTCTGTGCTTTGACACAAAAGAGGTAGATGTACAAAGTTTATGTAATGAGAGGATTTACCACACTTCTGCTATGACATTTCAGTGTACCTGTTGTACATATTCTTACAAGGAGAAATGTGCTTGCCTTCTACTGGCATGTGAATTATTTGATGTCATATTAGCAAGAGATGTACCTACTCTGTCACAAGAAGACACATTGATGCAGTTAAATGTCAACACTGCAGCAAACCACTCAAAAACTGAAGTGCAGATGTTAAATGAAATACTGGAGACTGTGCAGAAATTGCAGAATATTCCTCTGCACATTAGCCAACAAATTGAAAACCTGCATGACAGTGTAACAAATGCCAGCATGACTGGAACGGCATTTATAGCAGTAACTACAGATTTGAAAAGAAAGATAAGACCATTGTTTCCACACAGAGCAAAAAACATGAAACGAAAGTATAGAAAGAATTTCAAAAGACGACTAAACAAATTGTAAAAATTAATGTAGATATGACAAAACAAACAAGGCTAAGGCACTGTAATAATGTAATGTAATATACATTTAAAATTAGCATGCTACAAGTATGTGTGCATATAAGAAATTAAGTGAAAGAGGCTGTTGTTGTTTTTTTTTGTTTATTTGTTTGGTTTTATTTCACTATATAATTTTTTACATGTACTTTATTAAAACAAAACAGAAAAAAAATAATTCCATCTTCTATTGTACATTAAGCTAAGTAAACCATGAACGTTTAACATTACTCTGCTGTCTGTGTTCGCTAACAGTGATATGTGTTAGAATTAAATCAATTCAGTGTAGCATTGCTTAACAGAGATGACAATTTTTGTTACAGTTTAACATTAATTTCTCTTTGTGCTCTGGCTGAGGGTACCACTACTTGAACTGATTGATTAAAAATGAGATGACAATTTCTAAAATTTGTGGGCCAAATGTATGAGTGAACAGACTAAAATGTGATTCCTTTCCCAGTTTCTCCCTCAGTAAGCACTGGAGAGTGCATTCCTGTAAATATAAATGAACAGACTTGTAAGCAAGAAGCTCACTGAAAACATGATAGTTGGATTAACATAAAGCAATTACTCTAATTTGTTACTGCCAAATTGTTTAGTTTGTCTCTAATTAAATTTACAATCTTAAATTGTAAATATAATTTGTGGCAAAAAAAAAGAAAAAAGAAAATTGGCTGTAAAAATTATTATTATTATTTTGTAATTTGGTGTGAAAAAGTGTAACTTTTTTCAGTGCAAGTTTTAAAAAAGAAAACATATGCAGAAAGCAACTTACTTTGCAATGTCTGCCTCAGCACTGGAAACACTTGCAGTTCTGCCTAGGTTGACATGCCGCCCAAGCATGGCTCCCAGCTCCCAGGCTAAATCTGTGGCCTCCCCTTCACTGAGAGCAGAGAACATGCTTATTTTTGTCTTGGATTTTATCGGTCGTTGTTCTCTGAGCTCCTTGAGGAGATCTTCTTTACGAACCTTTGGGTAAAACCAATATGTTACAGTTATAAATATTTTCTTCTGAATTAAAAGTAAAGCAAACAGCTAAATGTTTTACACATAGCATATACAAACCCTAATCAGGCTTAACATATTGTTTGACATGTTTTCTGCCATGATCCTTCTCTTTAGTTCATCTTGAGTGACTGTGTACTTTCTTTTGGTGCCTGGCACTGACAGCCTTCCCAGAACTGTATAGTTTCTTCCCTGAGCTGTTTTGCCATCTTCTCTTTCCTTAGGTATGTTGTCTTCCTCTATGCCTTCTATTTTTCTTTTCTTGGCTATGTTTTCCTCCTGCCCTATCTCAACAACCTTTTTCTCTTCTTCACTTTCTGTTTCTTCTGCTTCACTTCCCTGTGCTGCATTAGCAAAACTCATAGTCAATCACCAGTATTACAAGATTAATGTAGCACAAGTTAAATACATATAATCTGCCATATCAAAACAACAGAAATTAATGCTTGTGCACTCTATGCTGTATTTACAATAACTTCCTAAAATTTAAGAAAATAGTGACATAATTTTAGATATTTTAACTGAATTAATTTCATCAGGATTATTTAATGTTCATTAAAAAAAAAACAAATACACCTTCTAAACTACTACGCATGTTGTCCCTGATCTGTGCACGTCTTGAAAATGCATCAGCCAGTGTAAACCAGGATGTACAGTCAACCTCATCACTTAGTTCTTTGGGAGGATCCTACAGGAAGGAATTGAAACATAAATGATTTGTTTTCTTTTAGTGACATGCAAAAATACATTTTACTTACTTAATTTCAGAACTTACCTTCAGAAAGTGCTCGGCATAGAGTAACACAAATATGCCACACTCAGACATGTTTGCTTGCTCGTACCTTCAGGTTCAGGGCTGGCATGGACTCTGCAGAAAATATCCGGGACATTTTTCTTGTGAGTTTCCACATTTCTGTCAAGTAACTGAAAGAAGAAAAAAAAACTTATTAAATGTTAATTTCTATTACAACCACATTTTATTTAACTTTTTGTTAAAGCATATCTTGTCCTAGTTTTGCAACATTACACTTACTCATATCTAAAAGGGGTAGTTTGCCCTAAAACAAAAAAAAAAACCTATGATTGATCTATTAATCTATAAACACAACATGAGAACATTGTCATCTTTGAAGATTGTCCTTTTCAGATTACAGCCAATAACAACTGTCACTATAAAGCTTAATTATTTTCAATGGAGAATGAACAGTCCTTAAATGAATCTCTGTGACTGCCCTAGACTAATAAAAGTATCTATGGACTACAGTCTAATTCTTTGTTTAGCCAAACAGAAGGAAATTGTTTTATCACTTTAACAGGACAGCTGTTACTTTATAACATTAACAGGACAGCTAGGAAACTAAGATTATTCACTGATCGTTATCGATTTTTCAAGCTTGCTGATGTCAAATTAAATGTTAATTTTACTCTCATTCTGTTACATACTTGATGCATGGTTTAAGAAGGCTTGGAATATAATACATGGGTAATGACTGCTACTTAATTTGCAACTTTTCATCACAACGTATCATGTGGTCTTTTACATGCTACATGGAGTTCAAAAGCCAGTATACTTATATTTCTCACTGTATGGTAATGACTAATTCCAGGTAAACATTTCAATGTCCTCCTTTGTGTTCCATAGAAGACAGTCATGAATGATTAAAATACATTAATTTTGGGAATTTTGTGCAGTATTTAAGTAAAATGTGGGCCAATATACAACAGAACCAACCTTCGAATGTTCTGGAAAACATCCATGCTGTCACTCAGTTCCTTGGACCAGGAGTCTAGCATTAAAATGCAAGGCCTAAATGTAAAAAACTGATTAAAAACAGAGAAATCTAATAATATAAATGTTTGGTAAGGGACTAAAAGTAGCAGCATTATTTCATTGTAGGGGCAACATCACCAAATATAATTACCCAAATTTAATTACCCCAATGCAATATGCATATCTACCTCCTTCTTTGCACCAGTTTTCGCCCCCTTTTAATGTGTTCTCCTTCTTCGTTTCCAGGGAAGCATACAATCAGGAGTCTCCAGTGGTTTCTGAAAAGAAATCATTAACAGACAATATAAGTAAGATATGTTTTGATAATTGAATGTGTTCCATACACATTGCTATTTTTCAAGGGACACAATCACTTACTTTATTATAAACATCTAATATGTAATATGAAAAGTACATTACATTGGTAATTGCATAATACAACCCTATAGGTGTTGTTACTGAGAATCAACAGTCCGCTAGAAGTTAAGACTGACCAGTCATATTTGAGGTTTCCAGAGAGATGTGTAATAAGTAACAACCAGTAATAAAATAATGTAACGTTCTCACCCAAGATAATTCTCAACTATCAAAAGGTAGTCCTTTCGGAAAAAGTCCTTGTTTTTCGTCCAGTCGATGACACCTGAAAATCCACTGGAATTGCATAGAATTGCAAATATAGAAAGAGATGAAGTCAAATGAATTTATTGAGCTTTCTTAACATATCAGCAACTCCTACCTGTTTTTTAATTTTGTATAAAAATGCACTGGGTAGATCAGAGATTTTCTTCTTTTATGACGTCCTAATTCGTCATGATCAGACCTAGAAAGATTTAGTACAAAATTATTGCTAAGAATATTACGATTTGCAGTTTTATGATGCTTCAAATGAATTACCTCAATACAATGTCCATGACAATGTCATCAAGCCACATTCCATTGTCTAGAGTTGCAAGTGACTCCTTTGTCAAAAAAGGCACACAGGAGGACCTCAAAGGAAAAAAATACAAAAACACATTTTTGTATAAATGTTACAATGAGTGAAATTTCTTGTTTATACAGACAATATTTTAATGAATATTTACCCTTTATCTTTCTCCATAGATAAGCGCTATCTGTACAAAGAGGAAAAATGAATGTTAAGATTACGATATTTCAAGTGGTTTCAACCAGTGATCATCTTCAAATGAGAGAAAAAAAATCTACTTATTGAATGAGCTATCAGGAACGAAGGCCCTGGGTCAGCACAAGAAATGTAATAATAACAACAACAACAATAATAATAATTATTATTATTAATTTGTTGTTGTTGTTGTTAAAATACAGTGATAGATTACGTTTTGTCTTATATTAGACAAACTACAAAGACTGAAGTCCCTGGGTCAACTCAAGATATTTCATTATTATTATTATTATTATTATTATTGTTGTTGTTGTTGTTGTTGTTGTTGTTAACATTATTTAAATAAAGCGATTGATTATAGTTTGTCTTATATTAGATGAAGGAATGAAGTCTCTGGGTCAACATAAGAATATTATGTCCCTAGGTCAACTTAAGATATTTCATTATTATTATTGTTGTTGTTGTTGTTGTTGTTGTTGTTGTTATTATTATTATTATTAACATTATTAAAATAAAGCGATTGATTACAGTTTGTCGTATATTAGATAAAGGAATGAAGTCCCTGGGTCAACATAAGAATATTATGTCCCTGGGTCAACTCAAGATATTTCGTTATTATTTTTATTATTATTATTATTAACATTATTAAAATAAAGCGATTGATTATAGTTTGTGTTATATTAGATGAAGGAATGAAGTCCCTGGGTCAACATTACAATATTATGTCCCTGGGTCAACTCAATATATTTCATTATTATTATTGTTATTATTATTATTATTATTAACATTATTAAAATAAAGCGACTGATTACAGTTTGTCTTATATTAGATATGTCACGGTACACACACGAGGCAGGAACAGGAACACACAGACGAGGCTATAAACTCAAATAATAATATTTAATGAGGACATCAAGGCAGGACAAGGCAGGACAGAGAGACAGGATATACCGGGAAGTAACGAGTAGACCAGATGCAATCAAACTCAAAAGACAGGAACTAAATACACAGGGTAATTAACACATAATCACACAAACACAGCTGGAACATACTTAACTCATAATGACATGAAACAAGGACAGGAAACAAACCAAATATGGACACATGAGGCGGGAACACATGACACACACAACAGAACCCTGACAAGATAAAGGAATAAAGTCCCTGGGTCAACATAAGAATATTATGTCCCTGGGTCAACTCAAGTTATTTCATTATTATTATTATTCTTTTATTCTATTATTATCGTGTGTTTTGTGCTTACGAGTTAATGTCTTAAACTGCTGATTTTGTTACTGTGCTATTTAATAGTGTTTTCACTATATTTTGGATTTTCATATCCAGTGCAGAGTTGATGTTATATGGCTCGCTCAGTGAATCGCTGGCCGACTCGGTGATCAGCCGCAAAACAGTGATTCTGTTCAAATTCCCTATACAATCATAAATGATTCCCTTTGAGCTAAATTGACCTGTTTCCCTTACTTTTCTTAATGTAGGCAAACCTTGAAAAGATGTGCCGTACATTAGAAGACCAAGCAAGTGAGTTAAAAACGAAGAATGATGAGCTTGTATGCCAACTTAATGACATAAATGCCCAGAAGGCAAGGCTCCAAACTGAAAATGGTATGTAAATACTGAATATACCATACACACAATGGCACAGTACTGTGCAAAAACCCAATACTGGTATCATACTACTCTTTTGTGACTACTTTATAAATTATACATTGTCTCATACTAGGTGAATTTGGCCATAAATTGGAGGAGAAAGAAGCTCTCGTTTCTCAACTGACAAGAGGCAAACAGGCTTACACTCAGCAGATTGAGGAACTCCAGTGCTCACCTGGAGAGGTTAAGGTGTGTACCTACCAAAAAGATTACCTTATCAACTACTGTTTATAGCTATGATTATAGCTGTGTACAACAAGAATGGAAACATTTTCACTTCAATGTTTTTCTGATTTTAATGCCAAGAAGGCCCATGCGGTTCAGTCTGCCCGCCATGACTGTGATTTGCTCAGAGAGCAGTATGAGGAGGAGCAGGAGGCCAAAGCTGAACTCCAGCGTGGAATGTCTAAAACCAACAGTGAGGTGGCTCAGTGGAGAACCAAATATGAGACTGATGCCATCCAACACACTGAGGAGCTTGAATAAGCCAAGTAAATACAATAAAGAATAAACATTTTCAGCACTCTACATTGGAGACAGTGGAATCTGAGAAACCAGAGATCCAGACTGCACTTGAAGAAGCTGAAGAACTGTTACCAAATCAATTAATTAATAACATAGCATTACTTATTTTTTCCTGTGAGGTTGATACGATTCTTATTATAACTACTATCCATCAGGGCACCTTGGAGCATGAAGAGTCCAAGATACTTTGTGTGCAGCTGGAGCTGAACCAGGTGAAGAGCGAGATTGACAGGAAGCTTGCTGAGAAGGACGAGGAGATGGAACAGATCAAGAGGAACAGCCAAAGAGTGATTGATTCCATGCAGAGCACTCTGGACTCTGAGATCAGAAGCAGAAATGATGCCCTGAGAGTCAAAAAGAAGATGGAGGGAGATCTGAATGAGATGGAGATCCAGCTGATTCATGCCAACCACCAGGCTGCTGAGGCCCAGAAACAGCTCAGGAACGTCCAAGGCCAACTCAAGGTATCTTTCTGTAGAATGTAGAAATTCAACACAGCTTGTAGATGTAGAAATTCAACATTCAACATAGAAATACAACATGTAGAAATTCAAGTTAGCAGCTTCAAGTACCTCGGTGTAAACATCTCCGAGGACCTGACTTGGACTACACACATCCAAACACAGGTTAAGAAAGCCAGGCAAAGACTGTACCATCTGCGACAGCTGAGGAAATTCAGGGTCTCACCAACAATCCTGAAAACTTTCTATGCAGGGACCATAGAAAGTGTATTGACTCAGTGCATCTCAGTGTGGTATGGAAACAGCTCCAGCCAAGATTGCAAGGCCCTGCAGAGAGTTGTGCGCTTAGCTGAGCGTATCTCTGGGTCGGCTCTCCCCTCTATGCAGGACATCTACCTCAAACGCTGCAGAGGCAGAGCTGTCAAAATCATCAAGGACTCAAATCACCCTGGAAACTGCCTCTTCACTATGCTGCCATCTGGTAAGCACTTCCGCAGCCTGATGGCAAAAACCGAGAGACTTAGGAGGAGTTTCTTCCCCAAGGCCATCAGGCTCCTGAACTCAAAGTCAGCCTCCTAACATCATCTGACTTACTTCAAATCACTAATCACACATTCATTACTCTCTACCTCATAACTGTCAGTGTCATTTGCTCATTTGCACACTTGCACACAACACTTTCTGTGTCTTGTAACATATCTTATCTTTATATTTATTTTATTTTTTGTGATTGGCTGCTTCATGTCAACCATGTACAACCTGTTTGCACATTCCTCTCTGTACAGTCATGCTTATCTTAATATTTAATTCTACAGCTTACTGTCATGCACATTCTTTTATATTTTATATTTTATTCTTTATATCTTATTTTTTATTCATTTTATCTTATGTTTACTTCCCTTGTGTTGTTTTTTCAATATTTGCACTGTCCATGGAGCGGACCCGACTCTCATTTCACTGCTGGTTATACAATCTCTGTATAGTCGTGTATGTGACAAATAAAACTTGAAACTTGAAAACACATATTAATTGTTTGATAATATGAATATGATACATAATTTAAATGAAACATGATTTGCAACTAACAAATAAAGAAACATTACCACAGGATGCCCAACTGCACCTTGATGAAGCTCTCAGAGGACAGGAGGACATGAAGGAGCAGGTGGCCATGGTGGAGCGCAGGAATAACCTGATGCAAGCAGAGATCGAGGAGCTGAGAGCTGCACTGGAGCAAACAGAGAGAGGCCGCAAATTGGCGGAGCAGGAGCTGGTTGATGCCAGCGAACGTGTGGGACTGCTGCACTCACAAGTACAGAAAAATTATACTTGGAGCAAATTCAGGTTACATGATAACCAAGTTTTAGTTAAAGGGGTGGTTGACTGTTTTTTTTGTAGGCTTGATTGTGTTTATGGGGGGCAGCCTAGCATGTGTTCATGCTTGTTTTTTTTAAAAACACATTATTTTTCACATAATTTATCTTTATTCCACACCTCTCTGTCCCTTCTCTGACAAACGCCTCGATTTATTTCCTGGTTTTATGAAGCTCCTCCATAAGAAATACGCAATGGGCTGAGATTGGTTAGCTGGCTCAGTGTGTTGTGATTCGCTAAACCGCCTCTACTGCACGTCTGAACGTCCCGCCCCTCACCTCAGTGGCATGTGCTCCGGTTGAATTGTAAACAGTGGCGTTGTCTATAATGCTTATCAATTTGAGCCCGATTGAGACCCAGAGGATAGTAGTGAAGAGGATCGTGCAGAACCTGTGCAAGCACGGCTCTTAATGGTATGTTTGGTTGTTGTTGTCTCATACTTTTAAATACGCTGCTATTTGTAAGTGCTACTGCTTCTGTTAGCTTTTAATATATGGTTTTATCCTGATTAAAGCTTTAATACAGCACAGCAACCGCACGCGTGTCCATTTATAATGCTTCTCATTGCTGTGTGAAAATAAGTGTATAATTGGAACAGTTTGTTGGAGCTGATCTGACGATCTGAATGAGAGAGAGAGAGAGAGAGAGATGCAGAGCAGGGGTATAAGAGGAACAGTATTAAGAACCGCTGCTTTAGAACACATGATTTTGAAACTTGAGAATCCATTAGAATCGTTAGAAGACAGAATCGCGATTCATATGAATAGATTTTTACGTATACATCCCTAGTTTTCTCTTCCTCTTCTCTAAAGCAGCGCAGCATGGCCTCGCCCCTTTTGCTGCGTGTTCCCGCGGGCGGGGTTTATCTGGGTCTGTGACGTATCAGACCCGGGAAGTAACTCGTTGTAGTCCCTTACCTGTCGTTTTTGTAGGCATTAAACTGCCAGAATTTTAAAAGACGATATCTCCGTTTGCATTGAACTTTCAGCGCCGCAACTCTGCAGATATTGTTTATGCTCAAACAGCAACATTACACACTAACTAATGTTAAAAAAGTGAAATTGCATTCAACCACCCCTTTAAATGGTCACTAAACTACCTGCTTAAATCCCACAGAATACAAGTTTTATTAACACCAAGAAGAAGCTTGAGACTGATCTGGTCCAGGTTCAAGGTGAGGTGGATGATGCAGTCCAGGAGGCCAGAAATGCAGAGGAGAAGGCCAAGAAGGCCATCACTGATGTGAGTGTTTACATTCTGTTGCTCTGTTCTAATTTAAACAGTTGTTTGACTTTGCATAGTTGAGTGTGGTAACAAGGGGAACATTCATGAAAGGCATTTCTGTCTAAGTTGCCTAGTTCATTTTAATTTGGCTTATATTTCAGGCTGCCATGATGGCTGAGGAGCTGAAGAAGGAGCAGGACACCAGTGCTCACCTGGAGAGGATGAAGAAGTACCTGGAGCTGACTGTCAAAGACCTGCAGCACCATCTGGAGAGTCTGGCCATGAAAGGTGGAAAGAAACAGCTCCAGAAACTGGAGTCCAAGGTAAATTACAGGCTAAATACAGTCTTAGCTTAACTGACTTTGGCAGAGATTTGACAGGTGACCAGTGTTGGGCACGTTACTTTAAAAAAGTAATTAGTTATAGTTACTAGTCACTTCTCACAAATAGTAACTTGAGTTACATCATTATAAAAGTAACTAATTACCAGGGAAAGTAACTATTGTGTTACTTTTTTTTTAAAATGTTTAAATATGTCAAATAACTTGGATGCCCCCAAAATTAAATATGTTAAATGAATGAAATGGACACTAAATAGAATAAATTATTATAATAAAACATTGTACATTAATCTACACTATTTATCTATTGATAAATAGTAGATATTTACTATATCTACTGTTATAGTATATCTACTGACTTAGCATCAGTCAGTCAAGCATTATAATATGATATTATGATAATTTAGCATTATATGATGGTAGAACTTTAGTAATTAGAATAACCAAGTATGAATGCATATTTGCAGGGCCGCTGCTGGCCAAATGGGTGCCCTAAGCAGGATTGTATTGTTGTGCCCCCTTCCTCAAATATTATGGAAGCTAAAAAAAAACACCTACTATAGGGGTCAAAATAGAACTTTAATAAAATATAAAAGTAAATAAATAAATAAATTGTAATTAAATTGTATTATTTACTAATTAAAAACTGTTTTACTTCATTGTGTATGTATGTATTTATGTAGCACCATGGTCCCGAGAGGCAACGACATTTTGTTCCACTGTATGTCCCCACATGTAGCGGAATGACAATAAAGCTCAACTTGAACTTACAATTGTAGCTCTAGACAGTTAGGCTACAAATGGCTGATTTTATTAATACAGTTGTCTGATTGATTTTATAGTCTTAAAGTGCCCCTAATTATGGATTTTTGAAAATTACCTTTCATGCAGTGTGTAACAGCTATAAGTGAATGAAAACATCGTGCAAAGTTTTAAATCTGAAAGTACAGCGTGTATAAAGTTATTGTCTCTCAAAAGAAAGAGTCGACTCTGAATCATTGAAATGAGTCATTTTTAAAACTAATCTTAAGCCGTTTCATGTTGACTTCAATCTGAAACATTAGCATATTGCCCGCCCACTTGTTGCCACTAGGTGCCACTTTTGGAGAGTTCAAAATAGCTGTTTCCATGGTAATGCTGTACACATAGCAGCACTGGCTCACAAAAATGAAATCGAATGCTTTAAATGAAATCGACCAATCGGACCAATCACCGCAGATTAGCGTCACGCAAAGGAGGGGTTTGGAAAAATGAATCGTTGAGCGAATCGTTTGGGAGTCGTTGAGCAAATAAGGTAAAAATAAATGCATATTATAAGAAAATGAAAGGGTTTTTTGATCTTGCATGCATGTCAACCTGTTGTTGGGGACACCCAAAACCAAAATATGACCCTTTCATAACCCATAATAGGGGCACTTTAAGCATTCGGAAATCATGCAAAAGAAAATTAAGCAGTTTTACTACGAAAACCAGGGTTAATTTTTGTAAGGGTTGTGATGTCCACATGCTTTTGTTGAAGAAATTATAGAGGCTGTGTCATCTATAGCAAAAAGATGGCCAAAAATGAAAGATTAAGTGGATATTTGAATTAAATGTTTGGTCAATAGCCTATTAAACAAGGATATGATCGTCCTGTAAGTGTAACAGCAGCAATGACAAGGCCTTTGGCTCCCTTTGCAGGCATTTGTCATGACATTTAATGTTGAAAAAAAACAAGACACCATCACAAAATTTGAAATGGTTTTACTGGTTATAATGGGACTTGTATTGGTTTTAATGGAAACTGTAATGGACCCTGTTGGTCTCTACTGTTAATTGGTCACCTTCTATTGGTGGCTTGTTAAAACCAATAAATCCTAATGGAATATGTCCCAAAACACACTACAGAAAACCATTTTATTAATGGCTTTAATGGTTAAAAGTTGATGGTTTGTAATTTTTGTAATGTATTTGTGATTCATTTGTGATGGTGTTAGAATTTTCTGAGATGTTTATTTATTTTTTTCAGCAGGGTTGCCTCGTTGTTTTTATATAATGCATTTTAAGTCATTTTAAAGGCTGTTGTTGGCTTAGGTTTGTTTTTATAACCACAAAAATCTTATTCTTAATTCTTTGTAAACTATTATTTGAAGCAACAAAACCATGGTTAATTTGCGGTTACCATGGCTACAAGAACCATTTTTTTTTGTTGGTATTATTAGTGTTAAAACCATGGCTAACTTTGTAAGGGAACATGGAAACTTGATGCGTTGGTGGTGGTGAAATTATTACCGACATTAAAACACGTAATTAACCTCA
The DNA here is from genome assembly GCA_027422415.1 of Schizothorax lantsangensis. Taxonomy (NCBI): domain Eukaryota; kingdom Metazoa; phylum Chordata; class Actinopteri; order Cypriniformes; family Cyprinidae; genus Schizothorax; species Schizothorax lantsangensis. Next base: position 82,742 of record JAPDDO010000338.1, read on the forward strand.
ACACCCAAAAAAGTTTCACAGGATTATGAATGTAGCCTACCTGAAAGCGATGCACGGGCTTCGTTTTCATCTTTTTGTTTTTCTATTCTTGGTGCCGGCCAAGAATATAATGTCTTATTTTGGAAAATTGTATTGGAAGTGTAATTATAATTTTTTTTGACGCAAGTCCCATTCGTTTACATGGAGAGGGCGGGGTTTATGACCTGTACTGCAGCCAGCCACCAGGAGGCGATCAAAGAGCCCACAGCTTCACTTTTCAGGACGTGCGAGTCACACCCGATTCAGCCGCAAACATGAGGTGCGAGCAATCGCGTGCATGGATGCGGGAATGGCGCGTCACTTTTTTTTTTTTTTGCAACTGGGACGGTGCCCTCCCCGGGAGTTGGTGCCCTACGCAAACTGCGTACTCTGCGTATAGGGAGTGGCGGTACTGCATATTTGTCATGTTGACTGAACTTAGGACTATTGGTGGTGCTTAAGATATTGTTTGTCATTTAGTGTTTCTATAAAAAAAGGGGGAAAAAATGTATAAGATAACAAAACTACTACGAATTCTACTACTAATAACAATATAAAACACACTAAGGATTAATAAGCTGTTGGGTTCATGAATATTAATCATGTTGGCTGCGTTCACTCGAATTGATTTGCTAAAATCAAAACAGGGATGATAATAGGTGAGCACCAGCCAATGAGATTATCGTTTGTGCATTAGCTCCGCCCACTACCAGAGAATCCGACAGTTCTTAAAAGCTGAAGAATTCCAAAGAAACTCCGTTATTTTGACAGGAAAACACAAGGAATATCGTTTACATGTAGCGTGTCAATTTTGCATGTTATGTAAGACTCTTTTTCGCTGTATCTTTCTTTGTGTAGATTTCTTCGCCTTCACACTAGAGTTTACGGTACTTCAAATACGGTATACTGCACATCCATTCAGATGAAATGAAAAATTACATTTTAATAATATAATAAATTATAGTAACGCCGCATTTTATTGTTAGTAACTGTAACGTCGTTGTAACGGGGGAAACAAAATTAGTTTGATTACTCGTTACTGAAAAAAATAACGCCGTTAGTAACGCCGTTTATTTATAACAACGGGTGCAGGTGACAACAATAACTCTCTACTGAAGGTGCGTGAGTTGGAGGCTGAAGTTGAAGCTGAACAGAGACGTGGTGCAGACGCTGTGAAAGGAGTGCGCAAATATGAAAGGAGAGTGAAGGAGCTCACCTACCAGGTAAAAATACACTGGATTTAGAAATGTACCCCCTTTCATAATATACAGGTGCATCTCAATAAATTAGAATGTCGTGAAAAAGTTCATTTTTTCTTGTAACTTATTTCAAAAAGTGAAACTTTCATATATTTTAGATTCATTACATGTAAAGTAAAACATTTCAAAAGTTTTTTTGTTTTAATTTTGATGATTAGAGTTACAGCTCATGAAAGTCAAAAATCAGTGTCTCAAAATATTAGAATATTTACATTTGAGTTTCAATAAATGACCATCCATACAGTATAAATTCTGGATATCTCTTGTTCTTTGAAACCACAATAATGGGGAAGACTGCTGACTTGGCAATGATCCAGAAGACGAACATTGACACCCTCCACAAAGAGGGTAAATCACAGAAGGTCATTACTGAAAGGTGTGGCTGTTTACAGAGTGCTTTATCAAAGCATATTAAATGCAAAGTTGACTAGAAGGAAGAATTTGGGTAGGAAAAGGTGCACAAGCAACAGGGATGACCGCAAGCTTGAGAATACTGTCAAGCAAAGCTGACTCAAACACTTTGAATGCTTCAAAAGGAGTGGACTGAAGCTGAAGTCAGTGCATCAAGAGTCACCACACTCAGACGTCTTCAGGAAAAGGGCTACCAAGCCACTTCTGAACCAGAGACAACGTCAGAAGCATCTTACCTGGGCTGTGGAGAAAAAGAACTCAGTGGTCCAAAGTCCTCTTTTCAGATGAAAGTAAATTTTGCATTTCATTTGACAGTGTAGGCCTTCACTTTCACGTCACTGAGAATGATTAAAACAGAATCCGGGTGTTATTGCTCAGTCTCTGTGATCTGATCAGCGAGTTTCTGTAAAGCTGATCTGGCGTTCGCGTGCGGTGGAATGTAGACACTCACGAGAATGAACGAACAGAACTCCCGCAGCGAATAGAACGGCTTGCAGTTAATGAAGAGCGTTTCTAGATCATAACAGCACATCTTCTTTAACACAGTTACATCTGTACACCACCTCTCATTGATGTAGAAGCACGTCCCGCCGCCGCACGATTTCCCCGTTGATTCTGCCTCGCGATCTGCTCTGATCAGCTGGAAGTTAGGAAGATGTAACGCGCTGTCCGGTATGGTATCCTTCAGCCAGGTTTCCGTGAAACACAGAGCAGCAGAGTTTGAGAAATCCTTATTTGTCCGGGAGAGCAGGAGAAGTTTGTCCGTTTTGTTGGGTAGAGAGCGGAGATTCGCAAGATGGATGCTAGGCAATGGCGTTCTTAATCCGAAGCTTCACGAGCGCCCTGGCGCGCTTCCCCCGTCTGCGCGTCCTGTAGCGTCTAAACAACACCGCAGCTCCGCCAACTATAATGTCCAGCAAAGCGTCCGAGTAATCAAAATCCGGTAAAAGATTTTGTGGTGTGTTCTGCCGAATGTTCAGCAGTTCATCCCTGGTAAAGCTGATCGTGTTTGAGAAACAAAAAACAGGAAAAACAAACAAAAACAGTACAAACACTGGAGAGCAAAGCACAGTAGCTGCCATCTGCGGCGCCATCACGAGCATAAAAAAAAATGTTGTGTTATTATGTTGTGATGCCTGAATTTTCTCAGCAGTGCCAGCTCAGGTATACATCATAACTACAATAATTATTATGTATTCCTGCTTTAATACTTGAATTTCCATGCAGGAAACTACTTAAGTATTTCTGACACAGATGCAAACATTACATGATGTTAGTCTTATTAACCAGATGGTTTAAGGACAATCGCAATTAGAGTAATAGCATCGTAAGTACACTAAAAGAGCTGCATACTAGCATTCATGCACTACCTTTCTCTGTAAGACTCAACTGTGTTAAAGCAACTACTAATGTCTAGTCTTGGAAAGAGATTTAAAATAAGCCTTTTCCAGGTTAAAAATAACAATAACACAATAAGCACAAATGTAAATATAAGAAGTCAATAATAATTAAACTTCACATAAGGAACAATATAATGATAATCAAACTTACCTTTATAGTCATCTTGTTAGTTGTTCGCGGTCCATGTTAATGCTGGTGAAGAGTTTCATTTCTATTTTACTTACGTTTAACTAACTAGGTCGATGCTTCTTACTTAACCTCCTAGTAACGCCTTAGCAAACCACCTTAAATAGTCTAGGAGCACTCTAGAAACCACTCGGAAAACCTTAGTTACCTCAGAATTCAAATAATAATTTGTTGTTTTATGAGACTTTTAACCTGGTTCAGCTGTAAAGCTCTGAAGAAGGATCTTGGCGTAAACATGAAGATGTAACCCATCACTGGCAAACAACCCTTAGCAGTAACTCATTCTATCAAAAATAAATGAGGACATCATTCTTTATTTTTAGATGATGAAAGCTGTAGTGGCCTGTGAATTGACACTGAGCCTCAGCTGCAGTGTCAATACTTTATACTTTATTTGAATCTGCAGTTGGATCATGACATTTTATATAAACTATAAAAAAATGCTGAGCTTAATTTAAACCATAAAACCAGAAAGTTTATGAAGCTCACATCCATTTGACGTCATTTTGCCAACTGATAAAATAAATAAACCTTACCTCACATCTCTGACCAAAACTTACGTGTGGATTTCTGTCATGTGGAGGCAGCACCGATACTCTCTCAAAAACATCATCCATGTGTGTCTTTTCTGATTAAATGCACATTTTCGTTGGCGCTGGTCCCTTTGTGGCTGTTATCTGACGAAATCTCCTCAGAACAAATTGGCGCAAAGCCCAAGAGTGACGCACGCTTCAGTGAGAGGCGTAGTCACGCACACAGGACGCAGCATTGGGCGTGTCTACCCTAATTCCAATTGGACGAGTGTAAAATCAGAAGTAATTGTGGCTTCAACTTTTAACTTATTATTCAACAATTATTTAAACAATAACTTGTTTGTATTGTTAAGTAATATACTTTAAAATGTAATCTATTCCTGTGAAGCAAAGCTGAATTTTCAGCATCATTACTCCAGTGTCACATGATCCTTCAGAAATCATTCTAATATGCTGATTTATAATCAGTATTGAAACTGTTGTGCTGCTTAATTTTTAATTTTTTTGGAACCTTATACTTTTTTCTTTGATACTTTGATGAATAAAAAGTTAAAAAGTACAGCATTCAAAATAGAAATCTTTTTAACAATATAAGTCTTTACTATTACTTTTTATCCATTTAACACATCCTTGCTGAATAAAAGTATTAATCTCTTTAAAAAAAAAAAATTACTGGCCCCAAACTTTTGAATAGTAGTGTATATTTTAACACAATTTTTTATTTTGAATAAAAAGTTTTTTTTTTTTTACTTTTTATTTATCAGATAAATCCTGAAAAAAAGTATCACAGGTTCCAAAAAATATAAAGCAGCACAACTGTTTCCAATGTTGATTATAAATCAGCATATTAGAATGATTTCTGAAGGATCATGTGACATTGGAGACTGGAGTAATGATGCTGAAAATACAGCTTTGCTTCACAGGAATACATTATATTTTAAAGTTTATTAAAATAGAAAAGTGTTATTTTAAATTGCAATACAATTTCACAAAATTTCATTTGTTTTCTGTAGTTTTTTTTCAAATAAATGCTGCCTTGATGAGCATAAGAAACTTCTTTAAAAACATAAAAAATCTTACTGATCCCAAACTTTTGAATGACACTCTCTCTCTCTCTCTCTCTCTCTCTCTATATACAGTATATATATATATATTAGAGGTGTAACGGTACATGTATTCGTACCAAATCGTTTCGGTACGGGTCTTTTGGTTCGGCACGTGTACCGAACGAATAGTTTTTTGTTTTTTTTCAGGAAATTCAAATAATAAATGTGTTAATATGTGTTATGTCATATATACACTGCCCTCCAAAAGTTTGGAATCACCCCTGGCAAAGTGTGGTTTTGGATGATATCAGCATAAATCCTTATAATTTTTTGGTGCAAATACATTAAAGTAACTTGACATTATCATTGAAGACCAGCAATAATAATTTTCATTTTGATTACATAATAATGGCAATATATACATGTCAAAGTCAGACATGCCCCTTTGCCAGCTGTGATGCCTGGTTACTGGTTTAAACTTGGCCCAGGTTTTTAAAAGATTTTTGGGTCAGCACACCTTAATAGCTTCAACCTCCTGCAACCCCCCTCTCCCCCACACCTATACTGCAGATAAAAAAAGATGATGTGTGCCAGGTCTTCAAAAAGAACAAAAGAAGGAAAGCACCAGGCCCAGATGGTGTGTCACCAGCCTGCCTAAAAACCTGTGCTGACCAGCTGGCCCCCATCTTCACACAGATCTTCAACAGATCACTGGAGCTGTGCGAAGGCCCCTCATGCTTCAAACGCTCCACCATCATCCCCATCCCAAAGAAACCCAAAATTACTGGACTTAATGACTACAGACCTGTGGCTCTAATGTCTGTGGCCATGAAATCATTTGAAAGACTGGTTTTGGCTTATCTGAAGGATACCACTGGACCCCCTGCAGTTTGCCTACAGAGCAAACAGGTCTGTGGATGATGCAGTCAACATGGGACTGCACTTCATCCTGCAGCATCTGGACAGACCAGAGACTTATGTGAGGATCCTGTTTGTAGACTTCAGCTCCGCTTTTAACACCATCATCCCGGACACACTTCAGAATAAACTGACACAGCTCTCCGTCCCCACCTCCGTCTGCCAGTGGATCAACAGCTTCCTGACAGCTTCCTGACTAGCAGCTAGTGAGACTGGGAAAATTCTCATCCAGCACCCGCACCACCAGCACTGGAGCCCCTCAGGGCTGTGTTCTCTCCCCACTGCTCTTCTCTCTCTACACCAACGACTGCACATCTAAAGAACCCTCTGTCAAGCTCCTGAAGTTTGCAGACGACACCACACTTATCGGCCTCATTCAGGGCGGTGACGAGTCTGCTTACAGACAGGAGGTTAAGGAGCTGGCTGTCTGGTGCAGTCTTAACAACCTGGAGCTCAACACGCTCAAAACAGTGAAGATGATCGTGGACTTCAGGAGAAACCCCCCTGCTCTCCCCCCACTCACCATCATGATCAGCACGGTGACTGCAGTGGAGTCATTCAGATTCCTGTGCACCACCATCTCCCAGGACCTGAAGTGGGACAATCACATAGTCTCCATTGTGAAAAAGGCCCAGCAGAGGTTGTACTTCCTTTGTCAGCTGAGGAAGTTCAACCTGCCACAGGATCTGCTGAAATAGTTCTACTCTGCCATCATTGAATCCGTCCTCTGCACTTCAATAACTGTCTGGTTCAGCTCAGCTACCAAAGCTGACCTCAGAAGACTACAGAGGGTAGTCCGGACCAGAGCATGTGAGCGGAGCGGGGAGCGGAGCGTGCGAAATATAGTCGGAGCGCGGAGTGGGTTTTTATCCAAAGGCCGGAGCGATCGCTCTGTCTCGCTCCTGTTCCGCTCCAATACCGCTCACACCACGAGCCTAGGGCATGCACAAATCCACCCAGAATTCACCTGTGCCTTCAACAATTAACAAAACTGTCAGCCTACACTTCAAAAATCATTCGTTGTGAAGGACAGATGGAGTTCGTGAAATATTTCCAAAAGCAAACCGACAGGTCATACAGGTGCACAATTCCTGTCAAAAAAATAGATGATAACGATGTTGAACATGATCAGGAATGTGGTGATACGATTTCAGTAAGTAAGGATTCGTATTTTAATCTAAAAAGACACATCATGCGGAAACATGACAGTGTGCTGTGCGGACATGGGGAGGCCAGAGCAAAACGTGAGCATTTTGAATATGGTTGAAATAGGAAATATTGGCTAATAATCAATTAAATAAGTTTTGTCATACGAATATTTTAATGTAGCCTACTTAACCCTGTCCGTGATTTTTTTATTTCATAGAGAAAGAGATATAAATATATGTTCTATTTTGACTGATGTTGCTGTTGCTGTGAGTTCTTTATAGGATATAGGCTGCGTGGCGTATGCCTCGCGGAGCGGGTTTGCTGAGTGTTGATTTTCCTTTCCGCACCTATGTTAACAGATTAGAGCAGCCACACTGCCTGCGGAATATGAGCGTATCAGGTGCGCGGTCCAACCACACTGCAAACCCCCGCGACAGAATAGAAGTGAAGCGGATTTTTTCCGCAGCAGTCATGCAACAAACCCGCTCCACGTCCACCACGCAGACAGTGTGTCCCAGGCATAAGGCTTCAGTTGAAAATGGCAGGTGTTAGGTATGCAGAGGAATTTTTAATTTGAGCGAGCGTGGAGCGATTTCACCGGAGCGGGATGAAATTGTAGGTGAGCGGGGAGCAGAATTGAGCGGAGCGGTCTGCTGCGACTTTGAGCGGTGGAGCGGGGGGAGCGAACACTCACGTGAGCGGAAATTTTCACCGCTCAGCTCCGCTCACATGCTCTGGTCCGGACTGCTGAGCGAATCATTGGTACAACCCTCCCTACTCTCCAAGAACTGTACTTATCCAGAGTGAGCAAAAGGGCTGGCAAAATCATTCTGGACCCCTCACATCCAGCACACTCCCTCTTTGAACTGTTGCCATCTGGTCGACGCTACAGAGCTCTGAGCACCAGAACGACCAGACACAGGAACAGTTTCTTCCCTCAGGCAGTCCATCTCATGAACACTTGACATTAACGTGGAACACACAACACATAACACTATTTACATTATTTATTCATCACACATACATATTTTTCATTTCAATTTGCACATATCAGACATGTACACACATAATTGTCTATATTATATATTGTGTTTTTGCTATTTTGTACATTGCCTATTTGTATATTTGTATATTATTCTTTTATTATCTGTGTCTTGTCCTGTTGCTGTCATTCTGTTGCACTGTGGAGATTCTGTCACTATAACAAATTCCTCGTATGTGTAAACAAACCTGGTCAATAAAGCTCATTCTCATTCTCATCTTTCAGAGTCGGGACATGCAAGGTGAGAATGTTTGAAGTGCCCGACTATCTTTCTCCATATCGCCATACAGTTGGAAATGCTGCGCTGGCTCAGAACTCCTTCATGCACGGCTAACCAGAGGGTATGAGCCATTCAGCCAAGACTGTTCAAACCACAATCTTATATGACTTTATCCGGCCATTATCTCGCAGCACAACATGTACCATATCTTTCGTTGTTCCACTGATCTAACATGCTCACGAGTGCCCTCGCTATAGCAGCACCGGTGTGAGAGCCCGGGCATTCTTGCGCTTGAAGCATTACTCTCTTCATCTCAAAAGTTTTCCTCAATCCACTGAGCAGTAAGACTCAACATACTCACTGGATTTAAGTCGGAGCTCCATATGTCAGTAGTAAAACTTATATCAGTCACATTTTTGCCCAAAAGCATGTAGATGTGAGTTGCCCCTTCATTGTATAGAGCGGGAAGCAAAATGTCAGCAAAGTGCCGCTGGCTAGGGAGGGAGTAGTGCAGTTCAATAAATCAATAAGCTGACGAAATCCAAAATCCTCAACAATGCTGAATGGTTGGTCATCAATTGCAATCATTTCAATAACTTCGCATGTGATAGCTTTTGCTTTGGCACGGTCATCGTATTGTCAAGTGTTTGTTGGGCTGGCTCTTTGGTAGTGGGTGACGCTGTTTGTTTGGCAATTATTTTCGTCTGATAATCGTTATAAATTTCGGGATGGCTAAACTTTAGATGGCTTATTAGATTAGTTGTATTGAAGTTTTTTTGCTCTACTGCCTCCTCGCATTACCTCATATTTGCAGCTGTTGCAAATTCTAGTCTGATGTCTTCTTTTTTCATGACGAAAAACTCCCACACCGCTGACATCTTGCTTTCTCTCTAGCAATAAAGCTTCTAACACGCGCTTCTGCTTCGTGCAACATCACAGAAAGCATCAATCAAAACTCTAGTAGCCAGTGGCTCAAACTGCAGAAATAATCCATAATTTATCGGCTTTAAGAGCCTAATTTTGTTATTGGACCGATAATGATAATATTAAAAATAACATTTATCGTCCGATACTGATATGGCCGCCGATATATCGTTCATCCCTAAATAAAATTTAAGTAAAAAATTGTGTTCCTGTTTTATGTCAGTGTCACAGCTTGCGGACGATCGCCATCCAGAAGCTTCACGTTGTAACAGCCCACAGTTCTGTCACTATGTATTAGAGTGGTTTGCAGTTCTACTACCGTCCTCTTGGGGCTCTAAGCGGGATAACTCCTCTAATATAAGCAGGTGTAGTAGTAGAGGGAGAGTATTGTTTGGTTAGGAAGAAGCATGGCCGCCTTCCCATGCTTCCCTCCATGCTGAAGAGTCCGGATTGAGAAACTTTAATGTTTCAAGCTCAATCAATGCAAGTGTTTACTATGTTTGGTGTGTTGTAACCTTTTATCAATTGACCAGGGGTATGAAATTGTAATTTGTTTGTCAGGTTTGCTCATCGTTGAATGTGCTGGTTAGCATGCTAATGCTCAGTTTGTATATTGTGTTTTAGAAGGACTCTTTAATATTGGTAGTTTCATACTACTAGCATATTCAGAGTGCACATGGAAAGTATTCCTGTGCTAGGACTTCTACTTCACCACCGGATTTGAACTCGTTTGGGATACTCAGGGGCGGACTGGCCATCGGGAGAACCGGGACAATTCCCGGTGGCCTGGCAGCCAATTTGGCCCGCTACCCTACCCTACTTTTTTTTTTTTTTTTTGCCTGCCGAATGTATACTAAAGTGATTATTTCCGAATTCGCCATTCAATAATAAAACTCCAATAAATCATGAATCGGCTAGTCTTCTTGGCTGGCAACGCGATTTGCCTCGCGCACGCTCCGCGCATCCGCGCGTCCGCCAAAAGGATGCGAGAATGAGTAGAAGCGCCCTGGTGGAGCAGAGAGGCAAATCTGTCCTGTTTATGACTTCAAGTGCAGGTCAGTTACATCTGTAAATAGACAGACTATTGTAGTTTTGTCTTAGTTTACTTAGTTAAACTGCTAGCAAATGTTAGCAGTAGCAGTAAATTGCTGCAAAATTACCAAAATGACAATTACTATTGTAAAGAGTAGGACTTTAGCAGACAAATATTCACATCGTTTTATAACAGTTTTAGAGGGAGCTAAGGCAGACAACAACACGACCCTTACGAAAATGAACCGTGGTTTCACTTAAAATAAAACCAAAAACCATGGTTACTATAGTTAAACCATGGTAACCACAAATTAACAATGGTTTTGCTACACTATATAGCTTCACCATGGTATTTGGAGTAAAACTCTGGTTACAAATGATAATCAATCTGCCAAAAAAACATGGTTACTATACTTTTACCATAGGCCTAATAAAACCATGGTTAATTTTCCTTAGGACAAAACTCGTGATAATGCAAAAACATGTTAAGTATTAAGATTTTTCTATAAAGGTATATTCAAGATGTAGCTATGATTGTACTAATTTTGAAATTTAGGAAAGATAAAACAATAACACATGGTCCTAATGTAATAATTTTTTCTCAAATAAATGTATACTATGTGCAAACAAATTACAATGAGGTGGTTGTTTTGCAACAAGGTGGAGACGTGTTGATGAAAAAGTGACAGGTACAAGAAAAAAACACACATGAGAGACAGAGAGATGTCAGAGAATATGAAGAGACTAAAAATGAAAATGGAAGTTCAAGAGATAACCTTTAATTATTTTGCGCGCCCCCAGCCTAGGGATTTAAACTTTTATGTGATGATGATGATGGCCATACAAAAAGTATTGTTGTCCGTGGTTTCAAAATTTGTTGTGGGTGTATGTGATGGCCTGGATGCGTGTGAGATTTCCCGGCCTGAAATTATGTCCCAGTCCGCCCCTGGGGATACTCACTCCATGTCTGAAACGTTTTGGGAGCACCTGGGAACTGGTGTATGTTTGGACAAACAGTGGTCACTCCTTGAAATTTCTATCGTTCTCAAGCATCATCATCACCATCGTTATTGTCATTATCACCAATATCATCTTCATCAACGATAAGTACATGAGACATCCACAAAAAGACATTCATGATTTTTTTGGACAATGTGCACATTTATTTTCCATCTATGAGTAATACTCACTGTTATGTCAAAAGCTAACAAGTCATTGAGCATTTTCATTTCATCTGCTGTAATGGTCCATGCTGATTTTTGTATTAATAATGATTTAGTAACTTGCATTTGTGGGTCTCTTTTTTTTTTCTTTTGGTTTGCACCCATGCTATACTTACTGAAGTTTTATTCTGATTTAAGGTACATGTATTAAGAATGGTTGGTGGGCCCCTCCCTCATTAATTTTGTGGCAGGCATCTTTTTTTAAAATAAAGGAGAGCGGTTACAACGTGCTTGAGACTCTTTAGCTCTGCCCACGGCACGCCTCCAGGAACCCGACTGTTTTAAGAGAGAAGCGTAAAGCTGTATCTGTCTAATGTAAATCTGATAAAACTGAAGACACTTCGGAAATATGAAGGATGCACTACTACTCTACAGGTACTTAAAATTTAACATGAGATTGGCAGAAACTGTGTGTTATATCCGCTTTAAGGTGATTCCTGTCTGTGAACTTTATTTAACATTTAACAGTTATTTCCTGAGTGAATACATATGTGTTTTTTAAGGGTTACTTTATGTCTGAAACTCTTTCCACATTTAGGGCATGTGAAAGGCTTCTCTCCAGTGTGAATTTTCATGTGAGTCTTAAGATTTCCTTCTAGTGAGAAGCTCTTCCCACACAGTTTGCAGGTGTAAGGGGTCTCTCCAGTGTGAATTTTCACGTGAGTCTTAAGATTTCCTTCTAGCGAGAAGCTCTTTCCACACAATTTGCAGGTGTAAGGGGTCTCTCTAGTGTGAACCTTCCTGTGGTTTTTAAGGGATACTTTATGTCTAAAGCTCTTTCCACACTGAGGGCATGTGAAAGGCTTCTCTCCAGTGTGAATTTTCATGTGAGTTTTACGATTTCCTTCTTGTGAGAAGCTCTTCCCACACAGTTTGCAGGTGTAAGGGGTCTCTCCAGTGTGAACCCTCCTGTGTTTTTTAAGGGATACTTTATGTCTAAAGCTCTTTCCACACTGAGGGCATGTGAAAGGCTTCTCTCCAGTGTGAATTTTCATGTGAGTTTTACGATTTCCTTCTAGTGAGAAGCTCTTCCCACACAGTTTGCAGGTGTAAGGGGTCTCTCCAGTGTGAACCCTCCTGTGTTTTTTAAGGGATACTTTATTTCTAAAGCTCTTTCCACACTGAGGGCATGTGAAAGGCTTCTCTCCAGTGTGAATTTTCATGTGAGTCTTAAGATTTCCTTCTAGTGAGAAGCTCTTCCCACACAGTTTGCAGGTAAAAGGGGTCTCTCCATTGTGAATTCTCATGTGCACTTGAAGGCTTCCCTTTTCAGTGAAACTTCTTCCACACTGTTGGCAGGTGAAATAACTTCTAGTTGCTGTCTTTTGAGTTCTTTTTCCTGAGGAAGTTTTTTTAGTCTGTGAGCATTTAAAAGATTTTTCTCCAGTTTTGAAATCATGATATTTCTCACACTGATCTTCCTCTTCCACTTCAATCAGTATTTCACTCTCCTCTTTCAGCGCCTTCAGATCTAAGGTGAGAACAATACAATAATAACAGACTTCAGAACATTTAAATATTTTAAGCATTAAAAACAAACATCATATAAGCTAGATGCTATATGCAGTAAGCTAGGTGCTATCTGTAATCTCACAACCTTTTTGCAATGTTTAAATGTTTTCCAAACCCATATACATACATACATACATACATATACATACATATATACACACACACACACACTCATATAGATATATATATACATACATATATACACATACATTATATATATATGATAATATGTATGTATGTGTATATATATATATATATATATGTGTATATATATATATATATTTATATATATTGCACAAAATTACACCCAAAAAACAATTCAGAAATATCTCTTAGATGATGAAAATATAATGTTCCATCATATCAATTATGTCAAAATTATTCAGCAGATTTTCTTATCAAAGTGATAAAATGCAAAAATGAGTGTTATAACAGCCAAAACTTTAAAGTCATTTCCTGACAATTAAACATATTGAATCACTCAGACTTAATGCTGGCAGCATTGGAGTGAAGTGGCTTTAGCATAAAAGAGCAAGAGGCCAATACATAAGTAGCACATTCAAAAACAATGGACTTGTGTCCTGAAATAATCAGGTCACTTTAAGAGTGATGAGGCTAGAAAAAGAGCAGGAGAAATTGCAAGTGTCTCAGAGCCGGCAAAAGCTCAGCGCAGCCTGCAGAAGTGACATGCATGGTTGTTGTCAAGAATTACCTACTGTAGCCAAAGCACAATAAACTCATTTAATCTTCCAAGCCCATATCTACAAAATAGAGACTTCTGGAGGTCTCAAGAGACCAAGTCAATCATTTCGGATCAAAAGCATCAAAAATGTTCTGTTAGCAGTGAGAAGTGTTTGGTACCCACAGTGACATTCAGTGGTAGTAAAGCTCTTATAGAGGGATGAATGAGTGCTGAAGGTATGAGGGAGTTGTGCTTTATCAACGCTGTCATGAATTCACACAACACTGTGTGATGGAATACAAAAACTTGAAACAGAAGTGCTACTCTGCTTATTGGGCATTTTTTCAGCATGACAATGAAGAGGTGAAAATGGGTCAGTGGACATATTTCACTCAATCTTATCGCTCTTGAGCAGCTGTGGGGGATTCTGTAGAGACGAGCTGAGCAAAACTCCCCATTAAAGACCAGAGCATTTCTCCTCCAGGAGTTAAACAGGACAGATGTGAAAATTTGTCATGAACTTGTACACTCAATGCCAAGAAGGGTCAGAGCAGTATACTTAAAGTTCTGGAGGACATACTGAGTACTAGAATATTATACATTTGCTGAATTAAATCTAGCTCATTTCTGCAGTCCTTCATTTTAACTAAATTGGCTAATTTACTTATCTTACAGAAAATGTTGGATATATTTTGTCGAATTTTTATTAAGTATATGTTTATACATTTCAATTTTGCCATCTTTCCATGAATTATATTTGTGATCATTAAGAAAATACATATTTTATATATTATTCATGTACTCATTATGCTGTGCACTGTATATATATATATATATATATATATGAGTGTATGTATATGTATATATATGAATGAATGAGGCATTTATATAACGCTTTGTGTATTGCTGTACACCCAAAGCGCTTTACAATCATATAGGGGGTCTCTCCTCAACCACCACCAGTGTGCAGCATCCACTTGGATGATGCGACGGCAGCCACAGGACAACGGCGCCAGTGCGCTCACCACACACCAGCTACAGGTGGAGAGGAGAGCGAGATAGAGCCAATCAAGTGGATGGGGATATATAAAGGTGCTGGTCATATAATTAGAATATCATCAAAAAGTTGATTTATTTCACTAATTCCATTCAAAAAGTGAAACTTGTATAATGTATACATTCATTCCACACAGACTGATATATTTCAAGTGTTTATTTCTTTTAATTTTGATGATTATAAGTGACAACTAATGAAAACCCCAAATTCAGTATCTCAGAAAATTAGAATATTGTGAAAAGGTTCAATATTGAAGACACCTGGTGCCACACTCTAATCAGCTAATTAACTCAAAACACCTGCAAAGGCCTTTAAATGGTCTCTCAGTCTAGTTCTGTAGGCTACACAATCATGGGGAAGACTGCTGACTTGACAGTTGTCCAAAAGACGACCATTGACACCTTGCACAAGGAGGGCAAGACACAAAAGGTCATTGCAAAAGAGGCTGGCTGTTCACAGAGCTCTGTGTCCAAGCACATTAATAGAGAGGCGAAGGGAAGGAAAAGATGTGGTAGAAAAAAGTGTACAAGCAATAGGGATAACCGCACCCTGGAGAGGAATGTGAAACAAAACCCATTCAAAAATGTGGGGGCGATTCACAAAGAGTGGACTGCAGCTGGAGTCAGTGCTTCAAGAACCACTACGCACAGACGTATGCAAGACATGGGTTTCAGCTGTCGCATTCCTTGTGTCAAGCCACTCTTGAACAACAGACTGCGTCAGAATTGTCTCGCCTGGGCTAAAGACAAAAAGGACTGGACTGCTGCTGAGTGGTCCAAAGTTATGTTCTCTGATGAAAGTAAATTTAGCATTTCCTTTGGAAATCATGGTCCCAGAGTCTGGAGGAAGAGAGGAGAGGCACAGAATCCACGTTGCTTGAGGAAAGTTTCCACAGGCAGTGATGGTTTGGGGTGCCATTTCATCTGCTGGTGTTGGTCCACTGTGTTTTCTGAGGTCCAAGGTCAACACAGCCGTATACCAGGAAGTTTTAGAGCACTTCATGCTTCCTGCTGCTGACCAACTTTATGGAGATGCAGATTTCATTTTCCAACAGGACTTGGCACCTGCACACAGTGCCAAAGCTACCAGTACCTGGTTTAAGGACCATGGTATCCCTGTTCTTAATTGGCCAGCAAACTCGCCTGACCTTAACCCCTTAGAAAATCTATGGGGTATTGTGAAGAGGAAGATGCGATATGCCAGACCCAACAATGCAGAAGAGCTGAAGGCCACTATCAGAGCAACCTGGGCTCTCATAACACCTGAGCAGTGCCACAGACTGCCCCAACTAAGTATTGAGTGCTGTACATGCTCATACTTTTCATGTTCATACTTTTCAGTTGGCCAAGATTTCTAAAAATCCTTTCTTTGTATTGGTCTTAATTATTCAAATTTTCTGAGATACTGAATTTGGGGTTTTCATTAGTTGTCATTTATAATCATCAAAATTAAAAGAAATAAACACTTGAAATATATCAGTCTGTGTGGAATGAATGTATACATTATACAAGTTTCACTTTTTGAATGGAATTATTGAAATAAATCAACTTTTTGATGATATTCTAATTATATGACCAGCACCTGTATATATATATAAGTTTTAAATTACTACTTTAAAATGAAATAATTCAAATCGAAAATAGAAACTTTCAGTAATCCGTAAAGATAATAATAATAATAATACATTTTATTTGTAACGCACTTTATATTTCAACGAAATCCCAAAGTGCTACCATATAAGAACAAAAAATTAAAAAATTATAAAAAAAAAAATATAAAATAAAGAAATAAAATCAAGCAAAAGCTCTGCTAAAAAGGTGGGTTTTAAGGCCACATTTAAAAGCATCCACCAACTGTGGTGTCCTCAGATGGTCCGGGAGAGCATTCCACAGACTGGGAGCGGCTGAGCAGAAGGCCCGATCTCCCATAGTACGGAGCTTGGTCCTAGGGGGTTTCAGGAGATGTGCTGAAACAGAGCAGAGGGTACGTGTAGAGCATTGTGGAGAGAGAAGTTCCTTGAGGTGGGGGGGGGGAGTCACCATGGATACACTGGTGGGTGAGGAGGGACACCTTGTACTCAATCCTGTATGAGACAGGGAGCCAATGGAGCGATTTAAAGATGGGAGTGATATGACCATATTTGCGCACCCTCATCAGGATCCTAGCAGCACTGTTCTGAATGTATTGCAGCTTCTGGAGGCTTTTGCCAGGGATGCCGATGAGGAGCGCATTACAATAGTCCAGCTTGGAGGAGACAAAGGCGTGAACAAGCTTTTCTGCATCTCCAAAAGTGAGCATAGGGCGAAGTTTGGCGATGTTCCTCAGGTGGAAAGAAGAGGTCTTACACAGATGTTTGATGTGATCCTCAAAGGTCAGATGCGAGTCCAATTTAACACCCAGGTTGGTGACTGATGTTGAAAGTGAAATATCCTGGCCAGAGAAGGTAATGCTGTTAATGACAGATGTTCGGACATGGTTTGGAGTGCCGATTAGGATGGCTTCAGTCTTGGAACTGTTGAAATTTTGCTTCATCCACACCTTTATCTCCTCCAGGCAGGTAGTCAAAATGGAAGATGGCATGACAGAAGATGGAGTTGAGTTAGTCCTGATGTAGAGTTGAATGTCATCAGCATAGCAATGAAAATAAATTCCATGCCAGCTGATGGCATGACCGAGGGGGAGCATGTAGAGGATAAACAGGATGGGGCCGAGCACTGAGCCTTGAGGGACACCACAGGTGACATTGTGAGTCAATGATTTAACCTCACCCAATGCGACATGCTCAGTTCTCCCAGAGAGGTAAGATGAGAAATGAAATGCAGACAATGAAGGAGAATGATGTGGTCCACAATGTCAAATGCTGAATTCAGATCCAGGAGGATAAGGAGAGATGAGGAGCCAGCATCTGCGGTCATCAGTAGGTCATTTGTAACCCTAACCAAGGCTGTTTCCGTGCTGTGGCCGGAGCGAAAACCAGACTGGAATTTCACAGTTCATTTTGTTTTAAATGGACCAGAAGCTGCGCAGCTACTACTTTTTCAAGCACTTTAGAGAGGAATGGAAGGTTGGAGATGGGCCTGTAGTTGTCAAAGACTTCTGGGTCTAAAGTAGACTTTTTGAGAAGTGGTCTGATGACAGCAGTTTTCAATGTAGATGGAACATGACCAGCCTGGAGGGAATGTTTGATGACCTTAGTGATCAAAGGACTTATAACACAGACATTTGATTTTACCAAGGATGTGGGAAAGGGATCCATGGCACAGGTGGATGGTTTCATCTTTCTAATAATGTTCTCAACCTCTTGCTGCGAGATGTCCGAGAAACGGCATAGAGGTTGAGAAAATCCCAGGCTGTGGGTCGACAGTTGGGACAGACAGAACAGGGGAGCTGGAGAGGACGGAGTGAAAGTTATCTACTTTTTTCCTGAAAAAAGTGATAAAGTTGTTACACTTCTCCTCTGTAACTCCTGAATGACAATGGGTTTGTGGTTTAAGGATGTGATTGATAGTAGAAAAAAGTTGCTTGGAATTACCAGGGCTATTATTAATGATATTGGAGTAGTACTGTGACCGTGCTTCTCTCAAAGACCTTGCACAGGCCTTCTGATGTTCTCTGTAGGCTTGCCTGTGAACAGTAAGTCCTGAGGCCATAAAGCGACGCTCAAGTACACGCCCTGCTGTCTTCATCTTTCGCAGTTCGTAGGTGTACCAGGGAGCTGAGCGTGAAAAGGTGACAGTTCTAGTTCTGATAGGGGCGTGGAAATCCAAGAGACTATTCAGAGATTGAAATGTGTGAGGACATCAACATGTTGTTGGAGGTTGAGACAATCCAGTAATTGCAGAAACTCAGCTGCAAAGTGGCAGGAGGGAGTGTCTACATGAATATTAAAATCTCCAAGTATTATAATGTTAGTAGAAATCGTGCAGAGTGTTGTAAGTAGATCATGCAGGTCTGAAATGAAAACTGAGTTTTGTTTAGGGGGCCGATACATGAGAAGTATTGTTATGGGAAAGGGTGATTTACACTTAAATGCAATGCATTCAAAAGAAGACAATGTAGGCAAGGGGAGGGCGGACAATTCCAAATTCTGTTTGTGTATTATAGCTAAGCCACCACCAGTGGCACAACAACGGGGTATGCAGCGTATGCAGTGCATAGTGGCGCCACACATAAGGGGCGCCATTTTGCCTAAATCATTCTGTGAAAATCTTCTTTAATAAATCGTTATAAATAATCAAAAGCTTAGTTATTAAAAATAATCAATGCAACATTTGTATTCGACAGTTTTTAGCATTTTAATGAGTTCAAAAATGTATTTATTAAAAACTTATTAAGACGCTGAACGGCCGTATCTCTTTGCGACCACATCAAACGGGAGACTTTTCAGACATGCACTTCAGCTTTCCCTCAGCACCAGGCGTGAGTCAAACAAGCGCGGAAAAGGTAGGCTACAGGTGCCAAATGACCTTCAGTAGAAAAACAGGGAACTGCGGTCTGATGAGATATTGATATATGTCATTAAACAAACTTTCCTATTCTGTCAGCCATTTTACTGTGCTCACGGCACACGCTCTTCAACTGTACGCGACTATGAGGTGCACGCTCACTTCATAAATAAACCGCACTAGGAACTGCGAGCATGCATCATCAGTTTAGTCACGAAATTACCAAAATGGCAATTAAAACTGCAAAACTGTGCATGCATGTACAGTACAGGTGCATCTCAATAAATTAGAATGTTGTGAAAAAGTTAATTTTTTCTTGTAACTTATTTCAAAAAGTGAAACTTTCATATATTTTAGATTCATTACATGTAAAGTAAAACATTTCAAAAGTTTTTTTTGTTTTAATTTTGATGATTAGAGCTTACAGCTCATGAAAGTCAAAAATCAGTATCTCAAAATATTAGAATATTTACATTTGAGTTTCAATTAATGACATCCCTACAGTATAAATTATGGGTATCTCTTGTTCTTTGAAACCACAATAATGGAGAAGACTGCTGACTTGGCAATGATCCAGAAGACAAACACTGATGCCCTCCATAAAGAGGGTAAGTCACAGAAGGTCATTACTGAAAGGTGTGGCTGTTTAGAGAGTGCTGTATCAAAGCATATTAAATGCAAAGTTGACTGGAAGGAAGAATTTGGGTAGGAAAAGGTGCACAAGCAACAGGGATGACCGCAAGTTTGAGAATACAGTCAAGCAAAGCTGATTCAAACACTTGGGAGAGCTTCACGAGGAGTGGACTGAAGCTGGAGTCAGTGCATCAAGAGTCACCACGCTCAGACGTCTTCAGGAAAAGGGCTACCAAGCCACTTCTGAAACAGAGACAACGTCAGAAGCATCTTACCTGGGCTGTGGAGAAAAAGAACTGGACTGTTGCTCAGTGGTCCAAAGTCCTCTTTTCAGATGAAAGTAAATTTTGCATTTCATTTGGAAATCAAGGTCCCAGAGTCTGGAGGAAGAGTGGAGAGGCACAGAATCCATGTTGCTTGAAGTCCAGGGTGAAGTTTCCACAGTCAGTGATGATTTGGGCTGCCATGTCATCTGCTGGTGTTGGTCCACTGTGTTTTCTGAAGTCCACAGTCAACGCAGCCATCTACCAGGAAATTTTAGAGCACTTCATGCTTCCTTCTGCTGACAAGCTTTATGGAGATGCTGATTTCATTTTCCAGCAGGACTTGGCACCTGCCCACACTGCCAAAGGTACCAAAAGCTGGTTCAATGACCGTGGTGTTACTGTGCTTGATTGGCCAGCAAACTCGCCTGACCTGAACCTCATAGAGAATCTATGGGGTATTGTCAAGAGGAAGATGAGAGACACCAGACTCAACAATGCAGATGAGCTGAAGGCCACTGTCAAAGAAACCTGGGCTTCCATACCACCTCAGCAGTGCCACAAACTGATCACCTCCATGCCACGCCAAATTGAGGCAGTAATTAAAGCAAAAGGAGCCCCTACCAAGTATTGAGTACATATACAGTAAATTAACATACTTTCCAGAAGGCCAACAATTCACTAAAAATGTTTTTTTTATTGGTCTTATGAAGTATTCTAATTTGTTGAGATAGTGAATTGGTGGGTTTTTGTTAAATGTGAGCCTAAATCATCACAATTAAAAGAACCAAAGACTTAAATTACTTCAGTCTGTGTGCATTGAATTTATTTAATACACGAGTTTCACAATTTGAGTTGAATTACTGAAATAAATGAACTTTTCCACGACATTCTAATTTATTGAGATGCACCTGTATGTGCATTAGATTTAAATGCTTGCAGCCTACTGAAATATTCTGCAATTCGAGATCACAATAGAACGCAAGATGATAGACTATGTACATTTTTATTTATAATTTAATGCACAAGTAGACCAAATATGCTAGAAAATATGACCTCATTTTTCGTTAATTTGTAAAGTATGAAAAGAAAATTAAACCATATTTAAATGCATGAAATAACTCATTTTACATGCTAACATTATTTTCCTTTGTACAGAGCTCGGTTTAGGTATGACAAAAGTGCTGCAATGAATTCATTTTGACAACTAATAGAATGTTAAACATTGACTGAAAACTTTTTCAGAGTTCAATGATTATATAAAATTCAGTGAAGGTTGACTATAGTTATCTGCATGTCTCATCCATGAGTGGGCCTATGCAATGATGGACTCTGGAGAACAAGATTTTGGGGGTGTTAAGACCCAGAACCAAGCTTCCTGAGCAATAAAGCTATAGTGAGCCCTTTTATTAAAAGCCTAGCTAATACAAAAATAAAACCAAAATTGTCATTCACTCGGTATTACTTGATGTAATTCACAACTACCTCAATTACAATTAAGGACAAATTAATGGTATTCAGTTGTGTTTTAGGCACTAAAACAGTCCAGTACTTTATAGTCAAATCCATTTAAATATTGAAATAATTAAGATTTCTGTGCCACCCCAGACTGGCTGCTGCCCCCTTCCTGGCTACCCCTATGAAAACATCCTGGCTCCGCCACTGCCTAAGAGGGAAAAGTGATTAATATCAGTTTATTTCTGAGTATCTCAGAAAAAAACATGTTTGTGAATGGCCATTTGATTTGCATTTGAGAGAAACTGAGAAGATTGTAAACAAGGATACAAACTAGCCACTTTTCACTGAAAATTGCTGTTGTAAATTCAAAATAGGCCATCTGTGTAAATAATTAGATTCAATGAGTTGAAAACTCTTGCTACTTCATACTTCAATACAAAACAATGCTCAACTTTGACAAAAAAAAAAAGATTTTTAAATGACATAGTACGTCACTTCCTGTTTGTTGCTGACGCGTGTTTTGAGTTTGAGCTCCGTCAAGTTATTTCTTTATCGTCTATTTTATTTCTTAAAATCAATTTTATACACCATCATTTTTCGTTTCTATAACGTGTGAATATATCCCCTATCGCATTCTACAACAAAAACAATCAGGGCGCCTTGTTATCACTAGTTCTATTTTGATTTCCTGAGTCCGCTATTAGCTTATAGCCCGTTAGCACCACCAACGCGGCGGCCGCTTGGTGCGCTAACACAGCTAATACCCTATTCACACACACAACCATTGTTCCACTGCTACTTACTTTAATGGCGGATTTGTGTCTACCTTTGAGTGCAGGTGAGGACGCGTTCGAGCTGCATTCGGTGCAGCTGGAGCTGGAGGCCGTGGAGAAGCAGATCAACGAGCTGCTGGAGAGACAGGCCCAGCTGAGAGAGCAGCAAACTGCGCTGGAAACATCCCGGGCTGACGCTCACAGGTCTGGGGTAAGTATACAGTGCGCTGCTAACACTCCCACCACCTCTACTCCGTGTGTTTCTCTGCACAGGCCCCGTGCACCCAGGACGCGATCTTCTCAGATGTCCTTCACTCCGGCGCCGGGACACCACGGACCCTGGGTGCGGCAGCAGCGGAAGACGCGAGCGAGGCCTCGGGCTACATCATCTCCCCCTCCGCCGCTTCCAGTCTTCGAGATCTCCACCCGAAACCGCTTCGCCCCCCTCCACGAGACGGAACGTGACGCTGTGATCATCGGAGACTCCATCGTCCGGCACGTCCGTGCTACGTTAGCTGAAGGTAAAGTGCACACACACTGTTTCCCTGGTGCTCGTGTTCTCGATGTTTCTGCGCAGATACCCGCGATCCTGAAGGATGACGAGAGCGTCGGAGCGGTCGTGCTGCACGCGGGCGTGAACGACACCAAGCGGAGAACGGAGACACTGAAGAGGGACTTCAGGAGCCTGATCGAGACGGTACGCAGCACATCGCCCGCGACGACGATCATCGTGTCAGGACCGCTTCCCACGTACCGACGAGTACACGAAAGGTTCAGTAGACTGTTTGCTTTAAACGAATGGTTATTGTCATGGTGTAAAGAACAGAAACTGCTCTTTGTTAATAATTGGAATCTTTTCTGGGAGCGTCCTAGGCTTTTCCGTGCTGATGGCCTGCACCCCAGCAGAGTCGGAGCGGAACTCCTGTCGGACAACATCTCCAAGACACTACGCTCCATCTGACTAGTAAGCCAATTCTCAAATAACTGCTATGATGACTTTTGTTCTACCCACTTAAATGATAGAAGTAATTGCGTTGTCCAATCTATACATACTGTGTCTGTTCCCCGAATAGTGACGTCAAAATATAAATTTAACACAGGATCTAGAAAAAATCTGATCGTGATTAAACCAGAAAAATGCAAAATAAATGAACAAAAACTATTTTTAAAGCTTGGGCTCCTAAACATTAGATCACTCACACCTAAAGCAGTAATTGTAAATGAAATGATCACAGATAATAGTTTTGATGTACTCTGTTTGACTGAAACCTGGCTTAAACCAAATGATTATATTGGTCTAAATGAGTCTACTCCACCAAGCTACTGTTATAAGCATGAGCCCCGTCAGATTGGTCGTGGCGGCGGTGTCGCAACAATATATAGTGATATTCTCAATGTTACTCAGAAAACAGGATACAGGTTTAACTCATTCGAAATACTTATGCTTAATGTTACACTGTCAGATATGCAAAGGAAATCTGTCCTATCTCTTGCTCTGGCTACTGTGTATAGACCGCCAGGGCCATATACAGATTTCCTAAAAGAATTTGCAGATTTCCTCTCAGACCTATTGGTTAATGCTGATAAAGCGCTAATTGTCGGAGATTTTAACATTCATGTTGATAATCCAAATGATGCATTAGGACTTGCGTTTACTGACCTAATAAACTCTTTTGGAGTCAAGCAAAACGTCACCGGGCCCACTCATCGTTATAATCACACGCTAGATTTAATTATATCGCATGGAATTGATCTTACTGATATAGATATCGTATCTCAAAGTGATGATGTTACTGACCATTTCCTTGTATCGTGCATGCTGCATATTACTGATATTAACTGTAGGGCCCCACGTTATCGTCCGGGCAGAACTATTGTTCCAGCCACTAAAGACAGATTCACAAATAACCTGCCTGATTTATCTCAGCTGCTCTGTGTACCCATAAATACAAATGAACTTGACAAAATGACTAGCAACATGGGCACTATCCTCTCTAATGCGTTAGAAACTGTTGCTCCCATCAAATTAAAAAACGTTACAGGAAAACGTGCTGCGCCATGGTACAACAGTTATACCCATTCTCTCAAGAAAGAAACTCGTAATCTTGAGCGCAAATGGAGAAATACTAACTTGGAAGTTTTTAGAATTGCGTGGAAAAACAGTATGTCCAGCTATAGACAGGCTCTAAAAGCTGCCAGGACCGAGCATATCCGCAAACTCATAGATAATAACCAAAATAATCCAAGGTTTTTATTTAGCACAGTGGCTAGACTAACAAATAACCAGACGTCACCCGATCTAAATATTCCCTCACAGTTTAATAGTAATGACTTTATGAATTTCTTCACTGATAAAATAGATAACATCAGAAATACAATAACTAATGTAGATTCTGCGGCGTCTAGTACTTCAGCCTCATTCACCGCACCCAAAGAAAAACTGCAGTGCTTTTCAACTATAGGACAGGAAGAGCTAAATAAACTTATCACCACATCTAAACCAACAACATGTCTATTAGATCCTGTACCCACTAAATTACTGAAAGAGTTACCTGTAGCAGAAGAACCGCTTCTCAATATTATTAACTCATCGTTATCTTTAGGTCACGTCCCTAAACCATTCAAGCTGGCAGTTATTAAGCCTCTTATTAAGAAGCCACAACTAGATCCTAGTGAACTGGCAAATTACAGACCCATCTCAAATCTTCCGTTTATGTCTAAAATTTTAGAAAAAGTTGTGTCTGCTCAATTGTGCTCATTCTTGCAAAAAATGATCTCTGTGAAGAATTTCAGTCAGGTTTCAGGCCCCACCATAGCACAGAAACTGCACTTGTTAAGATTACAAATGACTTGTTTCTTGCATCAGACCAAGGCTGCATCTCATTGCTAGTTTTACTTGATCTTAGTGCTGCGTTCGACACTATAGATCATGACATACTCGTAGATCGATTACAAAACTATACAGGTATTCAAGGGCAGGCTTTAAGATGGTTTAGATCCTACCTGTCCGATCGCTACCACTTTGTTTATTTAAACGGGGAGTCATCTCAATTATCACCAGTAAAGTATGGAGTACCACAAGGATCTGTCCTAGGTCCTCTGCTGTTTTCAATATACATGCTGCCCCTTGGTAATATTATTAGAAAATACGGGATTAGTTTCCATTGCTATGCTGATGATACTCAACTATATATCTCAACAAGACCAGATGAATCTTCTAAATTATCTAAGTTAACTGAGTGTGTTAAAAATGTAAAAGATTGGATGACCAATAATTTTCTCCTATTAAATTCAGATAAGACAGAGATATTACTTATTGGACCAAATAACAGTACACAGAATCTCTTGGATTACAATTTGCAACTAGACGGATGTCCTGTTACTTCCTCTACAGTCAAAAATCTGGGTGTTATATTAGACAGCAACTTGTCTTTTGAAAAACATATTTCCAATGTTACAAAAACAGCATTCTTCCATCTTAGAAACATTGCCAAGCTAAGGAACATGTTACCTGTTTCTGATGCAGAAAAGCTAGTTCATGCATTCATGACCTCTAGACTGGACTATTGTAATGCACTGCTAGGTGGTTGTCCTGCATCTTCAATAAACAAGCTACAGGTAGTCCAAAATGCAGTGGCTAGAGTCCTTACCAGGTCAAGAAAATATGATCATATTACCCCAATTTTACAGTCTCTGCACTGGCTACCTATTAAGTACCGTATCAGTTACAAAATATTATTACTTACCTATAAGGCCCTAAATGGTTTAGCTCCTGCGTACCTAACTAGTCTTCTATCTCGCTACAATCCATCACGCTCCCTAAGGTCGCAAAACTCTGGACTCTTGGTAGTATCTAGAATAGCAAAGTCCACTAAAGGAGGTAGAGCTTTTTCATATTTGGCTCCCAAACTCTGGAATAGCCTTCATGATAACGTTCGGGGTTCAGACACACTCTCTCTGTTTAAATCTAGATTAAAGACACATCTCTTTAGCCAAGCATTCACATAATGCATTCATATAATGCATCTCATAATCTTGTACTGCAGTTATATCTGATCAAACGCACATTATTATTCTTTAGCTTGGGTTGAACAAATAATTTTTGCTTGAATGGAACAACAGCTACGCTAATTATGTCTCTTTGTTTCTTTGTTTCTGCCACGGGATTAACATAAAAAAGTGTTCTACTATCTGGGGTTTGCCATCAGGAGTTAAAGGGGATGTTATGTGACACTTTTCTTTCTTTTTTTTTCTTGTTTTAACTTTTCACTTTTTTCCCTATGGTACTAATAAAGGGGGGAGGGGGTTCAAACCTTTGTCACTTTTTACACTCCTTATGAGTTTGTATTCTTCCATGCCCTGGTAATGGGCTTTTGGTCATTGACTTGCAGAAAGTTTTCTATGCGAGTTGGTGTTAGAGGCTGCTACGAGGATACTCAAAAACTCAAATTTGATCAGGGTTGGAGCTAAACTCTGCAGGAAAGTGGATCTTGCGAGCCAGATTTGAGGATCACTGGGCTACTAGAATACAGGGGGGGCGCCAACACTGATCTTGCACAGCCCTAGGCAAATGTGCAGTTGCGCCCCTGGCCACCACCACGACCAGTGCTGCGGGCTTTCTCTAGGTAGCTGTAACCAGGGGGACAGGCATCATTTAATGCTGAGTAGACCTCTGGCTGGTGCCATGTTTCTGTAATGCACATAAAGTCTAATCCCTTATCCATGATATGGTCTTGTATAAAGGATGATTTATTTGTGAGGGATTGTGTATTAAAAAGTTCTATTTTAAGCGTTAATGGGGAAGTAAATCTCTGTAGAGGCCGTAGTACACTGGAATTCACTCCACATTTTCTGTCCTGCTTGATGTGCAGGGATCTCGCAATGTTTCCCATACAATCCAGCTTTCCGTGCACAGATCTCGCGTTGTTTCCCGTGTTACTAACATCAAGAACGACACTGCTCTGATGACGCGGCAGCCGTGCGACAGTGGTCCAGATGGATGGAATGGCTGAAGCAGCGCAGCCACGCCGGTGGTAAACAACCTTTCGACGGGAACTTCTGTGGATATAACACGGCCGTCGCAGAAGTCCAAGTTCTTTAACAGCTGCAATGCACATTGGAATGGTGCGGTTGTTGAGAGTCAGCAGCTGCGGGAAGGAATACTTGAGCTTCATGCCGATCGCAAAAGCTTGCAGTAGCAGCGCTAAACAACAGAAAAAAATCCAGGTGTTCATCCACTGATAGTGGAAAATGACCAACAATCAGCCGATGTTAAAAAGGGATAGTAGTAGGTGAGTAGGCAGCCTTCAATTTGCTAAATAATCCATGCAAAAAACTTTAAGAAGAGAAACGTCGAAAACAACAAACACCAGTGTCCTCTTACTACAATTTAAAACAATCCGTGTGAAAACGGTTTAAAACTGTTAAAACTATAAAAACAAACAAACTGTTTCAACGGAGAAGCGGCGAACAAAACACGGCAGCGTCCTCTCTCATTGAGAATTGTAAAGATGCATTTCTCTCTAAAGGCACGTCCAGTGAGGAGATGGCGCGTCATTTTTTTCAACACCATAATTGATGGATGGATGTCTAAAATATAAAAATAAGGAAAACCCTAAAACAGGCCCGATTACAATTTGCATTTGGTTTTATAATTCTATATCATTCTATATCAACAGCGTCTCTACTTCCTCCGCAAACTCAGAAGAGCCAGAGCCCCGGCCCCCATCATGTGCACCTTCTACAGTGGCACCATCGAGAGCATCCTGACTAGTTGCATCACTGTGTGGTATGGCGCCTGCAACGCGTCCTGCCGCAAGTCCCTTCAACGGATAGTGAGAGCAGCTGAGAAGATCGTTGGTGTCTCTCTCCCCTCCCTCCAGGACATCTACAGCACCCGTCTCACCCGCAAAGCCCTCAGCATTGCAGGTGATCCCACCCACCCGTCACACAGCTTCTTCAGTCTGCTGCCATCAGGGAGGAGACTGCGGAGTCTCCAGGCGAGGACCAGCAGACTGAAGGACAGCTTCATCCATCAGGCTGTCAGGAAGCTGAACTCCCTTCCGTCCTTGCCCCCCCTCCCCTCTTTTACCCCACGCACCACTGAACTCTGACGTTTTTTTCTGATGTTTATGTTTCTTATAGTTCGATTGCTTCAGTCTGATTCTGTCTGTTGTGCTGCTGTGCGGTTTGTGATTGTAGCTCTGCTTTTTTATTGAATCTTTACCTTACTTTCACTCTGTTGTTTAAAGTGATAATATATAACTTAATTCCCACCATATTTCTGGTATTATCTATCAAACTAATTTGATCGCTCGCTTCTAAAACCGCGAGTGCAGCGCGTTAGCATTCGTTAGCCGGTTAGCTTGTCACTTGCGGTTCCATTCGCGTTGCTATTCGCGCCTATTATTGTTTTCTTTTTTCTCTCTCCGTTTTCATTTCTCTCTCGCTCCGTTTTTCACGATTTCATCAAACAACAGTGGTAAGTGGTAAGTGGAGTGGTAAGTGGTAAGTTAAGTTGGTATCATTCATCAATCACGGTGAGTAATGGCTTCTTCTCCTGCTATTGTTATTTGCACAGTCTGCCACATGTACAGTTTATCTATCTCTGTCGGCGATGAGGGATTCACATGTGATAAATGCAGGGAAATAGTTAGGCTGACAGAGAAGGTTTTAGAACTAGAGACACACATCCAAACTTTAGTTGAGGACAGTAAGAATGTGAGGGCTGTAGATACTGCTTTGGATGTGACTAGCTCAGGGACTCCTGTACATTGTTCGGTTCCGGCATTAGCGCCTGTGCAGCAGGGCAACTGGGTGACTGTGAGGCAGCATAGTCGCGGGTCAAAACACTGCTCTTCCGTTCCGATCAGAACATCAAACAGGTTCTCCCCACTCAGTGACGCACCCACTGAGAAACCTGGTGAAAGTGCTCTAGTTATTGGCGATTCTATTGTACGGAACGTGAAAATAGAGACACCAGCCACCATAGTCCATTGTTTACCGGGAGCCAGAGCGCCTGACATCTTGGCAAATTTAAAAGTGCTGGCTAATGCTAAACGTAAATTCAGTAAGATTGTTATCCACGCCGGCGCTAATGATGTTCGACTTCGCCAGTCGGAGATCACTAAAAATAATGTTAAAGAGGTGTGTGAACTTGCAAGTACGATGTCAGACACTGTAATATGCTCTGGCCCCCTCCCTGCTTACCGGGGTGATGAGATTCATAGCAGACTGTCATCATTAAATGACTGGATGTCTAAGTGGTGCCCGCAAAACAACATAGGTTTTATAGACAATTGGACGAGTTTTTGGGGCAGACCTGACCTGTTGAAAAGAGATGGTGTTCATCCCTCCTGGGGTGGTGCCGCTATTCTCTCTAGAAATTTGGCACATAGTCTTAGAGTTCATACTTGACTAACTGGAGCCCAGGTCAGGAAGCAGACAGACTGGCTAAACCGACCGTCTGCTAGCCGCCTCACGTCACAGAAGTCAGTTAATTCTCAGCACATAGAGACTCCTTCACCTAGATATCACACTATAGAGACTGTGTCTGTTCCCCGAACTAGAAAATACAGAAAACGTCAAAAACTATTTATGAGTAACCATTTAATTGATGTTCAACAAATAAAAAATGTTTACAATACACAGAAACAATTTGATTAATGATCATAACCTAGATTTGCTCTGTTTGACAGAAACATGGCTAAAACCAGATGAATACATTATTTTAAACGAGTCTACCCCCCAAGATTACTTTTACAAAAATGAGCAGGTCCAAAAGGCAAAGGGGGAGGTGTTGCTACAATTTATAACAATATTCTCAGTATTTCTCAGAAGACAGGCTTTAAGTATAACTCCTTTGAAGTAATGGTGCTTCATATAAAATTATCTAGAGAAAAAAGTATTAATGATAAATCCTCCGTGACGTTTGTACTGGCTACTGTATACAGGCCACCAGGGCACCATACAGACTTTATTAAAGAATTTGCTGATTTTCTATCAGAGTTAGTGCTGGCTGCAGATAGAGTCCTAATTGTGGGTGATTTTAATATCCATGTTGATAATGAAAAAGATGCATTAGGATCAGCATTCATAGACATTCTGAACTCTATTGGGGTTAGACAACACATTTCAGGACCTACTCATAGTCGAAATCATACTCTAGATTTAATACTGTCACATGGAATTGATGTTAATGGTGTTGAAATTCTGCAGCAAATCGATGATATATCAGATCATTATCTAGTCTTGTGTAAACTCCATATAGTTAAAGCTGTAAATTCAACTCCTTCTTACAAATATGGTAGAACCATCACTTCTACCACAAAAGACTGCTTTGTAAGTAATCTTCCTGATTTATCTCAATTCCTTAGCATATCCAACAGCTCAGAACAACTTGATGATGTAACAGAAACTATGAACTCTCTCTTTTCTAGCACTTTAGATACGGTTGCTCCTTTACGCTTAAGGAAGATTAAGGAAAAGAGTCCAACACCGTGGTATAATGAGCACACTCGCACTCTAAAGAGAGCAGCCCGGAAAATGGAGCGCAGTTGGAGGAAAACAAAACTAGAGGTATTTCGTATTAGCTTGGCGGGAAAGTACCCTATCCTACAGAAAAGCTTTAAAAACTGCTAGATCTGATTACTTTTTGTCTCTTTTAGAACAAAACAAACATAACCCCAGGTATTTATTCAATACAGTGGCAAAATTAACAAAAAATAAAGCATCAACAGGTGTTGACATTTCCCAACAGCACAGCAGTAATGACTTTATGAACTATTTTACTTCCAAAATTGATACTATTAGAGATCAAATTGTAACCATGCAGCCGTCAGCTATATTATCACATCAAATAGTGTACTATAGATCCCCTGAGGAACAATTCCACTCATTCTCTACTATAGGAGAGGAAGAAATGTATAAACTTGTTAAATCATCTAAACCAACAACATGTATGTTAGACCCTATTCCATCTAAACTACTAAAAGAGGTGCTTCCAGAAGTCATAGATCCTCTTTTGGCTATTATTAACTCGTCATTGTCATTAGGATATGTCCCCAAAAACTTTAAATTGGCTGTTATTGAGCCTCTCATTAAAAAACCACAACTTGACCCCAAAGATCTAGTTAATTACAGACCGATCTCGAATCTCCCTTTTCTGTCAAATATATTAGAAAAGGTTGTATCCTCACAATTATATTCCTTCTTAGAGAAAAATGATATCTGTGAGGATTTCCAGTCAGGATTTAGACCGTATCATAGTACTGAGACAGCTCTCATTAGAGTTACAAATGACCGGGAGAAAAAAAAAAAAAAAAAAAAAAAAGAGTTACAAATGACCTGCTCTTATCATCTGATCGTGGTTGTATCTCTCTATTAGTTCTACTGGATCTTAGCGCTGCGTTCGACACTATCGATCACAACATTCTTTTGAATAGACTAGAAAACTTTGTTGGCATTAGTGGAAGTGCATTAGCATGGTTCAAATCGTACCTATCTGACCGCCATCAATTTGTAGCAGTGAATGAAGAGGTATCATATCGATCACAAGTGCAGTATGGAGTTCCTCAAGGCTCAGTACTAGGGCCGTTACTTTTCACGCTTTATATGTTACCCTTGGGAAATATCATTAGGAAACACAGGGTTAGCTTTCACTGTTATGCTGATGATACTCAGCTCTATATTTCTTCACGGCCTGGTGAAACACACCAAATTGAGAAACTTATGGAATGCATAGTCGATATAAAAAACTGGATGACGAGTAATTTCTTACTGCTAAATTCTGAAAAAACAGAGGTGTTAATTATCGGACCTAAAACCCCCACAAGTAATAACCTAGAACACTGTCTAACACTTGATGGCTGCTCTGTAAATTCTTCGTCATCAGTCAGGAACCTAGGTGTGCTATTTAATAGTAATCTCTCCTTTGACAGCCACGTTTCTAGCATTTGTAAAACTGCATTTTTTCATCTTAAAAATATATCTAAACTGAGACCTATGCTCTCAATGTCAAATGCAGAAATATTAATTCATGCGTTTATGACCTCAAGGTTAGATTATTGTAATGCTGTATTGGGTGGTTGTTCTGCACGCTTAATAAACAAATTACAGATGGTTCAAAATGCAGCAGCTAGAGTTCTTACTAGAACCAGGAAGTATGAGCACATTAGCCCGGTTCTGTCAACACTGCACAGGCTCCCTACTAAACATCGTATAGATTTTAAAATCTTGTTAATTACTTATAAGAGCGATTCCACAGTTTCTGTCCACAAGGGGTGTAATGAACAATATAGATTGAATAATACCCAGTTGTTGTCATTTTTTTATTTTTAGTTCACTATTTTGTTTAAGATAGATGTAAGAAATAATAAAGTTAATTTTATCCCACTAAGCCTTGGCATTATCGTGTAATGAGACTTTATTTTATTTCCGTCCCCAGAAATGGCGGATGTCAGGGTGGGACATTCATTGCATCTGGATTTTTCCTATGTCATTTCTTTCATTTCCTTTAATAAAATCCTGAATTTTGGCGCATAACATTTATTTTGGTGTGTCTTCTACAAAATACTACTACTAACACTGAAAGTATAATTCCCTTAATCCACCACGATGCAATGGAAACATTTACTAACGTTCGTTACACCTTCTGTCCAAGCAGTTACGAACGTTAAACTATGATTCTAAAGGAAACAGAGATATAATTTTTCCATGTAATTCTATCAATAGCAAAACGATAAAAACATCTTGTGTGGGTTAAATTCTCATATGCGTTGCTACATGATAAATTGTTAATAAATCGGGATAAAACAGGGGCAGAGATTTTCTGTCCAAAAATCATAACGCTCGTACATTTTATTCTGACGCTGAATTTCCATCTCCTAATGTCTCAACGGTTCTCATGTCAGAAATAAGATTGTCTAGGTCACGCATGCTCTGCATGGGAGGAAGAGTTAACAGGATTTCACGGATTTCGATGAATGTGGGTAAGTTTGTGGCTTCTGTCCAAAAGTTTACGAACATTAAAATGATACGAACGTGGTAAACTTTGGTTAAGTAAACATTAAATAGGATCATTATGATGAGAAAGGATAAAAGAGTGTGCAAGTCGGATGATTGCTAGTGGTTTCGGACCGAAAACGGCGTCGTGTTCATCGTGAAAGAGCATGCATGAATGGTGGTTGTATACATTTTGACAGATTCTGCACATATTGTTCATAAATTAGACGGAAATTTTGAGTCTGTCCAACTTCGAACGTTGTTTTCTGAGTATTTATTGACTCAATAAGCTGTTCATGAAAGTCAACATCGTCAATGA
Organism: Schizothorax lantsangensis; assembly: GCA_027422415.1. NCBI lineage: Eukaryota > Metazoa > Chordata > Actinopteri > Cypriniformes > Cyprinidae > Schizothorax > Schizothorax lantsangensis. Next base: position 116,247 of record JAPDDO010000338.1, read on the forward strand.
TTTTGCTGACTTTTTTTTTTTTTTTTTTTCTGTCCAATGTTCGTAAGAATATAGCTTAGGCTGTCGAAGTTAACACGTTAATAGTGCGTTAACACAATCTCACTTATGCCATTAGAATAAACTGTCGGCGTTAATCGCATAGGTTTTTAAACAACAGTGAACTGGGCTATAATGTTAAGGAACACACGCAGATTTTCCGCACCGACGGCACACAATAAAGCTAGTTTAAACATTAGCTTTGTGGTAAAATGAAGCTCCACAGCCTGTCAAGTGTACCTTCATCATGTCCAAATTATGTATAGGGCTCCAGACAAAAAAATCAAGTAAGGAGCCATTGGCTCCTATAAGAGAAAAACTTAGGCGCCAAATAATTTTTTTAGGTGCCGCAGAATAAAAGTGTATTATTTTATTATTATCATTTTTTCCCTACATTTTAACATTTCAATCATTCTGTCATGTGTTTATGTCTCATTTTTTCTTGACTTTATCAGCATTTTAATCCATCTTGTAGATGATCAGGTCGACCTGGGAACTAAGGTTCACTTAAAGGGAACTAAATGTATTTTCCAACTTGAAATATACAGTCACAAAGAATTGTTCGTTACACAGAATCTGTACCAATATCATGGACCATAAGCATCACTTGGCCACTGAGTGTAGTTTGGGCTCCTCAGTGCGTCCTATAAATGTTGTCATGTCTTTCACACATTCAGTCTGTTTTTCTTCATTAGTAAATACAATTTTATAGGAGGAGTTGAATCATGTAGACAGCAGATTAAGTACAAATATTAATATGCAATAGCGCATAAATATAGCTAAATGCTCCTCTTTATAGTTATTTTTCTAGCTAACTGATGAGCTTATGGACACTGAGTGGTTATTCTGAGGTAAATGTATAATTACAATGCAATGTTTACAAGCTTTACATGTTTTCCTCAGTTTGAAACACTGAATGAGCTTTTACATGAAACATTTCAGTAAGTTGTACTGTAGGCTCTCTTATAAAATAGCCTACCTTTTGATGTTAAATCATGTTCATTTCGTACTATAGTAGTACACAGAAAGATATAATGGGTTCACTTGCTGCTTTAACTGAGGCGCTAAAGAGATCGCGCCTGCCGCATTAAGCCTGTGTTATACTTTCCGCGCGCGCAATCCGGACGCATACACGGACTACTTGTGTTTATACTACCGAAAGTGTACGCTGGAGGTCCGCATTAAAGAGCGCCAAAACTGTATTGTTTGAATTTCGTTATGAATTTGGCATCATTTTAAAGCTTATATTTTGTTTATTAAAAAGTAACAAAGCACAAAGCTTTTTGCGATTACTGGATGGCAAGTGCACTTCAAATAACCAACATGAAGTCCACACATTAACAGAACACAGCATATAGACTAAGATAATTGTTGACAATATTGCCAGTATCCACAGAGCTGACAGCGTTACCTGTTGAAGTTTGTTCAAGTTGTGCACGAAATAGACACGGCTTTTCTGCACTTGCACGTCTCCATCATTTCAATCTCTCTCGCGCTGCACAACTGGAGCTGTGTTTAGCAGACTGTCAGCGCTGCTGTGCGGCAGAGACAAGGACTGTTTGAAACTATTTTCCACTAAAACTTTGATTCGTATCATCTTTTAATATTCAGGGTTACTTTGCATAAAGAGTTATTGGTGCTCTATTCAGCAGAATTACTCATTTTATCTGTCCACGTTACAAATGTCATTTCATTCACGATATATGATCTTTAAATTTGATAGTAAATGATGACAGGTTATTTTAATGTGTTATGAACTTGTTCTATTCTTTGCCAGTTTTCATGAAATGGTATTATTTTGTGTTACAGAGGCAATCTTGCAGGATTGTTTAATTTTTTCCGTCCACGTTACACACGTTATAACTTTGCACACTTGTAGGAGTTCCTTTGGCTTCTACATTTGGCAAGTAAATTTGAAAAATATACCTGTGGTATTTGTTAGTAATTTTGCTGGCTTTCAGTTTATGAACATACCAGAATCAAAAATGCACCTTTAAGTTTATAGAACTGTTCCGTGCCTGCTTCAGCCTTGCGGGATGGGGCTGTTGTTCCCCAACACACTATTAAACATTTACATGAGGAACCTTATGAACACAAGCCGCTCACCACACAGGTGTACCTGCATTCACATTGGTGTAAAAACAGTCCACAGACACACATTGTCTTGATTGCTGTTGCTTCACTTATTTTGTAATATTAGTTATGTGTGCTGCTCAATAACATTTAACATTTAGTTTTTGTGAACAGATGTTGGTTGTTGCTGCATCTCTTTGATGTTGTGTCTTCGGTTGTTTTCTCTTTTTGTCACAGGTATTGAAGCAAATTGCTGTTTTTTTGTTTTTGTTTTTCTCCCTCTCTCTCTCTATCCCCCATTCTCCTTTTTTCTCTCTCTCTCTTCCCCTTCTTTGACTCCCCACAACCTTTTTTTTTTTTTTTTTTTTTTTTTTTTTCCTATCTTCTTTCTTCTTTCTCTCTCTTGTTTTCTCTGTCCCCTGGTCTTGTCTGTCACTGTGGTTATACTGTGAATGATGATAGTATAGCATGCAATTAGTCATGTGTTATCTGTGCTACTGAAGGCCAAAAAAAGAAAAAAAAAAAAAAAAAAAAAAAGTTTATAGAACAAAATATTAGATGGCATGCCTGCATGGAAGTCTATTACCAGTTTTGGAACCATACACAACGCATCAACCAGAATGAACTGTAACCAGAATTAAACTGAATTAGATTAAGTACACTTTCTGCTTGAATTTACACTGTTTTTCCGTCCATGTTACATACGTTAAATTTTACATCAACTCAACTTTGATCAAAGTTTACTAGTTTACCATTGCCAGATTTATCCTGCCTTTCACACAGCTGTACCCCAGGTTTTCTCAGGATGTTAACCTGAGGACAATGGCTTTCTCCATGAAGATTGATTTTGCAGGCTATTGTCCTTGCAGTTAGGCCTAAACTGTGGAATCGCCCATAAAGCCCTGAATGGTTTAGCTCCTCAGTACTTGAGCGAGCTCTTATCGCATTATAGTCCTTCACGTCCGCTGCGTTCTCAAAACTCTGGCCATTTGATAATACCTAGAATATCAAAATCAACTGCGGGCGGCAGATCTTTTTCCTATTTAGCGCCCAAACTCTGGAACAATCTACCAAACACTGTTCGGGAGGCAGACACACTCTGTCAGTTTAAATCTAGATTAAAGACCCATCTCTTTAACCTGGCGTACACATAACACACTAATACACTTCTATTATTCAAATCCGTTAAAGGATTGTTAGGCTGCATTAATTAGATCAACCGGAACCGGGAACACTTCCCATAACACATGATGTACTTGTTACATCGTAAAAAGATTGACATCTACGCTAATATTAGTCTGTTTCTTTCTTATTCCGAGGTCACTGCAGTCACCAGATCAGATGGTGGATCAGCACCTAGAGACGACCTCTACAGCCCTGAACGTCAGCGGAGACCAGGACACCTAGATGAGCCCCAGAGACAGATCCCCAGTGAGGACCCCGTCACCTAGACAGCCATCAGGACAAGACCTCGGGAACCAGTTGAGCCCTCCAATCTGACTTTGCAGCAGTTGGAATTGAACTGCTGTGTCGTCTGGCCAGAGGAGAAATGGCCCCCCGACTGAGCCTGGTTTCTCCCAAGGTTTTTTTCTCTGTTCTGTCACCGATGGAGTTTAGGTTCCTCTGGCTTGCTTAGTTGGGGACACTTCATTTCCAGCAATATCGTCGACTTGATTGAACAGAAACTTTTTGAACTGAACTGAGCTGGACGATGCCATCACTGAATTCAACAATGAAATGCAATTGTCATTTTACATTATTGACACTATTTTCCCATTTTGATATTGTGCAATTGCTTTGTCACAATTTGTATTGTTAAAAGCGCTATATAAATAAAGGTGACTTGACTTGACTTATGTTACTCTGTTCTGAATACTGTCTGATATGTAAATTATTTAGCCTCTTATTTTTTTAATCCATGCAGAAAAGCTTTAAAAATTACTTTATTGCATTCCAGATGCTTTTAAAGAACTTTTCTCTATAAATGTTATGGGTAACCTAGCTTGAATGTAAAACTTTGTCATGAATTCGTATTTCCATTTGTAAAATAGCCTAATTAATTGTTGTAGGCTAACCCCATCTCATGATAAAGGTGTGTTTAGCACGATTTTCTGTTTTTATTTGATATAATATTTATATGTAGAAATTGACTTTGGCGTGCAAAAGACTGATAAGTTCATAATTACTGGCATGGCTGGTTCAGTCGACAGAGATACGGGACACATATAGACGCACGCGCCTGGACCGAAGGTAACTTCCGGTCTGTGTTTGTTTATGGGTCTGGTTAGTGGCGCCGGTTACAAACGCAGTTAAAGTGATGAAGTAATGAAGTTGGGCTCAGGTTGTTGTGCTGTGGGATGTGTTTCCAATACATTTATTTATTTATGGTGACCTGCCACGATATCAAAACTGACCGATTTTCCAAAAGGCTTCGTTGAATAAACATGAGCACGTAATGCACGTTAAAAAATCAAAACGAGGCGCGGGTGTTTATATGTCACTGTATTTCTGAAGGAATGTCATTTTCATTTCATCTTGCATGTTATATACCTGATAAAGCAGCGTTTGTGAGCTCAGAGCTGCTTTATCTACAGCCGTTACCATGGAAACCTCTAGTTCTCACGCTTTAAAGCGCCTCCTGCTGGCAGAGAATGAATTTGCATTTTTAATAAGTCCGTCTGATTTACACAGCAAACATATTTTGCTTGTTATCAAAAAATAATCTACTCTAGAGGGACTTATTGATTCTATTTGGATGTCTACCGGAAGTTAAGTTAGGGCCACAAAAGCGCGCATGCGCAGTAACGTTTATCTATAGCTACTAACTGCTGAAGTGTTTTGCTCATGGTACGCATCATGGTGTTTTTAAGAAATAAAAATAAAATAAAATTACACATATATCAGACAGCATACCAACGTTACCCCCCCCCCCATGTTCAAACCAAATCTATGCCCTTTACTCACATTTCAAGGCTTGCCTTATGCAAAATAAATGTTGATTTTTAAATAATTTTGCATAATTAATAGATAGAAATGAAATGGTTTTCATTGTTTTCAATTCAGAAATAGATGTTGGGTTTAATGTTACACATACATTTGTTTAGACAACTTCTGCATTATTTATTACTTTTTATTAATTTAATGTGTGACGCGTCATAATAACGAATGACCAACATGAAGCCAGCTTTAGTGTTTGTCTGGTCATGTGATCTCAACCCGGCTCCATGTCAAATAAAACCACTTCAATTAGGACATCACGCATATGAAAACAAAAATATCTTTCATGTCTGTAGAGCTGTACATCTGAATATGGATCAAATGAGTGAGTTTAGCTTTGAGAATGAAACTGACCTGTTTGTTCCTCAGTATCTTTCAGACTGAATACTTCTTCAATCCTGAAGTCTTCACGCTCCTCTTTAATAAACGCCATCTTTGTTTGATCCTCAGTATCTTCATGTTTGACTCTGAACGCTTCTTCAGTTTTAACATCTTCACTCTCCTCTTTAATAAACGCCATCTTTATAACAGTACGTGGATCTCAGTCTCTTCAGCAGGAGTTTATAGACTCAATCAGCTCTAGTTCAGTAGTCAGCACACTAGTGAGGGAGTGAGAGTTCATGGACTTAAATCACCTGATCAGACACTCAAAACTAGCATATACCACACCTTATAATGAAAGTTCACATTTAGGTAGTTATGATTTATATTTGTTATCTAATGATTTGCTGATCACATTTAATAGACTGCACTTGAATGAAAATATTTAAGTTATCATTAAACACGTTTGTGTCGAATTAAACGGTTTTGTCCAGCATGTGACGTCAGCGAGTCATTTTGTGAATCATTTGATTCAATTGACTCGGAGTCTAATAAGCTCGGTTTCTCCAGCGACTCAATACATGTTTATAATAAACTGATTCACGAGTGAACTGAGACCGTTTGTGGATGCGTTTTACTCACACAAAATAACGTTAATAGCTTCTAAATAAAGCATTAATGTGTTACAGTAAATAATAAACAGTTAATTCTGTATCGCTCGTAAAACTGTAAGGTTGAACAGTTTCTACACGTTAAATGCTTTAAACACAAACCTTTGTTCAGTCGAATCACAGCAGATGCAGGAGCACGGCGCGTCCTCGTGACGTCACAGCAACACACCAAAATAAAAGTCCTGCTCACACGCTGCATAGAAATTTACATAGAACATGATACAAAAATAATGAAAGAGTGGAAATTCAGAGTACAAAGTGCTGAAAATATTAGGAGACTATACTAGAGTGTGAGATTTTGTCTGACAAACTGTAATGTTTAGGTGAAGGAACTATTTCATACCAGGTATAAATAAGATTAAAATGCAAATGTGATAATAAATAAATAAAAAAACGAGTGTATGAGTTCATAGAATACATTCTTGTGTGAGTATTGAAATGCAAAAAGCTTAGTGTTTTTCTCATTTTAAAAATGTGAACATATTCTAAAAAATACCTAAAAATAGCTATATAAAATGTCTATAAAATTACGATTGATTTTTTTATATTTTCACAATCTTTCAAGAATTATTGACATTAATTGGGCCACTTTTTCAAGTTTAAAGCCATAAACTGATCGATGATAAATGATAAAAAATTATAGCCATAAGCCATAGACAAACACTTATGCTTAAGGGTTGAAACTCTGATGAGTTTCTCTACAAAAAAACATACACAGACAAATACATTTTTGGGTGAACTATCCCTTTAAGCCTCTTAATAGTCCTCGTTCGTACTCCTAACAATTTTGGACTTTAAGACCTCTTTTAAGGGTTAAGATGCTTTCTGAATTACTTTTTTCTTTACTAGGATCTTTTCTTTAATTTTAAGAGGAAACACCCACATTTCTAAGAATTTTCTAGGAGCAACCTTAATTATTATTATTATTAATTCAGCTTTACAACCAAACAAGGTACATAATCACATTCCTGAATAAATCCAATCTCGTTCAGCCTTAGCTGAGCATAAACACAAATAAAAATAAAAAAAGCATCAAAATAAACCAAACTAAACCAGAAAGAAAAATAAGAGAAAAATAAGAACAGATGCTTTAAAAGTAAAATACAACAAAAGGGCTTTTAAATTAAATTATACAAATCCAACAGAGAAGTCAACTTAAGGGCTTTCTTATTCTTAACTAATTTTAACGATTACTAGAAGCAACTCTTAGCAGCACTAAGATTTTTCATGAATATGGGCTGAGGACTTTTAATTTGGTTTGGCGATGTGACGTCATAAGGCTGCGCCGCGTGATGCGTTTGGACTGAAGAAAGGTTTGTTTTCACCATATAAAGCATTTACAGTGTTTAAATTAATGTAAACCGTTCAAGAGTTGTAACACTTTAAAAAGAAAACTAGTTTGTTATTGACGGGAGAAACGGAAACACTTGAGTCAATAGAATTATAAATGTTATTTTATCTGTTTCAAAGCGTTCACCCTACATGTAACAAAAACAAGACACGTGACACCAACTGTCAAATCCTACAAATACTAGCTGTCTGTATCATTTTTTGATATATACAGGTGCATCTCAATAAATTAGAATGTCGTGAAAAAGTTAATTTTTTCTTGTAACTTATTTCAAAAAGTGAAACTTTTATATATTTTAGATTCATTACATGTAAAGTAAAACATTTAAAAAAAATTGTTTTAATTTTGATGATTAGAGCTTACAGCTCATGAAAGTCAAAAATCAGTATCTCAAAATATTACAATATTTACATTTGAGTTTCAATGAAGTCAAAGTCAAAGTCAGCTTTATTGTCAATTCTGCCACATGTACCGTACATACATACAGAGAATTGAAATTGCGTTACTCTCTTACTCCCTGGTGCATACAGATAACACTAAACACTAACAGTAGAACACACAAATACAGATAAGTACAAATCAATTATATATATATTATATATATATACATACATACATACATACATACATACATATATATATATACATACACATACACATACATATACATACATATACATATATATATATACATATATACATACACATACACACACACATACATATATATATATATACACACATACATACATACACACACATATGTATATATATATATATACATACATACATACATACATACATACACACACATACACACATACATATATATATATATATATATATATATACATACACATACACACACACATACATATATATATATACATATATACATACATACATACATGCACACACATACATACATACATACACAAAAATGCAACTATTACAAATATACAAATAAGGACATGTAGGAAAAAAATAAAACATTAAATAAAGAAAATAAAAATAATAATATAAAAAAAAATGGATAAAGTGGCATAAGGCACATGGTAGATAGTGCAAATCAGTGAAATAAACAAACAAACAAACAGTGCAGAATATAAATGGTGTAGTGCAAAGAGCTTATCAAGACTATTTAAAGTGACAAGGAGCAGTCTTTTTTATTCAGACTGCCAGACGAGGTAGTTGAATGAATGAGGTCAGTCCAATGCTGTACAAGTGACCGGTGCTTGTCTCAGTGTGAGTGTGAGTGTGTGTGTGTGTGAGTGTGTGTTCGTGTGGGTGTGGGTGGTGGTGGTGGGGTGGGGGTCCGAGTTCAGTGATTCGTGGGGTAAGAGAGGGGAGGGGGGGAAAGGACGGGAGGGAGTTCAGCTTCCTGACAGCCTGGTGGATGAAGCTGTCTTTCAGTCTGCTGGTCCTGGCTTGGAGACTCCTCAGTCTCCTCCCTGATGGTAGCAGACTGAAGAAGTTGTGTGTCGGGTGGGTGGGATCACCTGCAATGCTGAGGGCTTTGCGGGTGAGACGGGTGTTGTAAATGTCCTGAGGGAGGGGAGAGAGACACCAACGATCTTCTCAGCTGCTCTCACTATCCGTTGAAGGGACTTGCGGCAGGACGCGTTGCAGGCGCCATACCACACAGTGATGCAGCTAGTCAGAATGCTCTCGATAGTGCCTCTGTAGAAGGTGCACATGATGGGGGTCGGGGCTCTGGCTCTTCTTAGTTTGCGGAGGAAGTAGAGACGCTGTTGTGCTTTCTTGGCTAGTGCTGCAGTGTTGTTGGTCCAGGAGAGGTCCTCTGTGATGTGTACACCCAGGAACTTGGTGCTGCTCACTCTCTCCACGGTCGCACCATTGATGGTCAGAGGAGCATGCTGAGTGTGCACTCTCCTGAAGTCAACGACAATCTCCTTCGTCTTCTCCACATTCAGAGAGAGATTGTTGTCACTGCACCACCCGGCCAGGCGGCTCACCTCGCTCCTGTAGTTTGTCTCATCTCTGTTGCTGATGAGACCCACCACAGTCGTGTCATCCGCAAATTTAATGAAGCGGTTGGAGTTGTGTGACGGTGTGCAGTCGTGGGTCAGCAGAGTGTTCAGTGTGATGGTGCTGGATGTGTTATTGCCGACCCGTACTGCCTGAGGTCTCCCGGTCAGAAAGTCCAACAGCCAGTTGCACAGCGACGTATTGAGCCCCAGCTGGACCAGTTTATGGATGAGCTGTTGAGGGATGATTGTGTTGAATGCTGAACTGAAGTCTATGAACAGCAATCTGACATACGTGTCCGTTTTGTCTAGGTGTGTGAGGGCTGGGTGGAGGGCAGTGGCGATGGCATCATTGGTCGAGCGATTTGACCTATATGCAAACTGGAAGGGGTCCAGGGAGGGGGGGAGGACAGACTTGATGTGTTGCATGACTAGCCGTTCAAAGCACGTCATGGGAATAGGAGTGAGTGCTACTGGACGGTAGTCATTGAAGCAGGATGGAGATGACTTCTTCGGGACTGGAATGATAGTGGTAGCTTTGAAGCATGTGGGGACAACAGCCTGGCTTAGTGAGATGTTGAAAATGTCTGTGAAGACATCAGTGAGTTCCACTGCACAGTCTCTCAGTACACGCCCAGGAATGTTGTCAGGACCCGGAGCTTTGCGTGCATTGATCCTGCTGAGGGATCTCCTCACGCTGTGCGGGGACAGCGTCATCATCTGGTCGCCGGGAGGAGGTGGAGTCTTCTGTGCAGTGGTGCTGTTTTGTGCCTCAAAGCGAGCAAAGAAGGCATTCAGCTCGTTCAGCAGGGGGATGGTGCTGTCACAGGTCTGTGGTGGGGGCTTGTAGTCCGTAATGGTCTGAATCCCCTGCCACAGGCTCCAAGTGTCTCTGCTGTCACTGAAACGGTGGGCTATCCTCCTGGAGTACTGTCTAATGACCATCCCTACAGTATAAATTCCGGGTATCTCTTGTTCTTTGAAACCACAATAATGGGGAAGACTGCTGACTTGGCAATGATCCAGAAGACGAACATTGACACCCTCCACAAAGAGGGTAAGTCACAGAGGGTCATTACTGAAAGGTGTGGCTGTTTACAGAGTGCTGTATCAAAGCATATTAAATGCAAAGTTGACTGGAAGATGCTGATTTCATTTTCCAGCAGGACTTGGCACCTACCCACACTGCCAAAGGTACCAAAAGCTGGTTCAATGACCATGGTGTTACTGTGCTTGACTGGCCAGCAAACTCGCCTGACCTGAACCTCATAGAGAATCTATGGGGTATTGTCAAGAGGAAGATGAGAGACACCAGACCCAACAATGCAGATGAGCTGAAGGCCACTGTCAAAGAAACCTGGGCTTCCATACCACCTCAGCAGTGCCACAAACTGATCACCTCCATGCCACGCCGAATTGAGGTAGTAATTAAAGCAAAAGGAGCCCCTACCAAGTATTGAGTACATATACAGTAAATGAACATACTTTCCAGAAGGCCAACAATTCACTAAAAATGTTTTTTTTATTGGTCTTATGAAGTATTCTAATTTGTTGAGATAGTGAATTGGTGGGTTTTTGTTAAATGTGAGCCTAAATCATCACAATTAAAATAACCAAAGACTTAAACTACTTCAGTCTGTGTGCATTGAATTTATTTAATACACGAGTTTCACAATTTGAGTTGAATTACTGAAATAAATGAACTTTTCCACGACATTCTAATTTATTGAGATGCACCTGTATATAAGTGGTAGAATCAATAGATAACACTTTAAAAAATGGCTACATGTGACCTTACATGTTCGAGTCTCTATCACTATATATTATCAACTATATAAACTAACTTCACAAGTTTCACTTGTGACTGCACTGATAGAGCAAGATAATTTCCTTTATTTGTCCTCTTTCATGGACAAGTACTTCAGTGGTAATGAATTTAAATTCATCATATTCTTTAATCTCTTAACCTTTAACAAAAGAGTTTTGAATCTCGAGGAGTTAGTCACACTTGCTCTGTGTTGTGATTGGCTGTTCACCGCTGATGTCACACATTCATGTGCACACGCTCATTAACTCCGTATCAAGCCTGGTTTGACAGAGAAAGTTGATGATCAGCTTCATGGTACCAACAAAGCCAGACTGGAGTGGTTTGGTTTTGTCAACTCAAAACTTATCCTGTAACTCTGAATTTGTTCATCTACCATCATGATACAGACCCCTGATCTTGCGTTACCTAGCTCATAGCTTAAGAAGCTATCATTAACAGTTATTATGACCTTTGGCCAGGGCATAATATAAATATCAAAATTGTTAAGATATACTGATTTTAACGTTCGCTGAACAAACAGTTGATAAAGTATAAGCTATACATTTTGAATCAGTTTAATCAAATTAAATCGGACTGGATCATAAGATTCAATTCCCTAAGAAGAATCTGAGCCAGTTCTTACAGCAGCGTTGCTGATTTGTCATTTTGTTTTTAGACCACGAAATCAACATCACCAAAGAAGTGCGTTTTTAATTGTGAGGGAAAGATAACCTTGTTCAGCTTCCCAAAGAACCCAGTGTTAAGGGAACAGTGGATGCAGTTTGTTTCTCCGGGGCAGCAACGTAGTTGTGCAAGTGTGTTTTGTTCCTGGCATTTCAGTGATAAATGTCTTATAAACAAATTAAATAAAATTAGGGATGCACCAATATGGAAATGTTGGCCGATACCGATAACTCTTTATATTTGGAGGCCGATAACTGATATATAGGCTGATAAATATAAATATTAATATACATTTTTCTGAATATGATTGCAAAAAAAAAAAGGCAAACAAATACAGTGGACAACTGATTTTATTTTAAAACCTTAACTTCAGAAAATGTTGAACTGGTCTTAACTTACTTCACAGGAAACTTAACTCTTTAAATATTATTTTCTGTGGCTAACTTTCTTTTAATTATAAATAAAATGTATTGCCTGACAAAAAATAATGCATAAATAAAGCAACCAAGTCACTGAACAACATTACTAACATAATCAAAATAACAATCAAACTATAGAAATGTGCAATAGATAAATAAAATATGATGTTTACTCTGATACAGCATGACTTTGTGTGAATTTAACAGAAAGGCCAACCAGAAATGTTACAGGATTGTCTGGCTACTTCATCTGTGAATGTAAGAGTGGAATGTTTTTTTTTAATGAAGAGAAGCATTTCAGCTTTCTCAGACATGAGTCTGTTTTTCTTTTCAATCACATTTGATGCCGCTGATAAGAGACGTTCACTGTCGACACTTGTACAGGGAGCTGAGAGGTATTTGCGTGAAGCTTGGGCCAGGGCTGGAAAGTGGGACATATTGCTTTTCCAAAACTGCAGTGGGCTTTTGCTCCTGGAAATGGGCGGCTTAGATATGCATTCACCTACAAAGAGCAATACAAAATGCATCACAATCTTTCCTTCAATATAACACACATTAAATTTACATGTTTAACAGCATAAAAAAAACAGTAAAAAAAAAAAAAACAGCATTCACAGCTAGCATTCATTTCATCTTAAATTACATGAAACTGACTTTAAAAAAACGGAATCTTGTATAACTTATTTAAAAAAGTTGAATATTGCTGAACTTATTTTGCTGTTACAGTAATGTATAACCATGGCATTGTCAGGGATCTCAGTTTCTGTCACCTCCATCATCAGTCACCAGCTCCGACACACACCAGATCCCTGTCACCATAATTGCTAATCACCTGAGTTCTGATTCCCCGCACCTGTCATCTGCAATCAACTCACCACACAAAAGCCAGCTCCTTCCAGTCCCTCGGCGTCCGGTCTAACGTTCACATACCTGAACCAAGCCAGACCCCGTTGATACTCACCTGTGTGTTTCCCTACCTTAGATGTTCCTGTTTCTCCACTGCTCCGATTCTCCACCGGTTTCATGTGATTCCTTCAAGAAAGCAAAGGACCGTTCAATACTCACCTCCCGGTTCACTCCTCAGTCTTGTTCAATAAATTCCTCTTGTTTGACCACTTACCTCTGTGTCTCCTAGCCTGTGTCATGACAGAAGACCGGACCTACACAATATGTTTGAGGCTGAGGATAGGCCGTGTTGCCTGCGATAGGGTGGTCGGCCTTTGGAGAGGTATGTGGGGGAATTCCTTGAGCTCTCCAACCGGGTGAGTTGGCACGACGCCGCACTCGGTGCCTGTTTTCAGCTGGGGCTGGATGAAACCACGATCCTCTGCGATCTTTCTGTCAGTGATTTTTCCCTTGATCGAGCTGATTAACTTAGTTCTCTATTTAAATGGTTCTGATTGGGAAGTAAAAGAATGTAAGAGCCATAATCATCCAGCCCCTCCTGAGAACTGCAGGGCCTCTCCAATTCACCCCATGCCGGGACCCTCCACATACCTGGCCAATGGCTACGGCCACCCACATTCCCTTGTGTTCCCACGAACCCGTAAGTGGGCCTCCAACAGCTGAAATCTGCCCCCCGTCTCCCGAGCCCAGCTCCCAGATCCATCCCTATCCTCAGCCCAGAAGAACCGTCCGCGGCTCTTCCAAGCCTGTGCCTGCTGCCGTTCGCGGCCCACGCAAGCCAGCCACCGTCCGCGGCTCTCCCATGCCCGCCACCGTTCGCGGCCCACGTAAGCCCACCGTCTGCGGGAAAAGTAACGCCGCCGTCCGCGGCTCTCCTAAGCCCGCGGTCCGCGGTGAAGTTAAGGCCGCCGTCTGCAGCTCTCCCATGCCCGCCGCCGCTCGCGGCCCACACAAGCCCGCCATCCGCGGCTCTCTTAAGCCCGCTGGCAATGAGTATGGCAAGCCTGCCGGCTAAGAGTATGGCAAGCCTGCCGGCTAAGAGTATGGCGTTTGGCAAGCCCGCCGTTTGTTGCTCACCCAAGCCCGGTGCCCGCTCCTCGACAGCACCCTCCAGTGTCCACTCCTCAACAGCGCACTCCCTGGAGGCCTCCAGAGCGCACTCCCTGGAGGCCTCCAGAGCGCACTCCCTGGAGGCCTCCAGAGCGCCCTGGAGGCCCCAGAGCGCCCTCCCACTGGATGTTGTATGGCGCGGGGATGCGCCTTCCGGAGGGGGGCGTATTGTCAGGGATCTCAGTTTCTGTCACCTCCGTCATCAGTCACCAGCTCTGACACACACCAGATCCCTGTCACCATAATTGCTAATCACCTGAGTTCTGATTCCCCGCACCTGTCATCTGCAATCAACTCACCACACAAAAGCCAGCTCCTTCCAGTCCCTTGGCGTCCGGTCTAACGTTCACATACCTGAACCAAGCCAGACCCCGTTGATACTCACCTGTGTTTCCCTACCTTAGATGTTCCTGTTTCTCCACCGCTCTGATTCTCCACTGGTTCCATGTGATCCCTGCAAGAAAGCAAAGGACTGTTCAATACTCACCTCCCGGCTCACTCCTCAGTCTTGTTCAATAAATTCCCCTTGTTTGACCACTTACCTCTGTGTCTCCTAGCCTGTGTAGTGACAGGCATGTCATGTTGATTATATTTTTTAAAGTGAAGCTAAAACATTAAAGAATGTTTCATACTCTATATAAAAGATTTTAAACAAAATGTTATTTCTTATATTGCGGCATTTTACTTTTTTTTTTTTTTTTTTTTTTTTTTTTTTATATGAGTGGAAAATAATTTACCTGCTGTCCTACTGGAGAGGTTTGGTGTGCCTGGTGTTCTTTGGTCATGTTTTCTTCAAGAACTTCACCATACATGTCAAGCCTCCGTCGCTCTCGGTGCATGTCTTTTTTAAAGGGGTCTCTGACTCGTTTCTCTCTTTCTCCATGCTGTTTTCAGGTGCTGTCATATTGTTCAGCTGGCTCAGCAGCATTTCTGTTGCTCGCTGTTTAGTGGCTTGATCAAAAAAGCGATCTTTATACTTTGGGTCCAAGATTGTTGCCAAGAAGTACAAAGGCTCGGTGTATATAGAGTTAAACAAGTGCTTCACAGCCTCCAGCAGAGTAGCTTTTCTTGTCTTCACCCTGCTATCTGTACTAAGACTCTTGTTCAGTGAACGTTTCAGAGCCTCAACAGAGGGAATCACATCTGAAGCAGTTGCCGTGTGAGAACTTATTTCCCTCGTCAGTTCTTCAAAAAGCCCAAGCAGTGTTACTGCATTTTCAATAAGGCCCCACTGGTACGTGCTGAAAAAATGTGGGAAGCTCATATTCTGCCCCATATGCTCGACAAACTCGACATCATATAAAACGTACTGTTCCAACGTGTCGGAGTGTCTTGTTGCAGCATCTTTTTTGACAGTCCTAGTTCTGTCTGTATCTTTCAGAGTCGGGACATGGCAAGGTGAGAATGTTTAGAGTGCCCGACTATCTTTCTCCATATCGCCATACAGTTGGAAATGCTGCACTGGCTCAGAACTCCTTCGTGCATGGCTAACTGGAGGGTATGAGCCATTCAGCCAAGACTGTTCAAACCACAATCTTCTATGGCTTTAACCGGCCATTATCTCACAGCACAACATGTACCATATCTTTCATTATGCTCCACTGAGCTAACATGCTCTCGAGTGCACTCGCTATAGCAGCGCCGGTGTTAGAGCCCGGGCATTCTTGTGCTTGAAGCATTACTCTCCTCATCTCAAAGTTTTCCTCAATCCACTGAGCAGTAAGACTCAACATACTCACTGGACTTAAGTCGGATCTCCATATGTCAGTAGTAAAACTTATATCAGTCACATTTTTGCCCAAAAGCATGTGGATGTGAGTTGCCACTTCATTGTATAGAGCAGGGAGCAAAATGTCAGCAAAGTGCCGCTGGCTAGGGAGGGAGTAGTGCAGTTCAATAAATCGATAAGCTGACAAAATCCAAAATCCTCAACAATGCTGAACGGTTGGTCATCAATTGCAATCATTTCAATAACTTTGCATGTGATGGCTTTTGCACGGTCCTTGTCAAATTTTATTGTATTGTCAAGTGTTTGTTGCACTGGCTCTTTGGTAGTGGGTAACGCTGTTTGTTTGGCAATGACTTTCGTCTGAAAATCTTTATAAATTTCGGGATGGCAAAACTTTAGATGGCTTATTAGATTAGTTGTATTGAAGTTTTTTGCTCTACTGCCCCCTAGCATAACCTCATTTTTGCAGCTGTTGCAAAATTGCAAGTCTGATGTCTTCTTTTTTCACGACAAAAAACTCCCACACCGCTGACATCTTGTCTTCTCTAGCAATAAAGCTTCTAACGCGTGCTTCTGCTTCGTGCAACGTCACAGAAAGCATCAATCAAAACCCTAGTGGCCAGCAGCAAGCACATGAAGTGGCTTAAACTGCGGAAATAATTCATAATTTATCGTCTTTAAGATATCAACCTAATTTTGTTACCGGACAGATAATGATTATATTAAAAATAGCATTTATCGGCCGATACCGATATGTCCGCCGATATATTGTGCATCCCTAAATAAAATTTAAGTAAAAAAAATTGTTCCTGTTTTATGTCAGTGTTACAGCTTGCAGACATGCTTGTGACTCTTTAGCTCCGCCCACAGCATGCCTCCAGGAACCCGACTGTTTTAAGAGAGAAGCATAAAGCTGTATCTGTTTTCTGTAAATCTGATAAAACTGAAGACACTTCGGAAATATGAAGGATGCACTACTACTCTACAGGTACTTAAAATTAACATGAGATTGGCAGAAACTGTGTGTTATATCCGCTTTAAGGTGATTCCTGTCTGTGAACCTCATTTAACATTCAACAGTTCTTTCCTGAGTGAATACATATGTGTTTTTTAAGGGTTATTTTATGTCTGAAACTCTTTCCACATTTAGGGCATGTGAAAGGCTTCTCTCCAGTGTGAATTTTCATGTGAGTCTTAAGATTTCCTTCTTGTGAGAAGCTCTTCCTACACAGTTTGCAGGTGAAAGGAGTCTCTCCAGTGTGAACTCTCCTGTGGTCTTTAAGGGATGCTTTATATCTAAAGCTCTTCCCACACTGATCACAGGTGAAAGGCTTCTCTTCGGTGTGAATTCTCATGTGATATTTAAGACCACCTTTTAGTGAGAAGCTCTTCCCACACAGTTTGCAGGTGTAAGGGGTCTCTCCAGTGTGACTTCTCATATGAGCATTAAAGGTCACTTTATGTCTGAAACACTTTCCACACTGAGAGCATGCAAAAGGCTTCTCTCCAGTGTGAATTTTCTCGTGAGTCTTAAGATTTCCTTCTAGTGAGAAGCTCCTTCCACACAGTTTGCAGGTGTAAGGGGTCTCTCCAGTGTGAACCCTCCTGTGGTTTTTAAGGGATACGTTATGTCTAAAGCTCTTTCCACACTGAGGGCATGTGAAAGGCTTCTCTCCGGTGTGAATTTTCATGTGAGTCTTACGATTTCCTTCTTGTGAGAAGCTCTTCCCACACAGTTTGCAGGTAAAAGGGGTCTCTCCATTGTGAATCCTCATGTGCACTTGAAGGCTTCCCTTTTCAGTGAAACTTCTTCCACACTGTTGGCAGGTGAAATAACTTCTAGTTCCTGTCTTTTGAGTTCTTTTTCTTGAAGAAGTTTTTTTAGTCTGTGTGCATTCAAAAGATTTTTCTCCAGTTTTGAAATCATGATATTTCTCACACTGATCATCTTCTTCCATTTCAATCAGTATTTCACTCTCCTCTTTCAGCGCCTTCAGATCTAAGGTGAGAACAACAAATACAATAATAACAGACATCAAAACTTTTAAATATTTTAAGCATTAAAAACAAACATCATATAAGCTAGATGCTATATGCACTAAGCTAGGTGCTATCTGTAATCTCACAACCTTTTTGCAATGTTAAAAATGTTTTCCAAACCCATATACATACATACAGTATCTCACAGAAGTGAGTACACCCCTCACATTTTTGTAAATATTTTATTATATCTTTTCATGTGACAACACTGAAGAAATGACACTTTGCTACAATGTAAAGTAGTGAGTGTACAGCTTGTATTGTATAACAGTGTAAATTTGCTGTCCCCTCAAAATAACTCAACACACAGCCATTAATGTCTAAACCGCTGGTCACAAAAGTGAGTGCATCCCTAAGTGAAAGTCCAAATTGGGCCCAATTAGCCATTTTCTCTCCCCAGTGTCATGTGACTTCGTTAGTGTTACAAGGTCTCAGGTGTGAATGGGGAGCAGGTGTGTTAAATTTGGTGTTATCGCTCTCACTCTCTCATACTGGTCACTGGAAGTTCAACATGGCACCTCATGGCAAAGAACTCTCTGAGGATCTGAAAAAAAGAATTGTTGCTCTACATAAAGATGGCGTAGGCTATAAGAAGATTGCCAAGACCCTGAAACTCAGCCTGTCAGTGCTCAGACCATACGCCGCACACTGCATCCAATTGGTCTGCATGGCTGTCGTCCCAGAAGGAAGCCTATTCTAAAGATGATGCACAAGAAAGCCTGCAAACAGTTTGCTGAAGACAAGCAGACTAAGGACATGGATTACTGGAACCATGTCCTGTGGTCTGATGAGACCAAGATAAACTTATTTGGTTCAGATGGTGTCAAGTGTGTGTGGCGACAACCAGGTGAGGAGTACAAAGACAAGTGTGTCTTGCCTACTGTCAAGCATGGTGGTGGAAGTGTCATGGCCTGGGGCTGCATTACTGCTGCCTGCACTGGGGAGCTACAGTTCATTGAGGGAACCATGAATGCCAACATGAACTGTGACATACTGAAGCAGAAACTGGGCCGCAGGGCAGTATTCCAACATGATAACGACCCCAAACACACCTCCAAGACAACCACTGCCTTGCTAAAGAAGCTGAGGGTAAAGGTGATGGACTGGCCAAGCATGTCTCCAGACCTAAACCCTATTGAGCATCTGTGGGGCATCCTCAAATAATAATATTAATAATAATAATAATAATAATATGTTTAATTTATATAGCACCTTTCCCAATCTCAAGGACGCTGTACAAAAGCAGAAACACAGTAGACAGTCGATTCACATAATCGTAACAATCCTTTCACAATCAATTAATCAGTTAAGTGGACAGTAGACAGTTGCCCAGTCCGGGGATAGACATGATTGCAGTTGCATATCATGGTACAATTATGCACAGAAAATAAAGATACAGACATAGTATAAGTAACAATAGATAAGTAAAAAAGAAAATAAGATAATGTCAATAAGTAACAAACAAATAATAGAAAATGCAACAAAAATAGACAAACCGTAAATACTCAGAGAGAATCACAGCTGGTAGTATAGGATGAGATGAGTGTCTAAAGAACATATGACTGAAAATATTAGGTAAACAAGTAGGTTTTGAGTTGTGATTTAAATACAGAGAGAGAGGTTATTGTCCTTAGTGCCAGAGGTATAGAGTTCCATAGTTTAGGTGCAATGACGGAAAATGATCTGCCACCCATTGCGGATAAACGAAATCTAGGTACAGTAAGAAGTTCACAACCTAACGATCGAAGTGATCGAGGCAGAACGTAAGGAGACAGTAGATCAGAGAGATAAGGGGGAGCAAGGCCATTGAGTGATTTAAAAGTAAGCAGAAGAATTTTGTAAGTAATGCGGGATGATACAGGGAGCCAATGGAGTTTAATTAAGATGGGGGTAATATGAGCAGATCGCTTAGTATGGGTTAATATTCTTGCAGCAGAATTTTTAATATATTGTAAACGAGAGATAGAGTGCAATGGTAATCCGGCAAAAAGAGCATTGCAGTAGTCGAGGCGTGATGTAATAAAAGCATGCACTAATGATTCAGCATCTTTTGGAGAAACATATGATCGAAGTTGTGCTAAACGACGAAGCTGGAAAAATGCAGCTTTGGATAGTTTACTAATGTAAGCATCCAGAGTCAGTGCAGGATCAAGAGTAATGCCTAAATTTCTGACAGTAGCAGATGGAAAAACTGTTGTAGCATCAAGGTTGAAACTGAAAGCATTTACTATATTTTTTGTTAGTGAAGGGGGGCCAGTAATTAAAATTTCTGTTTTGTTTAAATTCAAACTGAGAAAATTAGTACTAAGCCAGGCCTTTAGCTCATTAACACAGGTAGACAGTGATGTGGTCTGGTGAATGGAGTCTGGTCTGCAGGCGGTATTAATCTGAATATCATCAGCATAACAGTGATAATGAAAACCATGATGACGGATAATATGTCCAAGCGGCATGATGTAAGTAATAAATAGTAATGGCCCGAGAACAGAGCCCTGGGGAACGCCCTGACTGAGTAAAGTAGTGGGAGATTTATAATTATGCATAGTGATGTAGTATTGTCTATCAGTGAGATAGGAAGAGAACCAGGATAGTGCAACACCTGAGACACCTATCTCAGAAAGGCGGGAAAGTAATAACTTGTGACAGACAGTATCAAATGCTGAGCTGAAGTCAAGCAGCAGGAGAGTCACCAGAGAGTAACAGATCATTGACAACCTTAACTAAAGCAGTTTCAGTGCTGTGATGAGAGCGAAAACCAGATTGAAATGCATCGAACTGATCACTGAGAGCTAGAAAAGACTGTAGTTGATTGACAACAACTTTTTCCATAATTTTCAAAATAAAAGGTAAATTGGAGATTGGACGATAGTTGGTGAAATCTGCTGGGTCCAGGTTTGGTTTTTTAAGAATAGGAGTAACGGCAGCAGTTTTCAGTGAATTTGGAACAGTGGCAGAGATAAGGGACATATTTACTAAGTGAGAGATAGGAGCAGAAATGACAGAAGTACAGTTTTTCAGAAGGAATGTGGGTGCAGGATCTAACTGACATGAAGAAGAATTAGAGTTCTGTATTATCTCAGCAATTAAATTTGGAGTTGTCAAGGTAAAATTATTTAACAGTTGAATGGATTGAGCTTGCTCACAAGTAGAAGTGGTTGGTTCAGTGCCAAGAGACCCACATAGAGCGTTCAGTTTTGTTTGATAGTGGCGCAGGAAGGAGCCACACAAATCATCACATTCATATTTACTGGGACTATGGCTAGGTGGCTGGACAAATTTGTTAACCATGTTAAACAGTGTTTTTGGCCTATTGTTAGCTTTATTGATGATGTCGGAAATATAGGAAGAGCGTGCTGTATTCAAGGCAGTTTTATAATGCCTAGTATGTTCTGAAAATATTTGAAAATGGACAGTCAGGCCAGTTTTTCTAAAAAGGCGTTCTAGCTGTCTGCCTTTCGCCTTCATAGCACGAAGCTCAGCATTATACCAGGGGGAGGTGTGGGACAAAGGAACAGACCTAGTCCTAATTGGAGCATGCTCATCTAAAACATCAATAATAACAGAATGATATATGTCAGATATCACAGATGGACAGGTGAACTTGAAAACATCAGAAATAGTAGAGCAGGGGTCTCCAACACGTCGCTCGCGAGCTACCAGTAGCTCGTGGCCTGATTGGAAGTAGCTCGCCAAGATATATTTACATATCGGCCGTGATGTTATTTTAATGATCCGTTACATATTTTAATTATCATTAAACCCGTATTTGATTATCACGATTTGAAAAACTCACAGTAAATACAGTTCAGCTTTAATCAAAGTTATTAAGAGTCTCACGCAGGCGCAACACGTAGTTTCGTTTTGTGTGAAAACATGACTGAAGGCAGACTGCTGAGGGAAATTATATGAACGAATATATGATTTAATTATTTGTGTGAATGCATAATAGCAAACCGACTGTCTTCAGAAAAGTATCGATGGCATTTGCTTTCCATCTTCCCTCCGTTTAATGCGTAATGAAGCTTGTTAAGAAGTATGTTTAGAAGCGCAGCACAGCTTTGTTTACAGAGGTTACCGTGGAAACAGCTCTATTTCTGCTGTTCATAAGCGCCACCTCCTGTCAAACTGTGGATTTACAAATTAATTCAGTCTGTCTGCCATATTTTTGTTCAGAGCAATGCGAAAATCAGACCAAATTTTTGTTGTAAATCTTAACCAGTCGATGGAAAATAGCCTTGTTATCAGAAGTGTTGAGATTTTTAGAATGCACATTAGCTTATGTAGAACTGTTTATGGAGCAGATACAATTTAATTTAGCATTCTGACATCCTTTTATTAAAAAAAAAAAAGATTTAAAGGCTGATATGTTATAATTTTATTTTTAAAAATGGTCAAAACTTTATTTGAACATGTAGTACATGTCAGTAGATAACATGTTATGAGTATTTTTTGTTAGTTTAAAATCTGGCCATGATTTTTTAATGTTTTATTTCACTGTTTATGCAAACAAAAAGTGCATAGTGCTGCTAATTTTATTTGTTGGCTTTTGTCATAAAACTTGGTAAAATTATTTCAGCGTGTATCAGTTCTTTTTTAATATTTCCAGCACATTTTAACAACGCTGTGTATAACAGTTTGGATTGATACAGTATTTAAGAGATTTAAGTACTGTGTAACATTGGTAGCTCTCAGCCGCTTTCATTTTTGAAAAGTAGCTCCCGAATGAAATATGGTTGGAGACCCCTGTAGTAGAGTAAGCAACTGAAGCAGCGAAAATATTTACATTGATAGCATTGATTTTGTGATAAGAAATGGAAGTATTACCAGCACATTTGGTAGGATGTATTAACAAAGTCAAAAGTGATAAGCTTATGATCAGAGATAGGAA
Organism: Schizothorax lantsangensis; assembly: GCA_027422415.1. Lineage (NCBI taxonomy): Eukaryota > Metazoa > Chordata > Actinopteri > Cypriniformes > Cyprinidae > Schizothorax > Schizothorax lantsangensis. Next base: position 139,267 of record JAPDDO010000338.1, read on the forward strand.
TAGCATGACCACTGATGGAGATGTTATTCACACCAGACGTACAAACTAAGTCAAGTGTATGGCCATGAGTGTGAGTTGGGAAATTGACATTCTGGGTAAGATTAAAGTAGTCCAGGACAGTGGAGGTGGAGGAGCGCAAGGTCTCTAACATCCACCAGCTCCGTGATGTCGTTTCAAGTTTCAAGTTTGTTTTATTTATATAGCACATTTAAAAACAGCAAGCACGGCTGACCAAAGTGCTGAACAAACAAAGACATAGAACACAGGACAACCCAAAGATTCATACCATAAACTCATGTCGTCATGGAGGAGTGGAAGAGGACTCCAGTGGCAACCTGTGAAGCTCTGGTGAACTCCATGCCCAAGAGGGTTAAGGCAGTGCTGGAAAATAATGGTGGCCACACAAAATATTGACATTTTGGGCCCAATTTGGACATTTTCACTTAGGGGTGTACTCACTTTTGTGGCCAGTGGTTTAGACATTAATGGCTGTGTGTTGAGTTATTTTGAGGGGACAGCAAATTTACACTGTTATACAAGCTGTTTTACACTGTTATACAAGCTGATACTTTACACTGTAGCAAAGTGTTATTTCTTCAGTGTTGTCACATGAAAAGATATAATAAAATATTTACAAAGATGTGAGGGGTGTACTCACTTCTGTGAGATACTGTACATATATACATAAATATACAGGTGCAACTTATTTCAAAAACTGAAACTCATATATTCTAGATTCATTACATGTAAAGTAATACATTTCAAAAGTTTTTTTTTTGTCTTAATTTTGATGATTAGAGCTTACAGCTCATGAAAGTCAAAAATCCAGTATTTCAAAATATTAGAATGTTTCCTAAGATCAATCAAAATAAGGATTTGCAAAACAGAAAAGTTCAAGTTCTTTAAAGTATGTTCATTTATGCACTCAATTCTTGGTCGGGGCTCCTTTAGCACAAATTCCAGTATCAGTGATGTGTGGCATGGAAGCGATCAGTCTGTGGCACTGCTGAGGTACTATTGAGCCTTCAGCTCGTCTGGATTGTTGGATTGACTTTCTCATCTTTCTCTTGAAAATATCCCATAGATTCCATATGGGGTTCAGGCTAAGCATGTTGGCTGGCCAATCAAGCACAGTAATATCATGGTCAGCAAACCACTTGGAAGTGGTTTTGGCACAGTGGGCAGGTGCTAAAGTCCTGCTGGAAAAGGAAATCAGCATCTGCATAAAGCTTGTCAGCAGATGGAAGCATAAAGTGCTCCAAAATCTCCTGGTAGACGGCTGCATTGACTTTGGACTTTGGAAGAAAGCCATCAGTGTTTTTAACTCCCATTATTTTATGCTTCCCAAAGAGGGGGAGGGGGGGTCTCCATCTCATTCTGGATTTACGGATCTTTAACAAACCCCTCAGAAAGTACAAAGTTTTAATATGCTCTCTCAGAACATTGTTGAACCAATCTCCCTGACAAACACTTGAAGCAAAGTGGATCTCCAGGATGTATATTTTCATATAAATATTTTTCCCGCTCAGGAAATATCTGAGATTCGCATATCAGAACACAGCATACAAGTATGTGAAAAATCCCCATCGGTCTTTCTCAAGCTCCGAGGGTATTCAACAAATTTGTAGGGGGGGCTTTGATTCCATTAAGAAATGTGAGGGTCCTGCATGCATCAAGCAGAGAGCGATACGCTTTCACTGGTGTTTCATCTGGAGAGATTAGGTTTCAAAATAAACCAAACAAAGAGTTGTCTAACTCCTTCACAGGAGACAGACTACCTGGGTCTCAGGTAAAATTCAGTGGTGTTTTGAGCTTTCCTCTCAGAAGAGAGCATCAAGACATTTCATTGCTGCATCTCCCTTTTCCAACTAGGGAGGATTTCCAACTCTCAGGATTTGTCTCCGATTACTGGGTCTGATGGCCTCAACAGGGGCAGTAGTTCCCATGGGACTATTGTGAATGAGGGAATTTCAGAACTTGACAGCATCACAGGGCATGCCATTGAGTAGAGCTGCACGATTCTGGATAAATTGAGTATCACAATTTTTTTTTGTCTCAAATTGAGATCACGATATTCCCACGATTCTGAACTTAAATTAACGCAAAATTTACAAAAGGCTGAGACAAAGTATTAATTGCTGCAGTCAGTTAAGAGTGTTTAATACATTTTTAATTGTTAATTTAAATATATAAAATATATATTTAAAATAATATAGTTAACTAAACCAATTTTTAATATTAAAATTATGAAAAATTGGTTTGAGTGAATGATTCAATGACTCACTCAAATACTTCACTTGTTTCATTACTGGATGAATCAGCATTTTTGAACAAATCTCTTGAATGAATGATTCAACGACAAATACATTTTTAACAGTCACTTGTCGCCACCCAGTGGCGAAACAATGTAACCTACACAAACGTTATTTGAAGCGCGAATTACTTTTAAAAGGTGATTTGCTCTATTTTGATCGCTACCATAGACATCAGTGTTTATATCCAAACTATAAACTTTCATCCCAGTATTTCTGTGATAATATGAATGAATTGTAAGACAGAAATAATACTGTGTGGTTGAAAAAAACTTTTTGTGAAGCTGTTTCTTACCTACATGATAACGGCTCTCTCTGTGTCAGCGGCAGCACGAATGCAGATCTGAAGGTTTTTTCAAAGGTTTAATAGACACGGGCGAATTGTTGTCATTGAGAAATTAGATCACGTGGGAGTTTGAATCGAGATCGCGACTCGGGCCAGTAAGAAACTGACTCCCCCTCAGGGTTTGGGAGAGGTTTTGTAGGAGTACAGCCATTAAGTCAACACTCAGCACCAACATCTAACCAACTTATTTATTGCTTGATTCAGTTAATATTTACTGCTGTTTATGTTTATGTTTGTTAATATGATATTTAGTTTATAAACTAAGTATTTATTAGTTTATAAATTAAGTGTTTTTGATACTCTGAAGTGTATGAGGTTCTGAATACCATTAGCTTCCATGTGCATCACACAAAAAGGTGAAAATTATAAAAACACCATTCACTGCATTTCTTTCCATAAATAAGCACTCATAGTAGGGGTGGGAGAAAAAAAACGATTCACCTAACTATCGCGATTCTTTTTAAAACGATTTAAAAATCAATTGGTTTACCTCAGAATCGATTTTTATTTCATTATTTTATTTTTCCTAAGAGGTGGTGGGGAGAAGTTAGCGCTTTGTAATTCCAACAGAGGGCGAAATGTATTATGTGTGTTGGACTTGAAGCAGCAGACGATCAGTGCATGAGATCAAAGTACCGCAAGAGCGATTCGAAAGCATGCGGAGCCGTCGTTATATATAGACCAGTGGGAGCCGTCTGCTCTCTGTGTGTTCTGCATGCGCACAACGATCATTCTGCGTGTGCTGTGCCGCTGCATTAGATGACGTCATATATATGTTTCAAGCAGGCGCGAGAAAGCAAAACCCTGACGGAGGCAGAGGATCAAACCTCTTCCAGAATTATTTCTGCACCTTCACGCTTTGAAGTGACTTTACACACTGCCGGGAAAACATGACTAAACATGACTGAAACGGTATGCAAAGTAACATAGCACTTTATTTTATTTCAGAAAGTATTTTTTCTGCTCATTTTGTTGAACATTTGACTATTATATTCATGTGCAAGTTCAGGGTTTTGGTACATTAAAGTTTCATGGTTCAAGGTACTTTAAATATACACTGTGTATGTGTATGCTCCTGAAATAAAAGCTCAGAAAGATGTGATGCATTGTTTTTGTTAATATGACTCATCATATACAGTCTCTTTTAAGGGTATAATCAACTATTTTCCATTGTCTAGTCTTTAATAAGCAAACAAAAATCACAATAAATTGTAATATCGAATCGCAATAGTAACTGCTAAGATGTGTTTTTTTTTTTATTGTGACAGTCTGTATATTAAGTGTATCATTCAACTTTTTCCCATGGTCTAGAGTTAAAAACAAAAATCGCAACACATAGCAATATTGAATTGCAATACTTGTAGAATCGAAATTCTTAAAAAAAACATTGCAATACATATCGTATTGGCACACAAGTATCGTGATAGTATCGAATCGTCCCATCCCTAACACATAGATGACTCTCCCACTGCCCATCCAAATGGTGCACACTAAAATTTTCGATTCATCAAAATATCCACCATTAGCAGCTATTACAGCTCTGCATAATCTGGGCATCCGAGCTGTCAGTTTATTCAAACATTGACTTGATATATTACTCTAAGCCTCCTGAAGGATTACCCAAAGATGATTCACACTGGTTGGACACTTCTTACGGACATCACTGTCCAGTTCCTAGTAGCTCAATTGGGTTGAGGTCGGGTGATTGGGGAGGCCATTCCATGACAGACATGATGCCAGCTGACTGTTTCCTCTCCAAATAGGATTTGCACAGCTTGGAAGTGTGCTTGGGGTCAAGCTTGGAAGTGTGATATCATCCAAAACTCCACTTTTCTAGGGCGTTTCCAAACTTTTGGAGGGCAGTGTATGACAACGAGTTTGTAGGATGCATTGCAGATGAGATCAAAGAACAAGCACTGACAGACACACAGACAGCTAATTACATCTTCATTATCACTGACTGTGGCACAGACATTTCTGGGAAAGACAATTTTATTGCATACTGCAGGTACATTTCTGCAGGTGTAGCAGTGAACAGATTTAGGGTAAACGTACCTATTAAGCACACTTCCATTTTTGAGCTCAGATTATAAAAAGAAAAAATTATTTATTATCCTACTTGATGTCTTAACCGATTGATGTGTTTGTTCCTATATACCTCCTATAATTCCAAGTCAATCAGATCATTGCACGCTGAAATATGGGTCTCCATGTGTTCACACTGTCTGGTGGCCGTTTAGAAAGCGGTCTAAAAACTTTCACCAAAAGAGGAGCCCCTTAAATATGCGTTTATTATATGTTTAAGCATTTATTTTGGGTAAGTTTCACTACTTAGTGTAAAATTAAGAGATTAATGTTCAGACTTTTGCATATTATAACCTGTAACTTGGATGTGGGAAATAATTACATTAGATCCAAAATATAGTTTTAGCAACATAGCGCAGATGCTACAGAACACAGTTAGCTGACTAGCTGTACAAGATTGTGTGCTACGCTAACATATTACTTCACAGGCATTACTTTTTTTGTTATCAACATTATTTATTTATTTTCACACACAACATCACAACACAATATCCATTCAAAACAAACAAAACACAACAAGACAACAAATGTATACTCCCTATTCCAAAAGTCCAAACAAAAGGGAGAGAGAGGGAGATAAACCCCCCCCCCCCCCCCCCCCCAAAAAAAAACAAGTCATTCCTTTATATAATCACGTATATTAGAGGAAAAGCACTGCCAAGCATCAACTGTGGAAGGCTTGGCCCCATTAATTCGCGCTGTTGTACATTCACAAGTCACTATTTGCAGGAGGCTATGTATCCAATATTTTTTCCACACATGTGTGGTGTAAACCAGTTCTGTATTATTGTCTTCTTCGCAGCCATAAAACCAGCTAACAACATTCTCTTTTGTATTAAGCTTATACAGAGACCAGAATCATCATTAAGAAGACACAAACTTGGGTTAACAGACCAATCAATTTGTAGTAAGGAGGATAAAACCAGGTTTACATGTGTCCATAGATTAATGACGATGGGACACTCCCAAAACATATGAAGAAAAGTACCCGATGATGCAGTGTTACATATATGGCAGTTAGAATTTGGTTGTAGTTTCATTTTGAATCTTTTGTAAGGAGTTATGTATGCTCTATGAATGACTTTGAAGTGAATAAGACGATGAGCCAGATTTTTAGATGTTAAAATGAGATTAGACCACACTCTCTCCCAGTCGACAGATAAATTAAGGTCAGATAATTCCATATCCCAAATAGTTTTAATAGAAAGAGGTTTTGTAATGCAATCAATAATCTTATTATATATCAAAGAAACAGATGGCCGACCAGCAGATGGTGCAATCCAATCCCACATAGGATGAGAGGAAATGGGAACAGTCCACGGAACTCCATACGCTTTGAGAGCAGAACGTAATTGAAGAAAGATGCTGGTAAACAAAATTTGGTTCTTAATGTCTGAAATGAACAGAGGCCCTGGTTATCATATATATCACCGCACGTGTTTACCCCTAAAGAAGACCAAGAGGGTTGGACGATTTCCGCATACAAAATTAAGATTGTGCCATAAAGGTGTACTGTTACAAAATTTGAAAGGTCCTCCTATCCGACATTCAATCGTTTTCCAGATTTTAATAGAGTTAGCCACAACCGGACCAAATTTACAATTATCACCTTTTTTTCCTGTGCCATTAAATAAAATATCTTGAAGTCTATTTGGTTTAACCTTGTCAGCTTCAATCACCCTCCATGAAACTGTAGATTGAGGATCAACCCAATTATGAAGAGCCTTAAGCTGGAACGACCAATAATACAGTTCAAAATTTGGTACAGCCAGTCCTCCTGCGCTATTAGGATGTTGTAATGTGGTAAGTTTAATTCTGGGGCATTTATCATTCCAGATAAACTTAGAAATTATGGAGTTGATCTCCTTAAAGTAATCCTGGAGGGGGAGAAAGTGGTAGCATAGAGAAAACAATATTTAATCGAGGTAACAAATTCATCTTAACAGTGGAGATTCTTCCTTGGAGAGAGACTTTAAGATTCTTCCATCTTTGAATGTCATTTTTGACCTTAACTAAAATATTATTAAAATTGTCTCTGGCAATCTTATGAATGTTTTTATATATGGTAATGCCCAAATAGGTGAAAGATTCCTTAATAGGGATAAATGAGGGAATAGAAGAATTAACTTTAACATTGTTAATAAAGCAGATTTGCTCCAATTTATTTTATATCCTGATAGGCTACTAAAATTATCAAATTCCTTAATTACACTAGAGACTGAAACGTCAAAGTGGTCTAAATATAGAATAATATCATCAGCGTATAATGAAATACTATGATTATGATCATGACTCTTAATCTATACTTCAGATTTCCTAATGGCTTGTGCTAAGGGTTCAAGAGATAGATAAAACAAATAAGGGGGAAAGCGGACATCCCTGCCTCGTTCCCCGCTGTAAAGGGAACGGGGGGGAAATAATATTACCAGTTATGACTGATGCTGCAGGTGAGTGGTATAATGTCTTAATCATAGAAATGAAGTGTTCACCGAAGCCAAAACATTGCAGAACTGCCCACATATAATTCCACTCTAGCCTGTCAAAGGCTTTTTCTGCATCAAGTGAAAAAACCGCACAAGGGGTCGAGTGGGAGTCCGCAAAGTCAAGAATATGAAAGAGTCGACGCATATTGTCAGACGCATTGCACCCCTTGATGAAACCGGTTTTGTCCTCCTTGATCAAGCTATGAATGACCTTTTCCATCAAGAAAGCAAAAACTTTAGCATAGATTTTCAGATCACATGGGATAAGCGAAATCGGTCTGTAGCTGGAACAATCTAATGGATCTTTCCCTTTTTTAAGAAGTAATGATATCAATTCCGTTTTTTGATCTCTATGAAATACCCCATGTTCAATTGCAAAATTAAATGAATTAAGCATAAGTATCCCTACCAAATCCCAAATTTCTAAATATAATTCAGGGCGAGACCATCTAGACCCGGCAATTTGCCCTTTTGAAGACTTTTTAGAGAGACGTGGAGCTCCTCCAAACTTAATGGGGCCTCCAAAGATTCTTTATCTATCTGTGAGATCCGAGGCAGTTCCAATTTATCTAAATACTGCTTACAAATTGGTTCATCAAAATCTTTTTCGGCTTTATACAGATTTGTGTAAAAACCTTTAAATATGTCATTAATTGCCACAGGGTTCATGGTGACCTGATCATCCAATGATTTTATTGCGCTAATATATGCCTTGGACTCGCATTCTTTCAGCCTAAGGGCCAATAAGTGACTAGGTCTCTCTGATTTGAAATAATATTTTTGCCTAGTCCTATGTAAAATAAATTCCGCCTTTGAGTGTGAAAGTAAATCATATTCTTCTTTTAAAGAGGACAGCTGGGTAGCCTGTTGCTCAGTAAAATGTTGTTTTTGTAAGTTTTGTAATGATTGGAGTTTATTTTCTAATTGTGTAAACTGGTGAGTTTTTGCTTTGGCAAGAGTAGAAGAGAAAGATATACAGAAACCTCGTATAGCACACTTAGTCGTTTCCCACATTATTTGAGGATCCACATCAGAGGGCATATTAATTTCAAGAAATTCCTTTATGTATTCTTTTAGAGAAGTAATGAAAGTCTGATTGCTTAGTAATGATATGTTAAAGCACCATCTAGGGGACTTGGCTTTAATATTAGAAAGAGAAATATTGCATAACACCACAGAATGATCGGATAGTAAAATTGGTAATATAGAGATGGAGGAATTAGACGAAATTAAAGATGGGCTGAAAAATATGTAGTCTATCCTAGAGAAAGTCTTATGTCTATTAGAAAAAAAAGTGAAGTCCTTAGATTTAGTATTCTGAATTCTCCAAAGATCGATTAAGTTGAGCTCAGTGATATATTTATTTAGTAATTTAGAGGATGGATTGGCTGTTGTATCAGATTGAGATTTATCTAAAGCAGGATTTACGACAGCGTTAAAATCAATCTGCTCAAGTAGAGTTTTGGAAACATTTGTGAAGAATGCACTGTCTGTCTCATTCGGACCGTAGATAGAGACCAATACTAACCTAGTATAACAAATCTACCCTCCTCATCACTTCCGAGGTGTTCAATCGTTAAATGTAACTTCCTGTTAAAAAGAATAAGCACCCCCTTAGTTTTATTAAGAGCGCAGGAGAAGGCTGCTAATTTATAATACTTATTCAGGAAACGTGCCACGTCAGATTGTTTTAAATGTGTCTCTTGAATTAGGGCACAGGAAATAGATTTACGGTGTAGATATTCTAACACACGGGTTCGTTTAACAGCAGAATTTAAACCATTCACATTCAGTGATAAAATATTTAGAGTATGCATTGAATATTCATAATCCCAAAATTGTATTCAGCAAATGAAGAAAAGCAAAAGCACTCCCATTCTGTAAATAACATGTAAACGCTGTTGCGCATTCTAGATACCAAACCACCTAGATGAAAAATCAAAGGTAAAGTAAATAAAAATATGAATGTCTGTTGTAAAAAATAAAAAACATATATAAACATGAACAAGGAACAACTATAAACAGGAAACAACTCAGGCCGCACATTACCGAGAACATAGGTCTGATTGAGCAACAAAAAATGGTGATGATACGTGACCGGTCCACTTCAACGCAAGACATGTCCCCCGAAAGGCTCACCCAGCCAAAACATTATTGTAATTAAACCTACTCTCCATTAGTTTCCTCCAAAAAAGAAAAAAGGGTGTTAGTATTACCAGCAAAGAGACAGTTGTGTCGGATAAATAGAAACATTATCCCAGGGGGAGAGAGGATAGAAAAAATAAAAAGAGATTTAGCAAGTATCCATCTCCACCCTGCCACCATCCTCTCCTGGGCAGTTGGGATCACCCCCATCCCGGCCTTCAAGCCCCTCCCGCCGGGTCGAAGAGATGATGGCCGCCGTATTCCTGTTGCCCTGTAGAGCCTCAGCATATGTCTTCCTCTGCAACAGGGAGCTGATAAAATCCTCCGCTTTCTGAGGAGAGTCGAAACTTCTCTGCTCACCCTTGTGCTGTAGTTTAATTGCCGCCGGATAGGTGAGGAAGGGCTGGAGACCAAGCGCTGTCATCTTCTTCAAAACCGGATTAAAGGCCTTTCTCCTGATGGTTGTGGCTGGACTAAAGTCAGGAAAAAATAGTACTGTGACATTGTCCTGCGTGCATTTCACCGGATAAGCCTGCCGAGCACCTTTCAGGATCTCCGATCTGTCATGCCATCATAGTACACGGAAGATGAGAGTGCGCGGCCGATCTGAGTTTTTCCTTCCGTCATATACGCGATGTGCCCGGTCAATCTCGATGTCTCGGTCCCTCAAGGAAGGGATCCACTTGTAAAGATTAACTCTGAGGAAACCAGCTGCGTTGGAGCCCTCCGCCCCCTCTGGCAATCCCACCAGCTGCACGTTATTCCTCCTGCTCCTATCCTCCATATCCGTGATCTTCTCGGTGAGTCGCTCCAGCTGATTTCTTAAATCCGTGACTGTCCTCCTATCCTCACGTGCAGCTGCTTGAACGGAATCAACCTGGTCACATGTCTGCTTCGCCGCGGTAGCTATCGCCTAAAGCTCTGCTCTCAGCTCTTTAACAAAATTGTTAGTCACTTGTATGTCCGCTCGCAGTTCACGCAGTGCTGGAATCAGCACAGAGTCCACCACATCTCTTTCTGCCGAAGCCACAACCGAATCCAAAGTGCTTTGCTGCTCTTTAAATGCAAGCTTGATACCGTTAGCGATAGCATCGTCGAGATCCTCTCCTGAGATGGTGGAATTTTTTCTTCTTTGGCGATTGCTCAATCTCTCCTTTCCGATCGCCCTTGACTGCTGAAATACTCATGATGGGTCCAATGCAGAGTGGTTCGAAATTTACTGACAGGATAATATAATATTGACAAAGTGAGCAGAGCGAAAGACTATGCGTGCATCGCTGTCGAAGGGTCACGTGATCTCCTGAGCTAACATGCTCTTGAGTGCCCTCGCTATAGCAGCGCCAGTGTGAGAGCCCGGGCATTCTTGCGCTTGAAGCATTACTCTCCTCATCTCAAAAGTTTTCCTCAATGCACTGAGCAGTAAGACTCAACGTACTCACTGGACTTAAGTCGGAGCTCCATATGTCAGTAGTAAAACTTATATCAGTCACATTTTTGCCCAAAAGCATGTGGATGTGAGTTGCCACTTCATTGTATAAAGCGGGGAGCGAAATGTCAGCAAAGTGCCGCTGGCTAGGGAGGGAGTAGTGCAGTTCAATAAATCGATAAGATGACGAAATCCAAAATCCTCAACAATGCTGAATGGTTGGTCATCAATTGCAATAATTTCAATAACTTCGCATGTGATGGCTTTTGCTTTGGCACGGTCCTTGTCAAATTTTATCGTATTGTCAAGTGTTTGTTGCGCTGGCTCTTTGGTAGTGGGTGACGCTGTTTGTTTGGCAATTACTTTCGTCTGATAATCGTTATAAATTTCGGGATGGCTAAACTTTAGATGGCTTATTAGATTAGTTGTATTGAAGTTTTTTTGCTCTACTGCCTCCTCGCATTACCTCATATTTTCAGCTGTTGCAAATTGCTAGTCTGATGTCTTCTTTTTTCATGATGGAAAACTCCCACACCGCTGACATCTTGTCTTCTCTCGAGCATTAAAGCTTCTAACGCGCGCTTCTGCTTCGTGCAACATCACAGAAAGCATCAATCAAAACTCTAGTAGCCAGTGGCTCAAACTGCGGAAATAATCCATAATTTATCGGCTTTAAGATATCAACCTAATTTTGTTATCGGACCGATAATGATAATATTAAAAATAACATTTATCGTCCGATACTGATATGGCCGCCGATATATCGTTCATCCCTAAATAAAATTTAAGTAAAAAATTGTATTCCTGTTTTATGTCAGTGTCACAGCTTGCGGACGATCGCTATCCAGAAGCTTCACGTTGTAACAGCCCACAGTTCTGTCACTATGTATTAGAGTGGTTTGCAGTTCTACTACCGTCCTCTTGGGGCTCTAAGCGGGATAACTCCTCTAATATAAGCAGGTGTAGTAGTAGTAGAGGGAGAGTATTGTTTGGTTAGGAAGAAGCATGGCCGCCTTCCCATGCTTCCCTCCATGCTGAAGAGTCCGGTTTGAGAAACTTTAATGTTTCAAGCTCAATCAATGTAAGTGTTTACTATGTTTGGTGTGTTGTATCCTTTTATCAATTGACCAGGGGTATGAAATTGTAATTTGTTTGTCATGTTTGCTCATCGTTGAATGTGCTGGTTAGCATGCTAATGCTCAGTGTGTATATTGTGTTTTAGAAGGACTCTTTAATATTGGTAGTTTCATACTAGTATATTCAGAGTGCACATGGAAAGTATTCCTGTGCTAGGACTTCTACTTCACCACCGGATTTTAACTCGTTTGGGATACTCACTCCATGTCTGAAACGTTTTGGGAGCACCTGGGAACTGGTGTATGTTTGGACAAACAGTGGTCACTCCATGAAATTTCTATCGTTCTCAAGCATCATCATCGTTATTGTCATTATCACCAATATCATCTTCATCAACGATAAGTACATGAGACATCCACAAAAAGACATTCATGATTTTTTTGGACAATGTGCACATTTATTTTCCATCTATGAGTAATACTCACTGTTATGTCAAAAGCTAACAAGTCATTGAGCATTTTCATTTCATCTGCTGTAATGGTCCATGCTGATTTTTGTATTAATAATGATTTAGTAACTTGCATTTGTGGGTCTCTTTTTTTTTTCTTTTGGTTTGCACCCATGCTATACTTACTGAAGTTTTATTCTGATTTAAGGTACATGTATTAAGAATGGTTGGTGGGCCCCTCCCTCATGAATTTTGTGGCAGGCATCTTTTTTTTTAAAATAAAGGAGCGGTTACAACGTACTTGAGACTCTTTAGCTCTGCCCACGGCACGCCTCCAGGAACCCGACTGTTTTAAGAGAGAAGCGTAAAGCTGTATCTGTCTAATGTAAATCTGATAAAACTGAAGACACTTTGGAAATATGAAGGATGCACTACTACTCTAAAGGTACTTAAAATTTAACATGAGATTGGCAGAAACTGTGTGTTATATCCGCTTTAAGGTGATTCCTGTCTGTGAATCTCATTTAACATTTAACAGTTCTTTCCTGAGTGAATACATATGTGTTTTTTAAGGGTTACTTTATGTCTGAAACTCTTTCCACATTTAGAGCATGTGAAAGGCTTCTCTCCAGTGTGAATTTTCATGTGAGTCTTAAGATTTCCTTCTTTAGAGAAGCTCTTCCCACACAGTTTGCAGGTGTAAGGGGTCTCTCCAGTGTGAATTTTCACGTGAGTCTTAAGATTTCCTTCTAGTGAGAAGCTCTTCCCACACAGTTTGCAGGTGTAAGGGGTCTCTCCAGTGTGAACCTTCCTGTGGTTTTTAAGGGATACTTTGTCTAAAGCTCTTTCCACACTGAGGGCATGTGAAAGGCTTCTCTCCAGTGTGAATTTTCATGTGAGTTTTACGATTTCCTTCTTGTGAGAAGCTCTTCCCACACAGTTTGCAGGTGTAAGGGGTCTCTCCAGTGTGAACCCTCCTGTGTTTTTTAAGGGATACTTTATGTCTAAAGCTCTTTCCACACTGAGGGCATGTGAAAGGCTTCTCTCCAGTGTGAATTTTCATGTGAGTTTTACGATTTCCTTCTAGTGAGAAGCTCTTCCCACACAGTTTGCAGGTGTAAGGGGTCTCTCCAGTGTGAACCCTCCTGTGTTTTTTAAGGGATACTTTATTTCTAAAGCTCTTTCCACACTGAGGGCATGTGAAAGGCTTCTCTCCAGTGTGAATTTTCACGTGAGTCTTAAGATTTCCTTCTAGTGAGAAGCTCTTCCCACACAGTTTGCAGGTAAAAGGGGTCTCTCCATTGTGAATTCTCATGTGCACTTGAAGGCTTCCCTTTTCAGTGAAACTTCTTCCACACTGTTGGCAGGTGAAATAACTTCTAGTTCCTGTCTTTTGAGTTCTTTTTCCTGAGGAAGTTTTTTTAGTCTGTGAGCATTTAAAAGATTTTTCTCCAGTTTTGAAATCATGATGTTTCTCACACTGATCTTCCTCTTCCACTTCAATCAGTATTTCACTCTCCTCTTTCAGCGCCTTCAGATCTAAGGTGAGAACAATACAATAATAACAGACATCAGAACATTTAAATATTTTAAGCATTAAAAACAAACATCATATAAGCTAGATGCTATATGCACTAAGATAGGTGCTATCTGTAATCTCACAACCTTTTTGCAATGTTAAAATGTTTTCCAAACCCACATACATAAATATATACACATACAGTACATATACATATATATATACACACACACTCATATAGATATATATACATATACATACATACATATATATATATATATATATATATACATACATTATATATGTGTGTGTGTGTGTGTATATATATATACAAATATACAAACCCGATTCCAAAAAAGTTGGGACACTGTACAAATTGTGAATAAAAAAGGAATGCAATAATTTACAAATCTCATAAACTTATATTTTATTCACAATAGAATATAGATAACATATCAAATGTTGAAAGTGAGACATTTTGAAATGTCATGCCAAATATTGGCTCATTTTGGATTTCATGAGAGCTACACATTCCAAAAAAGTTGGGACAGGTAGCAATAAGAGGCCGGAAAAGTTAAATGTACATATAAGGAACAGCTGGAGGACCAATTTGCAACTTATTAGGTCAATTGGCAACATGATTGGGTATAAAAAGAGCCTCTCAGAGTGGCAGTGTCTCTCAGAAGTCAAGATGGGAAGAGGATCACCAATTCCCCCAATGCTGCGGCGAAAAATAGTGGAGCAATATCAGAAAGGAGTTTCTCAGAGAAAAATTGCAAAGAGTTTGAAGTTATCATCATCTACAGTGCATAATATCATCCAAAGATTCAGAGAATCTGGAACAATCTCTGTGCGTAAGGGTCAAGGCCGGAAAACCATACTGGATGCCCGTGATCTTCGGGCCCTTAGACGGCACTGCATCACATACAGGAATGCTACTGTAATGGAAATCACAACATGGGCTCAGGAATACTTCCAGAAAACATTGTCGGTGAACACAATCCACCGTGCCATTCGCCGTTGCCGGCTAAAACTCTATAGGTCAAAAAAGAAGCCATATCTAAACATGATCCAGAAGCCCAGGCGTTTTCTCTGGGCCAAGGCTCATTTAAAATGGACTGTGGCAAAGTGGAAAACTGTTCTGTGGTCTGACGAATCAAAATTTGAAGTTCTTTTTGGAAAACTGGGACGCCATGTCATCCGGACTAAAGAGGACAAGGACAACCCAAGTTGTTATCAGCGCTCAGTTCAGAAGCCTGCATCTCTGATGGTATGGGGTTGCATGAGTGCGTGTGGCATGGGCAGCTTACACATCTGGAAAGGCACCATCAATGCTGAAAGGTATATCCAAGTTCTAGAACAACATATGCTCCCATCCAGACGTCGTCTCTTTCAGGGAAGACCTTGCATTTTCCCACATGACAATGCCAGACCACATACTGCATCAATTACAACATCATGGCTGCGTAGAAGAAGGATCCAGGTACTGAAATGGCCAGCCTGCAGTCCAGATCTTTCACCCATAGAAAACATTTGGTGCATCATAAAGAGGAAGATGCGACAAAGAAGACCTAAGACAGTTGAGCAACTAGAAGCCTGTATTAGACAAGAATGGGACAACATTCCTATTCCTAAACTTGAGCAACTTGTCTCCTCAGTCCCCAGACGTTTGCAGACTGTTATAAAAAAGAAGAGGGGATGCCACACAGTGGTAAACATGGCCTTGTCCCAACTTTTTTGAGATGTGTTGATGCCATGAAATTTAAAATCAACTTATTTTTCCCTTAAAATTATACATTTTCTCAGTTTAAACATTTGATATGTCATCTATGTTGTATTCTGAATAAAATATTGAAATTTGAAACTTCCACATCATTGCATTCTGTTTTTATTCACAATTTGTACAGTGTCCCAACTTTTTTTATGTATATATATGAATGAATGAGGCATTTATATAGGGCTTTGTGTATTGCTGTACACCCAAAGCGCTTTACAATCATATAGGGAGTCTCTCCTCAACCACCACCAGTGTCCAGCATCCACTTGGATGACGCGACGGCAGCCACAGGACAACGGCGCCAGTGCGCTCACCACACACCAGCTACAGGTGGAGAGGAGAGAGAGATGGAGCCAATCAAGTGGATGGGGATATATATATATATATATATATATATATATAAAAAAATTTAATCCATTGACAGCATATATATATATATATATATATATAAATATATAAATATAAATATATAAATATATATATATAAATATATAAATATATATATATAAATATAAATATATAAATATAAATATATAAATATAAATATATAAATATAAATATAAATATATAAATATAAATAAAAGATGGAAGATGGCGCCGCGTATGGCTGCTGTGGTGTGGAACGCTCCCGTTCTTTTAATGTTTTTGTTTGTTTGTTCTGTGTTTAGTCAGTCAATCTATTTCTATCAGTTTTACCAGAGACGAACTACTGGACATAAGGCAACACACACCGGACAATTTTTTTCCGGTTTTTGAGTATTCAGACGCTTTGTTGGATGTTTTGGTCGGAGGGGCAGCGGTCCTAGTCAAACGTGCGCTCAGACGGAAAAGAGGGAAGCATGCCGGCGCGCTGGTTAAGCTCCGCGAACGCGGCTTCCGAACTGCGCTCCCAAGCATTCATCTTGCCAATCTCCGATCCCTTCCTAACAGAACGGATGAACTACTACTCCTCACCCGCACAAACAAGGACTTTTCAACCTCTGCTGCATTGTGCTTCACTGAAACCTGGCTGAGTGAAACCATCCCTGATAACGCGCTTCATTTGCCGGGCTATCAGCTGTTCAGATCAGATCGCATCACGGAGCTAACGGGGAAAACGAGAGGTGGTGGACTATGTTTCTACATAAATGAAGGTTGGTGTTCAGATGTAACAACTCTGAAGATGATGTGTTCTCCTAATTTGGAGGCCCTCTTCATAAACTGTAAACCGTTCTATTCGCCCCGAGAGTTTTCCTCTTTCATTCTCGTGAATGCACTGTCCATTGAGCGGACCCGTCCTGACCTACATTTCACTACTGATTATACCCTGTATGATTGTGTATGTGACGAATAATAAAGAACCTGAACCTTGAATGTGTACGTGCCTCCGGACGCGTGCGTGAGCACTGCGATGCAACAGCTGGCCGAACAAATATCTGAAATGGAGCAAAGGTACCCGGACTCTCTTTTAATCATTCTTGGAGATTTTAATAAAGCAAATCTCTCCCGCGAACTGCCAAAATACAGACAGCACGTTACATGTCCGTAACAGTAATATATTACAGTAATATATTGGATCACTGTTACTAGGGCTGTCGCGATAACCGCAATATCGCAATACCGCGCTATTGACGAGCATAACCGCAGAGGAATGCAACAACCGCAGCAACCGCGATATTTCCTTTTTTTTTCGTAAGGTTACTCCCTTCTCGTTTTATACTTAGTGCATATGTACTGAATATTAGTAATGATAACAATGTGTACCATGCTGATTTGTACAGAGGCTCAGTAAATTTGCACTTAACAAGCCTAAACAGAGAGATCGACTGAGCGCGTGCGATTACCTGAGTCTGTCCTTCAGGCGGAGTCATGTATATTTGTGAAAACAGGTTGTCATGTCCAAGGAAAGTTAAATCTGTCTTAACGACGCTCTGCTGGTCAGCTTAGCCTTTAAAAGTGGCGCTCAATGTTAAAATGATTTCAGCAGCTTTACATATCATTATAACATTACATATCTCGAATGAATCAGCGTTTTTGAACGTGCAATTGAATGAACGGTGACCCACTCAAAGACAGTCTCTTACCGCCACCGTGTGGCGCAACAATGAAACTGCACTGACTGAGACTCGTCTAAAACACGCAGGTGAAATATCAACAGAAAAGTATCTTGTCAGTCAGATTCGAGGATCAGAACTAACGGTTTTATATATATATATATATATGCTAACAATAGACTATCGATCTTATTGTCAGGTTTATGTTTTGTTATTTGGACCGTTATTTTGTCATTCTCTTCCGTTTACTTCACTTCCTGTTTCAACGTGATTTAGTTTCGGTTCCATTGGTTTCTGAATATGACCTCGTTACATCGTAACACGTATACACAGATTATATATATAATCTAATCACAGATACATACACATATATGTATATATATATATGTATGTGTGCGGTAATACCGCATACCGCGCTATTGAGCCACTCAAAATTACCGCAAGGGAAATTCCTTCACCGCGACAGCCCTAACTGTTACACAATAATTAAAGATGCATATCACTCTGTCCCACGGGCAGCTCTGGGGCTCTCCGATCACTGTTTGGTTCATCTCATACCAACCCTACAGGCAAAAATTTAAATCTTCTAAGCCTGTATTAAGAACTGTTAAAAGATGGACTAATGAAGCAGAGCAAGATTTAAAAGCTTGTTTTGACCTCACTGATTGGAGTGTTTTTGAAGCTACTGCCACCGATCTGGACGAGCTCACAGAGACTGTAACTTCATATATCAGTTTCTGTGAGGATATATGCATCCCCACCAAGACATTCTTATCATTCAATAATGATAAACCGTGGTTTACTGGGAAACTCAAACAGCTTCGTCAGGCCAAAGAGGACGCTTACAGAAGTGGGGATAAAATATTGTATAACCAGGCGAGGAACAGACTAACAAAGGAGATCAGAGTGGCTAAAAAGAACTACTCTGAGAAGTTGAAGAAAGAACTTTCAGCAAATGATCCGGCATCAGTATGGACTGGTCTGAGGAACATTACCATGTACAAGACACCACCCCCACAGTCTGTGGAGAATCAACAACTGGCTGATGATCTCAATGTGTTTTACTGTCGATTTGAAAAGGCCAGATTGACACCCAGCACCCGCTCTGATCTGCACTTCACACATTCACCTACCCACCCTGCAACCCCACTTCCTCCCTCCCCCACCACTCTACCTGCGTTTAAAGTCTGTGTAGAGGATGTGAACCGGGTCTTCAGAAAACAGAATCTAGGAAAGCTTCAGGACCAGATGGTATTTCACCTGCCTGTCTGTGCTGACTAACTGGCCCCCATCTTTACACAGATCTTCAACAGATCTCTGGAGCTGTGTGAAGTTCCCTGCTGCTTCAAACGCTCCACCATCATTCCCGTCCCCAAAAAGCCCAAAATCACTGGACTTAATGACTACAGACCTGTCACACTCACGTCTGTGGTCATGAAGTCACTTGAGAGACTGGTCCTGGCCTACCTGAAGGACATCACTAGACCCTTGCTGGATCCTCTTCAGTTTGCCTACAGAGCAAACAGGTCTGTGGATGACGCTGTCAATATGGGACTGCATTAGATCCTGCAACACCTCGACAAACCTGGGAATTACGCAAGGATCTTATTTGTGGACTTCAGCTCGGCCTTCAATACCATCATGCCTGACCTTCTCTCAAACAAACTGACACAGCTCTCTGTGCCCACCTCCATCTGTCAGTGGATCACCAGCTTCCTGACAGACAAGCAGCAGCTAGTGAGGCTGGGCAAACTCACATCCAGGACTCTCACTATCAGCACTGGCGCCCCTCAGGGTTGCGTTCTCTCCCCACTGCTCTTCTCCCTCTACACGAATGACTGCACTTCAAAGGACCCCTCTGTCAAGCTCCTGAAGTTTGCAGATGACACTACAGACATCGGCCTCATCAAGGACGGTGACGAGTCTGCTTACAGACAGGAGGTTGAGCAGCTGGCTGTCTGGTGCAGTCTTAACAACCTGGAGCTAAACACTCTCAAAACTGTGGAGATGATAGTGGACTTCAGAAGGAACCCCCCTGCTCTCCCCCCACTCACCATCATGAACAGCACTGTGACTGCGGTGGAGTCATTCAGGTTCCTGGGAACCACCATCTCTCAGGACCTGAAGTGGGACAATCACATTGACTCTATCGCGAAAAAGGCCCAGCAGAGGCTGTATTTCCTCCGCCAGCTAAGGAAGTTCAACCTGCCTCAGGAGCTGCTGATACAGATCTACTCTGCCATCATCGAGTCTGTCCTATGTTCTTCTATAACTGTTTGGTTTGGTTCAGCTACCAAAACAGACATCAGAAGACTACAACGCACAGTCAGGACTGCTGAGAGGATTTTCGGTGTCCCTCTGCCCAGCCTCCAAGAACTTTACACCTCCAGAGTGAGGAAAAGGGCTAAGAAAGTCACTCTGGACCCCTCACACCCAGCTCACTCTCTCTTTGTACTGTTGCCCTCTGGCCGGCGCTACAGATCACTGAGCACAAAAACAGCCAGACACAAGAATAGATTTTTCCCCCAGGCCGTATCCCACCTGAACAACACATAACACACCCCGGTACTGTACATCTGTAAATAACTCATCAAACCTTCATCTGTACATAGGACACATGCACATTCACAGTTCTGTCTATGGACATTTTTCTTTCTGTATTTTTTTATTAGGGCCCGAGCACCGATGGTGTGAGGACCCTCTTGAATCTGCTCTGTTTATTATTATTAGGGCCCAAGCACCGATGGTGTGAGGACCCTCTTGAATCTGCTCTGTTTATTATTAGGGCCCGAGCACCGATGGTGTGAGGACCCTCTTGAATCTGCTCCGTTTATTATTATTAGGGCCGAGCACCAATGGTGTGAGGACCCTCTTGAATCTGCTCTGTTTATTATTATTAGGGCCCGAGCACCGATGGTGTGAGGACCCTATTGAATCTGCTCCGTTTATTATTATTATTATTATTAGGGCCCAAGCCAGTAAGGCGCAGGGCCCTATTGTTTTCCTAAGGATTAGTTTTTGTTAATTTTTTTTTCAAATTTCCAGGTACTTTTGGGGGCCTTAACGTGCTCAAAAACTCTTGAAAATTGGCACACACGTTGGAATCCGCGGCCATTAGGACGCCACAGAGGCTGGGACCCGGGTGTGGCACAGGGGCTCTACGGCGCCCCCTGGAAAACTGTCAGAAAACTTGATGTATAGCTCACACATACTTGCACTTAAGTATATGAAACTCGGTACATATATAGATCTCAATGAGCCGAACAACCTTCATGCTGCATGTCATAGGCTCCGCCCAACAGGAAGTCGGCTATTTAGGGCTGTTTAAAAAGCGCATGCTCTGGAGTTTGATATACTCCTCTGATGATTACCAAACTCGGAGAACATGATCTCAAGACATTGGGGACGCAAAATTGCCAAGATATTTTTGATATCTCGAACGGTTTGCCCGTGGCGAGGCGATGAATTTATGGCTAAAAATGAGAGACAGGATTTTTTTTTGATGGGGGTGCTAAGGGGGGGCTTAAAAGTTCAGAGGGGGTGATAAAAAACTAATTAAATTGAGAGAAAATAATGAACGCCTAACTTTAGCTATCGTATTTTTTTTATATACAGCAGCTTCGAAAAAGGCATATTTAACTTTTTTCCTGTGGTATTAAACTTCACATATGCCACTGTTATTAGTAATATAACTTCTAATGCCAACTGCCAAATGACACTTACAAAGTAATATAATTTATGAATATAGAAAAGAAAGAAATTTGGGATTTTTTCTTTTTTCATTGTTTTCTTTTCTTTTTATTTTTTTTTTACACATATCTAGTCATTTTTTTCTGACCATCAAGTGTCAGTCAATCAATGCCAACTGTTAGGAAAACATGGTAAATTCTAACCATTTACAATAGATAGTGCCGACAATTCATACAACTATTTCCACACGGGCACACATTGCGGGAGATAACCTCCCCGTGCTGATTTGCATCGTATCACGTGTAGATGATAGCCAGAGATAGGCCATTGTAAAAAGCTTCAAAAATTGGCAATATTAAGAGGATTTAGCATTTCCAATTAATGTAGGCCTGTTACATTCTTATTATTATTAGGCCTATTATTATTATTAGATTACTTTTATTATTAAATTACATGAAATTATTTGCCCCGCAATAATTTCATAGCTCATCACCGCATGATGCGCTGTGAGAATAATAAAATAGGCTAGCTTACTCCTCATTGAAAATGTTTTTAAAAACTTTTTTTAAAACGGGTCTATTAATTTATACAATGAATTATAGGCCTATAATTATAACACTGCAGCCATCAATGAAAATTCAGAGCAGCTTTATTTCATGCACCGATTTTCAAAAACAACCTGTTTAACGCGAACTACATTTCTTCTCATGTTTTTTACTATACGAGCCTCAAGAGAAATATTAAGGGAATAATTTAAGACAGTTATATACCGTTATCAGCATATGTTAAAATAGATTCGTCTCTCGTTGTCTCAGAGAGAATATGCGCCATTAATGCAGCGTTAGCCGTCAGTTTTTTTACTTTCACTTTCTCTATAGTGAATTGACTGACGTTCACCGTCTTGCGCAAAGAGTTGCTTGACCCCTCCCCATATTACCAATTGTTTATAGGCCACATATTTTTTAGGTTTTTAATATTTATTTTTCAATGTTAATGAGAGTGACACCGAGAGTTAAAAAACAGGAAAATCATTTGGAAATCCTTGGGGGAGGGGGTGCTGTGCCGGGGCTAAGCAAGTTCGTGATGGGGCTATAGCCCTGTCAAGACCCGCCCTAGTGCCACCACTGTGTTCTGTGTGTTTCACAGAGTTGATGGTTTGGATTAACCCTTTAATTGACGTATCCCTTAAAACCAGACTGCCAGACGGTTACTGTAATGCATGTGCCCGCTGGGCACGTTTTTTTGTTGCCACCGGGGTGGCGTTTGCACTGACGCTTGGGCCCGCCATCGCTGCTTGCAGCTATATTTATTATTATTATTCTCCGGAATGAATCGCATTTTTGAGGGCCTAAACATGCTCAAAGTCATGAAACTTTGCACACGCATCAGAACTGGCGAAAATTTACATCTGATATATGTTTCAAAAGTAGGTGTGGCAAAATGGCTCGATAGCGCCACCTATACACTTTCAACGGAGTGCGCCTCGAGCTGCCTTTCACGTACAAGTATAAAAGTTGGTACACTCATGTAACATAATACCTACAAAAAAGTCTCCTGGTACGAAATCCGAATCCCAACAGGAAGTCAGTTATTTTGAATTTTCTCAGCAAAATTTGTGTCATTTTTGCCATTTTCAGGCGTTGTACTTTAACAAACTCCTCCTAGAGATTTATTCAAATCAACACCAATGTTGGTCAGTGTAATCTAAAGGCCTTTGTGATGTTAAATTGCGAAGATCTAGAGTTTTCGTTGAAGGGCTTGTCTATGGCGGCCTGACAAAATTTGATGTCTCGCCATAGAAATACAAATACAAGTTGTTGTAACTCAGCCATACAATGTCCGATCTGCCTGAAACTTCACACGTTTGATAAGAGACCAGGCCAGGGGCCCGTTTCAGTAAGGAGGTTCAACCAACTCTGAGTTTAAACTTGAACTCAGAGTTGACTTACTCTGAGATGGGAAACTCAGAGTTTTCGGTTACAGAACAGCTGAATTGTGTTAGTTTACTCAACTCTAAGTAGGTTGACTCTGAGTTTAGCGCGTGCACCACGACTATGAAAAGTCATGATCAGTGGAGCTCCGAAATTACGATTCACCATGGCAACAGCTCCCGCCAAAAAGACGTCAGCGCGCATACTTCCGTCAATGCGTAACTTTAATTCTTAATAACTGTCAATAATTTAATAACTGTTATAATATCAGAGGTGAAAACTGTAAATTATTGAACTAATATTCATTTTAATGGTATCCCATGGCCACAAAAAAAAAGAAAAAAAAAAGGAAAAAGACAGAAAAAGAAACAATAACGTGGCAGCAGCTAAAAATGAAGTATAAAAACACAATTCAATCAAGGTAAAGCTTTAAACCTGCATGGTTCATGGGTGTGGGCTAAATGACTTTACAAACATTTGACATTAAATATCATTCAATGTCTATTTCAACACGCTGCAGCTTTTTCCACATAGTCTAACACTCTTTTCACATAATTAAATATTCTCTAATCCAACCTGTTACATTTCTTAATTAGAGTAATAAAATGAACTACTGACTTGTTGACAGCAAGAAGGCAGAGGGAGAACCTGCAGCAGCACCACTGACAGATGAAGAGGAGATGGCCAAGTATTGGAAGTTTTCTCAAATCCAAAAGTAAAAAGAATAACTTTTGCTTTTGTACTAGGAAATAAAGATGACCAAAAAATTCTGATTATTGGGTTACTTCCAAACGTCACAGAAAGATGTTATCAAGTGAACGTCATTTATCAGATTAGCCTCATTTAAACCGATTTCTACACCACTGACCTACAGTCCTGTGATACTCCTCTTTGACGGATTTGTGCTCATGAAAAAAGCAATCTCAGAAAGAGCGCGAGAGCGATGCACACTTTCCTTAAATTATGCATACAGGACTTATAATGTGCTCTGCATCTCCGATGTTTTGAAGAAAACTACCATTTAAAATGGTACCGCTCAAATAAATATGCACATGAATACGGTGTAAAACATTATAATAAAATAAATAATATAAGGTATTTAGTCTTGTTTCCATGAAGGGAAAAAAATTAAGTTAATTTTTTATTTAGCAAATTATCTGGTAGTGCCTATCTGCCTTTTAATATTAAAAATAGCCTATTGTTGTTTCCGTTTGCATGAAGATTATTTTTTTTACCCTACGGAGAACAATTTATATCTAGATAATTAAATTATTAATAACTAAATATCTAGATAATTTTTCATCTATAGAAAATGCATCTTAACTTAAGATTTTTTTTATATATTTGTACAAAATATTTGTATTTACAAAAATACTCAGTAAGAAAAGCAATTTTGCAGCGTGAATGAATGAATGAGATATTAAAACATCGCTTAAACTTTAAAAAGGGGGAGGAGACGGAAAGAAACTCTGGGTTTACCGAAGAAAACCTGCTCCCGACCAGGTTAGGTTCACAGCATAAGTTACCACGGTAACCGACTCTGAGTATAAGTTACCTCTCTTTCAGAAACGGGCTTGACTTACCCTGCTTTCCCGGGTTTGACAAACCTCCCATTTTGAAACGGAAAACCCAGAGTTTCCCTCATTTCAGGGTTAACATACTCAGAGTTTTCACTTAACCTCCTTTCTGAAACGGGCCCCTGAACACATCTAAACAATAATATTCCATTATAATCATAGCGCCACCTGCTGGCAACAGGAAATTACTTGTTTTACTCTAACTTAAACATGCAATGTCCAATCTGCACCAAACTTCATATCTTCAGGACAGGACTCTTACCAAATATATCTAAAGACCAATATTCAGATATAATCATAGCGCCACCTGTTGATAACAGGATATGTCATGCTTTACACTAACTTAAACATACCATGTTCCATCTGCACCAAACTTCATATGTTTGATAAAAGTGCTGGTCTGAAGACATCTACATGGCAATGTTCGGTTATAGACATAGCGCCACCAGCTGGCAGCAGGAAGTTTGGCACATATAATTTTTTTTTACATATTCTTTCTATTTTTGCCTCTTTAAATATATATTGCTCACCGTTCCCTGTCTTCCTGAACCCACCAGGTGGCGGTGAGCCCGGGTGCGAGGGCCCTTTCATCGCTGCTTGCAGCTTTAATTATTATTATTATTAGGGCCCAAACCAGTAAGGCACAGGGCCCTCTTGTTCTTCTAAGGATTATTATTAGGGCCTAAGCCAGTAAGGCGCATTGATCCCCTAAGGATTCTTTTTTTTTTTTTCTTTTTTTTTCTTTCAAACTTCCGGGCATTTTTGGTGGACTTGACATGCTCAAAAACTCTTGAAAATTGGCACACACGTTGGAATCCGCGGCCATTAGGACGCCACAGAGGATGGGATCCGGGTGTGGCACAGGGGCTCTACGGTGCCCCCTGGAACACAGTCAGAAAACTTGATGTATAGCTCACACATACGTGCACGTATTCATATGAAACTCGGTACACATATAGATCTCATTGAGCTGAACAACTTTCACACTGCATGTCATAGGCTCCGCCCAAAAGGAAGTCGGCTATCCAGGGCTGTTTAAAAAATGCTTGCTCTGGAATTTGATATACTCCTCTGAGGATTATCAACCGATTGCCACCAAACTCGGTGAACATGATCTCAAGACATTGGGGATGCTAAATTGCGAAGATATTTTTGATATCTCGAACGGTTTGCCCGTGGCGAGGCGATGAATTTATGGCGAAAAATGAGAGACAGGAAGCGTCTAATAACATCCACATACATTGTCTGATTTTGATCAAACTTCAGGGTTTTGTTCGTTGTATGATGCCGATCGCATAGATGCGACTATTAGGAGTCAAAGTTATAGCGCCACCAACTGGCAGCAGGAAGTGTCATTTTCAAAATGCTTTGAATTCAGCATCTTATTTTTAATCGATTTGCTTCAAACTTCATCAGAATAATGTCAATACACGGCCGATGTAAAACTGTTGAGGGAATATTGATATCTAAAATACTGTTGCCATGGCAACTGTAAAGAGTCTACTTTTATTTGTGTGCACTCACAATATCAACAAAATGTTGTGCTTTTATAAAATAAACAGGAAAACAGAGAATGTGCTGTCTGCCGTCTCTTGAACAGGAGCGCTTCACAATGATGAACTGAAACTCAGCGAATTGCCTCACAGACATGATAAATATATATATATATACACAGGTGCTGGTCATATAATTAGAATATCATCAAAAAGTTGATTTATTTCACTAATTCCATTCAAAAAGTGAAACTTGTATAATGTATACATTCATTCCACACAGACTGATATATTTCAAGTGTTTATTTCTTTTAATTTTGATGATTATAAGTGACAACTAATGAAAACCCCAAATTCAGTATCTCAGAAAATTAGAATATTGTGAAAAGGTTCAATATTGAAGACACCTAGTGCCACACTCTAATCAGCTAATTAACTCAAAACACCTGCAAAGGCCTTTAAATGGTCTCTCAGTCTAGTTCTGTAGGCTACACAATCATGGGGAAGACTGCTGACTTGACAGTTGTCCAAAAGACGACCATTGACACCTTGCACAAGGAGGGCAAGACACAAAAGGTCATTGCAAAAGAGGCTGGCTGTTCACAGAGCTCTGTGTCCAAGCACATTAATAGAGAGGCGAAGGGAAGGAAAAGATGTGGTAGAAAAAAAGTGTACAAGCAATAGGGATAACCGCACCCTGGAGAGGATTGTGAAACAAAACCCATTCAAAAATGTGGGGGAGATTCACAAAGAGTGGACTGCAGCTGGAGTCAGTGCTTCAAGAACCACTATATGCAAGACATGGGTTTCAGCTGTCGCATTCCTTGTGTCAAGCCACTCTTGAACAACAGACAGCGTCAGAAGCGTCTCGCCTGGGCTAAAGACAAAAAGGACTGGACTGCTGCTGAGTGGTTCAAAGTTATGTTCTCTGATGAAAGTAAATTTTGCATTTCCTTTGGAAATCAGGGTCCCAGAGTCTGGAGGAAGAGAGGAGAGGCACAGAATCCACGTTGCTTGCGGTCCAGTGTAAAGTTTCCACAGTCAGTGATGGTTTGGGGTGCCATGTCATCTGCTGGTGTTGGTCCACTGTGTTTTCTGAGGTCCAAGGTCAACACAGCCGTATACCAGGAAGTTTTAGAGCACTTCATGCTTCCTGCTGCTGACCAACTTTATGGAGATGCAGATTTCATTTTCCAACAGGACTTGGCACCTGCACACAGTGCCAAAGCTACCAGTACCTGGTTTAAGGACCATGGTATCCCTGTTCTTAATTGGCCAGCAAACTCGCCTGACCTTAACCCCATAGAAAATCTATGGGGTATTGTGAAGAGGAAGATGCGATATGCCAGACCCAACAATGCAGAAGAGCTGAAGGCCACTATCAGAGCAACCTGGGCTCTCATAACACCTGAGCAGTGCCACAGACTGATCGACTCCATGCCACGCCGCATTGCTGCAGTAATTCAGGCAAAATGAGCCCCAACTAAGTATTAAGTGCTGTACATGCTCATACTTTTCATGTTCATACTTTTCAGTTGGCCAAGATTTCTAAAAATCCTTTCTTTGTATTGGTCTTAAGTAATATTCTAATTTTCTGAGATACTGAATTTGGGGTTTTCATTAGTTGTCAGTTATAATCATCAAAATTAAAAGAAATAAACACTTGAAATATATCAGTCTGTGTGGAATGAATGTATACATTATACAAGTTTCACTTTTTGAATGGAATTAGTGAAATAAATCAACTTTTTGATGATATTCTAATTATATGACCAGCACCTGTATATACAGTGGCATGCGAAAGTTTGGGAACCCCTTGTAGAATCTGTGAAAATGTGAATAATTTTAACAAAATAAGAGAGATCATACAAAATGCATGTTATTTCTTATTTAGTACTGTCCTGAGTAAGATATTTTACATAAAATATGTTTACATATAGTCCACAAGACAAAAAATAGCTGAAATTATTCAAATAACCCCCTTCAAAAGTTTGGGAACCCTTGGTTCTTAATACTGTGTGAGGTTACCTGGATGATCCACGACTGTTCTTTTGTTTTGTGTTGGTTGTTCATGAGTCCCTTGTTTGTTCTGAACAGTTGAACTGAGCACTGTTCTTCAGACAAATCCTCCACGTTCTGTAGATTCTGCAGTTTTCCAGCATTTTTGCATATTTGAACCCTTTCCAGCAGTGACTGTATGATTTTGAGATCCATCTTTTCACACTGAGGACAATTGATGGACTCAAACACAACTATTAAAAAAGGTTCAAACATTCACTGATGCTCCAGAAGGAAACACGATGCATTAAGAGCTGGCTGTTGAAAACTTTTGAACAGGATGAAGATTTCCAACTTTTTTCTTTTGTTGAAATATATATTTTTTTCCATTTATTACTGCCCTTCGGAAGCAACAGAAGATACTTGCATGTTTCCCGGAAGACAAATTAAGTACAATTTACCTTGATCTTCAAATTCAAAAAGTTTTCACCCCCCGGCTCTTAATGCATCGTGTTTCCTTCTGGAGCATCAGTGAATGTTTGAACCTTTTTTAATAGTTGTGTTTGAGTCCATCAATTGTCCTCAGTGTGAAAAGATGGATCTCAAAATCATACAGTCACTGCTGGAAAGGGTTCAAATATGCAAAAATGCTGGAAAACTGCAGAATCTACAGAACGTGGAGGATTTGTCTGAAGAACAGTGCTCAGTTCAACTGTTCAGAACAAACAAGGGACTCATGAACAACCAACACAAAACAAAAGAACAGTCGTGGATCATCCAGGTAACCTCACAGTATTAAGAACCAAGGGTTCCCAAACTTTTGAAGGGGGTTATTTGAATAATTTCATCTATTTTTTGTCTTGTGGACTATATGTAAACATATTTTATGTAAAATGTCTTACTCAGGACAGTACTAAATAAAAAAATAACATGCATTTTGTATGATCTCTCTTATTTTGTTAAAACTATTCACATTTTCACAGATTCTGCAAGGGGTTCCCAAACGTTTGCATGCCACTGTATATATATGTTTTAAATTACTACTTTAAAATGAAATAATTCAAATCGAAAATAGAAACTTTCAGTAATCCGTAAAGATAATAATAATACATTTTATTTGTAACGCACTTTATATTTCAACAAAATCCCAAAGTGCTACAATATAAGAACAACAAATGAAAAAATTCTTACAATTTTTTTTTATAAAATAAAGAAATAAAATCAAGCAAAAGCTCTGCTAAAAAAGGTGGGTTTTAAGGCCACATTTAAAAGCATCCACCAACTGTGGTGTCCTCAGATGGTCCGGGAGAGCATTCCACAGACTGGGAGCGGCTGAGCAGAAGGCCCGATCTCCCATAGTACGGAGCTTGGTCCTAGGGGGTTTCAGGAGATGTGCTGAAACAGAGCGGAGGGTACGTGTAGAGCATTGTGGAGAGAGAAGTTCCTTGAGGTAGGGGGGGGGAGTCACCATGGATACACTGGTGGGTGAGGAGGGACACCTTGTACTCAATCCTGTATGAGACAGGGAGCCAATGGAGCGATTTAAAGATGGGAGTGATATGACCATATTTGCGCACCCTCATCAGGATCCTAGTAGCACTGTTCTGAATGTATTGCAGCTTCTGGAGGCTTTTGCCAGGGATGCCGATGAGGAGCGCATTACAATAGTCCAGCCTGGAGGAGACAAAGGCGTGAACAAGCTTTTCTGCATCTCCAAAGGTGAGCATAGGGCGAAGTTTGGCGATGTTCCTCGGGTGGAAAGAAGAGGTCTTACACAGATGTTTGATGTGATCCTCAAAGGTCAGATGCGAGTCCATTTTAACACCCAGGTTGGTGACTGATGTTGAAAGTGAAATATCCTGGCCAGAGAAGGTAATGCTGTTAATGACAGATGTTCGGACATGGTTTGGAGTGCCGATTAGGATGGCTTCAGTCTTGGAACTGTTGAAATTTTGCTTCATCCACACCTTTATCTCCTCCAGGCAGGTAGTCAAAATGGAAGATGGCATGACAGAAGATGGAGTTGAGTTAGTCCTGATGTAGAGTTGAATGTCATCAGCATAGCAATGAAAATAAATTCCATGCCAGTTGATGGCATGACCGAGGGGGAGTATGTAGAGGATAAACAGGATGGGGCCGAGCACTGAGCCTTGAGGGACACCACAGGTGACATTGTGAGTCAATGATTTAACCTCACCCAATGCGACATGCTCAGTTCTCCCAGAGAGGTAAGATGAGAACCAATTATACACAGAGTCAGAGAGACCAATGGTGGAGTGCAGACGATGAAGGAGAATGATGTGGTCCACAGTGTCAAATGCTGAATTCAGATCCAGGAGGATAAGGAGAGATGAGGAGCCAGCATCTGCGGTCATCAGTAGGTCATTTGTAACCCTAACCAAGGCTGTTTCCATGCTGTGGCCGGAGCGAAAACCAGACTGGAATTTCTCAAACAGTTTATTTTGTTTTAAATGGACCAGAAGCTGCGCAGCTACTACTTTTTCAAGCACTTTAGAGAGGAATGGAAGGTTGGAGATGGGCCTGTAGTTGTCAAAGACTTCTGGGTCTAAAGTAGACTTTTTGAGAAGTGGTCTGATGACAGCAGTTTTCAATGTAGATGGAACATGACCAGCCTGGAGGGAATGATTGATGACCTTAGTGATCAAAGGACTTATAACACAGACATTTGATTTTACCAAGGATGTGGGAAAGGGATCCAGGGCACAGGTGGATGGTTTCATCTTTCTAATAATGTTCTCAACCTCTTGCTGTGAGATGTCCGAGAAATGGCATAGAGGTTGAGAAAATCCCAGGCTGTGGGTCGACAGTTGGGACAGACAGAACAGGGGAGCTGGAGAGGACGGAGTGAAAGTTATCTACTTTTTTCCTGAAAAAAGTGATAAAGTTGTTACACCTCTCCTCTGTAACTCCTGAATGACAATGGGTTTGTGGTTTAAGGATGTGATTGATAGTAGAAAAAAGTTGCTTGGAATGACCAGGGCTATTATTAATGATATTGGAGTAGTACTGTGACCGTGCTTCTCTCAAAGACCTTGCATAGGCCTTCTGATGTTCTTTGTAGGCTTGCCTGTGAACAGTATGTCCTGAGGCCATAAAGCGACGCTCAAGTACACGCCCTGCTGTCTTCATCTTTCGCAGTTCGTAGGTGTACCAGGGAGCTGAGCGTGAAAAGGTGACAGTTCTAGTTCTGATAGGGGCGTGGAAATCCAAGAGACTATTCAGAGATTGAAATGCGTGAGGACATCAACATATTGTTGGAGGTTGAGACAATCCAGTAATTGCAGAAACTCAGCTGCAAAGTGGCAGGAGGGAGTGTCTACATGAATATTAAAATCTCCAAGTATTATAATGTTAGTAGAAATCGTGCAGAGTGTTGTAAGTAGATCATGCAGGTCTGAAATGAAAACTGAGTTTTGTTTAGGGGGCCGATAAATGAGAAGTATTGTTATGGGAAAGGGAGATTTACACTTAAATGCAAGGCATTCAAAAGAAGACAATGTAGGCAAGGGGAGGGCGGACAATTCCAAATTCTGTTTGTGTATTATAGCTAAGCCACCACCAGTGGCACAACAACGGGGTATGCAGCGTATGCAGTGCACAGTGGCGCCACACATAAGGGGCGCCATTTTGCCTAAATCATTCTGTGAAAATCTTCTTTAATAAAACGTTATAAATAATCAAAAACTTAGTTATTAAAAATAATCAATGCAACATTTGTAATCGACAGTTTTTAGCATTTTAATGAGTTCAAAAATGTATTTATTAAAAACTTAAGACGCGGAACGACCGTATCTCTTTGCGACCACATCAAACGGGAGACTTTTCAGACATGCACTTCAGCTTTCCCTCAGCACCAGGCGTGAGTCAAACAAGCGCGGAAAAGGTAGGCTACAGGTGCCAAATGAGCTTCAGTAGAAAAACAGGGAACTGCGGTCTGATGAGATATTGATATATGTCATTAAACCAACTTTCCTATTCTGTCAGCCATTTTACTGTGCTCACGGCGCACGCTCTTCAACTGTACGTGACTATGAGGCGCACGCTCACTTCATAAATAAACCGCACTAGGAACTGCGAGCATGCATCATCAGTTTAGTCACGAAATTACCAAAATGGCAATTAAAACTGCAAAACTGTGCATGTACAGTACAGGTGCATCTCAATAAATTAGAATGTTGTGAAAAAGTTTCATATATTTTAGATTCATTACATGTAAAGTAAAACATTTCAAAAGTTTTTTTTGTTTTAATTTTGATGATTAGAGCTTACAGCTCATGAAAGTCAAAAATCAGTATCTCAAAATATTAGAATATTTACATTTGAGTTTCAATTAATGACATCCCTACAGTATAAATTCTGGGTATCTCTTGTTCTTTGAAACCACAATAATGAAGAAGACTGCTGACTTGGCAATGATCCAGAAGACAAACATTGACGCCCTCCATAAAGAGGGTAAGTCACAGAAGGTCATTACTGAAAGGTGTGGCTGTTTAGAGAGTGCTGTATCAAAGCATATTAAATGCAAAGTTGACTGGAAGGAAGAATTTGGGTAGGAAAAGGTGCACAAGCAACAGGGATGACCGCAAGTTTGAGAATACTGTCAAGCAAAGCTGATTCAAACACTTGGGAGAGCTTCACAAGGAGTGGACTGAAGCTGGAGTCAGTGCATCAAGAGTCACCACGCTCAGACGTCTTCAGGAAAAGGGCTACCAAGCCACTTCTGAACCAGAGACAACGTCAGAAGCATCTTACCTGGGCTGTGGAGAAAAAGAACTGGACTGTTGCTCAGTGGTCCAAAGTCCTATTTTCAGATGAAAGTAAATTTTGCATTTCATTTGGAGATCAAGGTCCCAGAGTCTGGAGGAAGAGTGGAGAAGCACAGAATCCATGTTGCTTGAAGTCCAGTGTGAAGTTTCCACAGTCAGTGACGATTTGGGCTGCCATGTCATCTGCTGATGTTGGTCCACTGTGTTTTCTGAAGTCCACAGTCAACGCAGCCATCTACCAGGAAATTTTAGAGCACTTCATGCTTCCTTCTGCTGACAAGCTTTATGGAGATGCTGATTTCATTTTCCAGCAGGACTTGGCACCTGCCCACACTGCCAAAGGTACCAAAAGCTGGTTCAATGACCATGGTGTTACTGTGCTTGATTGGCCAGCAAACTCGCCTGACCTGAACCTCATAGAGAATCTATGGGGTATTGTCAAGAGGAAGATGAGAGACACCAGACCCAACAATGGAGATGAGCTGAAGGCCACTGTCAAAGAAACCTGGGCTTCCATACCACCTCAGCAGTGCCACAAACTGATCACCTCCATGCCATGCCGAATTGAGGCAGTAATTAAAGCAAAAGGAGCCCCTACCAAGTATTGAGTACATATACAGTAAATGAACATACTTTCCAGAAGGCCAACAATTCACTAAAAATGTTTTTTTTATTGGTCTTATGAAGTATTCTAATTTGTTGAGATTGAATTGGTGGGTTTTTGTTAAATGTGAGCCTAAATCATCACAATTAAAAGACCCAAGGACTTAAATTACTTCAGTCTGTGTGCATTGAATTTATTTAACACACAAGTTTCACAATTTGAGTTGAATTACTGAAATAAATGAACTTTTCCATGACATTCTAATTTATTGAGATGCACCTGTATGTGCATTAGATTTAAATGCTTGCAGCCTACTGAAATATTCTGCAATTCGAGATCACAATAGAAAGCAAGATGATAGACTATGTACATTTTTATTTATAATTTAATGCACAAGTAGACCAAATATGCTAGAAAATATGACCTCATTTTTCGTTAATTTGTAAAGTATGAAAAGAAAATTAAACCATATTTAAATGCATGAAATAACTCATTTTACATGCTAACATTATTTTCCTTTGTACAGAGCTCGGTTTAGGTATGACAAAAGTGCTGCAATGAATTCATTTTGACAACTAATAGAATGTTAAACATTGACTGAAAACTTTTTCAGAGTTCAATGATTATATAAAATTCAGTGAAGGTTGACTATAGTTATCTGCATGTCTCATCCACGAGTGGGCCTATGCAATGATGGACTCTGGAGAACAAGATTTTGGGGGTGTTAAGACCCAGAACCAAGCTTCCTGAGCAATAAAGCTATAGTGAGCCCTTTTATTAAAAGCCTAGCTAATACAAAAATAAAACCAAAATTGTCATTCACTCGGTATTACTTGATGTAATTTACAACTACCTCAATTACAATTAAAGACAAATTAATGGTATTCAGTTGTGTTTTAGGCACTAAAACAGTCCAGTACTTTATAGTCAAATCCATTTAAATATTGAAATAATTAAGATTTCTGTGCCATCCCAGACTGGCTGCTGCCCCCTTCCTGGCTACCCCTATGAAAACATCCTGGCTCCGCCACTGCCTAAGAGGGAAAAGTGATTAATATCAGTTTATTTCTGAGTATCTCTATTGCTGAAAAAAAAAAAAACATGTTTGTGAATGGCCATTTGATTTACATTTGAGAGAAACTGAGAAGATTGTAAACAAGGATACAAACTAGCCACTTTTCACTGAAAATTGCTGTTGTAAATTCAAAATAGGCCATCTGTGTAAATAAATAATTAGATTCAATGAGTTGAAAACTCTTGCTACTTCATACTTCAATACAAAACAATGCTCAACTTTGACAAAAAAAGATTTTTAAATGTAATATAATAGTGATTTTATAATGTCTAAATATAAATCCATTAGCAAAACATATAGCAAATTATATATTCAAATTACCTAACTAAAAAGTGAGAAATATTACGTGTGTTTAAAAATAAAAACGAATTAAAAAAAAAAAGTGTTCTACTATCTGGGGTTTGCCATCAGGAGTTAAAGGGGATGTTATGTGACACACTTTTTTCTTTTTTTTTCTTGTTTTAACTTTTAACTTTTTTTCCTATGGTACTAATAAAGGGGGGAGGGGGTTCAAACCTTTGTCACTTTTTACACTCCTTATGAGTTTGTATCCTTCCATGCACTAGTAATGGGCTTTTGGTCATTGACTTGCAGAAAGTTTTCTACGCGAGTTGGTGTTAGAGGCTACTACGGGGATACTCAAAAACTCAAATTTGATCAGGGTTGGAGCTAAACTCTGCAGGAAAGTGGATCTTGCGAGCCAGATTTGAGGATCACTGGGCTACTGGAATACAGGGGAGCGCCGACACTGATCTTCTGTATTCACTGTATTTCTGAAGGAATGTCATTTTCATTTCATCTTGCATGTTATATACCTGATAAAGCAGCGTTTGTGAGCTCAGCGCTGCTTTATCTACAGCCGTTACCATGGAAACCTCTAGTTATCACGCTTTAAAGCGCCTTCTGCTGGCAGAGAATGAATTTGCATTTTTAATAACTCCGTCTGATTTACACAGCAAACATATTTTGCTTGTTATCAAAAAATAATCTACTCTAGAGGGACTTATTGATTCTATTTGGATGTCTACCGGAAGTTAAGTTAGGGCCACAAAAGCGCGCATGCGCAGTAACGTTTATCTATAGCTACTAACTGCTGAAGTGTTTTGCTCATGGTACGCATCATGGTGTTTTTAAGAAATAAAAATAAAATAAAATTACACATATATCAGACAGCATACCAACGTTACCCCCCCCCCCATGTTCAAACCAAATCTATGCCCTTTACTCACATTTCAAGGCTTGCCTTATGCAAAATAAATGTTGATTTTTAAATAATTTTGCATAATTAATAGATAGAAATGAATGGTTTTCATTGTTTTCAATTCAGAAATAGATGTTGGGTTTAATGTTACACATACATTTGTTTAGACAACTTCTGCATTATTTATTACTTTTTATTAATTTAATGTGTGACGCGTCATAATAACGAATGACCAACATGAAGCCAGCTTTAGTGTTTGTCTGGTCATGTGATCTCAACCCGGCTCCATGTCAAATAAAACCACTTCAATTAGGACATCACGCATATGAAAACAAAAATATCTTTCATGTCTGTAGAGCTGTACATCTGAATATGGATCAAATGAGTGAGTTTAGCTTTGAGAATGAAACTGACCTGTTTGTTCCTCAGTATCTTTCAGACTGAATACTTCTTCAATCCTGAAGTCTTCACGCTCCTCTTTAATAAACGCCATCTTTGTTTGATCCTCAGTATCTTCATGTTTGACTCTGAACGCTTCTTCAGTTTTAACATCTTCACTCTCCTCTTTAATAAACGCCATCTTTATAACAGTACGTGGATCTCAGTCTCTTCAGCAGGAGTTTATAGACACTCAGTTCTGTTTAAGATGAGAGAAATAAACCCAAACTAAATCTCTGAGTGCGTCTCAATCAGCTCTAGTTCAGTAGTCAGCACACTAGTGAGGGAGTGAGAGTTCATGGACTTAAATCACCTGATTAGACACTCAAAACTAGCATATACCACACCTTATAATGAAAGTTCACATTTAGGTAGTTATGATTTATATTTGTTATCTAATGATTTGCTGATCACATTTAACAGACTGCACTTGAATGAAAATATTTAAGTTATCATTAAACACGTTTGTGTCGAATTAAACGGTTTTGTCCA
This sequence comes from Schizothorax lantsangensis, assembly GCA_027422415.1. Classification (NCBI taxonomy): domain Eukaryota; kingdom Metazoa; phylum Chordata; class Actinopteri; order Cypriniformes; family Cyprinidae; genus Schizothorax; species Schizothorax lantsangensis. The sequence continues at coordinate 176,204 of JAPDDO010000338.1, forward strand.
GCATGTGACGTCAGCGAGTCATTTTGTGAATCATTTGATTCAATTGACTCGGAGTCTAATAAGCTCGGTTTCTCCAGCGACTCAATACATGTTTATAATAAACTGATTCACGAGTGAACTGAGACCGTTTGTGGATGCGTTTTACTCACACAAAATAACGTTAATAGCTTCTAAATAAAGCATTAATGTGTTACAGTAAATAATAAACAGTTAATTCTGTATCGCTCGTAAAACTGTAAGGTTGAACAGTTTCTACACGTTAAATGCTTTAAACACAAACCTTTGTTCAGTCGAATCACAGCAGATTTTTTTTTTTTTTTTTTTTTTTTTTTTTTTTTTTTTTTTTTATTTAAGAAGCATATGTAAATATAAAAAAACATTCAGGAGAACATAAAAGAGGTAAAACAAAAGACAAAGGATACAGAGTAATTACAAATTATATACCTTACCCTTTACATAAGGAACAATACTAACAAAAGATAATGATATATATAACAAAATTCAAAAAATAATAATAATAATAATAATAATAATACAAATAAAATAAAACAATATATGACAAAGCTGTTTAAACCTGAATATCAGAGCTATTACAAAATAATTGTTCATATATTTTCAGGAATCTATCACATTTTTTATTGCTAGTTAAACTAAAAGATTTAAGCATTGAATCTACTTCAACCAGAAAATGTGAGAAAATAGGAAATGAACCCATAAATTTCTGTTTATGGATAAAAAATTTGCCAAATAAAATAAAAAAGTTAAAAATGTATTCTTTGGATGTGTGGGAGTCAGTATAATAACAAATAATATCTTTCAAATTAAAAGAGTATGCATGAATGGGGGTTTTATTTAAATGAGAAAATACGCTAGACCAAAATTTCTGAACCAAATTGCAAGAATAAAATAAGTGTACTAATGTTTCATCTTCATCACCACAAAACGAACAAGTACTAGAAATATCAATATATTTGGACACCGTTGCATTAACAGGATAAATCTTATGTAATATTTTAAAGTGGACTTCTTTGGTCTTGTTGGGAATAAAATATTTATGTGGTAATAACCACGCTCTTCTCCATTCAATATTACCAATAAAGGCAGCCCAATGGGATCTGCCTCTAGGGCAAATTAAATCTCTTTTTTGAAGAATCTGGCGAATATGTTTATTATTGCATTTCTTATCATAAATGCTAATGCCATCCAATAACAAAGCCGAATCCTTCATATTATTTTGGTTGTATAATAAGTGGCTCTTAACCAGTTGCACTAGACCTGTAGGAATAGCTTTAAGCACAGTATTATATTCTTTAAAAGGAATAGGGAAGTCATGGATAGTCATGAAGCGTTCATAAGACAAGATGTTACCAGAATTGTCAAATAAAGAAATTAAATAAATTAAATCTCTATTAAACCAATTAGAAAAAAAGAGAGATTTGTTTTTAACAGTTATATTCATATTATTCCACAAAAAAAATTTTATGTGGTGAGAAATTGTGGATGTAACACAATTTCCATGCGAGAAGAGCTTGCTGATGAAATTTAGATAGTTTAACCGGGAGTTTATTGTACATATAATTACATTTCAAGATAAAAGGGAGGCCTCCAATTTTATTAAAAATGAAATTAGGAATGAAAAACCATATAGAATTTGAATTTATTAGACATCTTCTAATCCAATTGATTTTAAACACATTAATAACGTTGTGAAAATTTAGCACTTCTAGTCCCCCATCACTTCTACAATTGGAAATCACTGCTTTTTTAAGTTTATGAGACCTGTTTTTCCATATAAAATCAAGGAAAATTTTATTGACACCTTTAGCAGTGCAGTCATTCACATATAAAGAAAGAGATGGATAGACCAAGCGAGAGAGACCTTCCGCTTTAGACAAGAGAACCCTACCATAGAGAGTTAGGTCTCTTTGTAGCCAAAGATTTAAAATATTTTGGGTTTTCTTAATTCGACTAGAAAAATTAAGTTGTTGTCTGTCTACTAAATTTTTTGTTAAGAGAATTCCTAAATACTTTATCGTGTCTTTAACTGGAATACCCTCAAATAACGAGTCATCGCATTTATGCAACGACATTATCTCACATTTCGACATATTTAACTTTAACCCAGAAGCACAGGAAAAATTTCTAACTATCTGAATGGCACTGGAGAGTTGACTTTTATCATGTAAAAAAAGGGTGGTATCATCAGCCAACTGCGAGATTTTTATCTCCCTGTCAAAAATGGAGATACCTTTCAAGTTCTGATTGTGCATAATACTCAGTGATAATAGCTCAGTAACCAAAATAAATAAAAAGGGGGAAATTGGGCAACCCTGTCTGACACCACGCTTAATAACAAATCTTTGGGAGGTGTTCAGATTAACTATGACTGAACTACTAATTTCTTTATAAAACATTTTAATTACATTAACAAAAGACTCCCCAAAACCAAACAGTTTGAGAGATTGCAGAAGAAATTCATGCTCAATGGTATCAAAGGCCTTATAAAAGTCTAAAAAAAGAATAATAGCGTCAGAGTGTACGAATTCAGAATAATCCAACAAATCTAAAACAAGTCTTATATTATTGCTGATATGTCTACCTTTGACAAATCCAGACTGTGTCTCCGCAATAATTTGGTCAAGCTTAAATTTCAACCTATTAGCATATACCAGGGCCAATATCTTGTAATCAATGGTTAAGAGTGTTATTGGTCGCCAATTATCAATTAAGAGAAGGTCTTTTTCAGGTTTCGGAATAAGGGAAATTATACCCTGCTTCATTGAAGTAGTCATTTCTTTCTGAGCAATGCATTCTTTATACATGCAAAACAATGGGGATTTTATTAAGTCCCAGAAATGGATGTAAAATTCAACGGAAAAACCATCAACACCAGGGGATTTCCCTCTCTTCATAGAGAAAAGAGCGGATTTAACTTCCCCAATTGTCAAAGTTGACTCACAAAGATCTTTAAAATCATTATCAATAGTTGGAATATAATTTTTAATAGTTTCGACAAAAGTCTCACAATTATCTGAATTAAATTCAGAAGTATAAAGTTTGTCATAAAAGTTTGTGATAAACTTAGAAATTAAGTTTGGATCAGAGCACCTGACACCATTAATGTTTAGAGCTGTTAATGAATTTCTCCCGCAATTCCTCTTCTCTAATGCAAAAAAGTAACTGGAGTTAGTCTCTCCTTCTTCTAGCCATTTGGCTTTTGACCTAATAAAAACTCCTCTAGCTAAATCCAAATAAGCTTGATTAACTTGTAAATTTAATTCTCTTAAAAGTAACTCTTCCTCCTGAGTTAATGTTTTTTGCAATAAAGTGTTTATTTTATTTAGGAGTTCAAATATTTTTTTATTTTTAGAGGACTTTAACTCTTTACTTCTTCTGATGGCAATCTGCCTAGCTTTATATTTAAAAAATTCCCATTTTGTTTTATAACTGTCACTAGAATTCTCAAAAAATATATCAGAAAACAAGTTCTTAATGCCATCATTAAAGGTTGCATCCTTAAGGAGAGAATTATTAAATTTCCAATAACCGCGCAAACTTGAAGTTTTTTCAGTGTTACTACACAATTTTAGACTTATTAGCTTATGGTCTGAAAGGGGAGCAAAAGAATGAGAAACATCTTTCACAAATTGAAGAGCTGATGAAGAGATCAGGAAGAGGTCGATTCTCGATTGGGAAGACATATTTCTATTTGACCAAGTAAATTCCTACAAATCAGGGTGAAAGAAACGCCATGTATCTGTAAGAGAAAATTTCGAGCATAATGATAAAATGTTCAGATTTAATTGCTGGCTATCGTTATTTCTGGGAGGAAGTCGGTCCAAGGAATCATCCACACATTCATTTAAATCCCCGCCTAAAATCAGAAAAGAAAAGTCTGGGTACTTGACTATAACTTCTTTCAATTCTGAGGTTATCTGAGAGAAGAGAGACCTGTTGGCAGATCGGGAATTGAAACCATAAATATTACACATAATAAAGATTGAGTTATCCTGCATAATCGCTAAAATAATCCATCTGCCTTCATCAGAAGACTTAACTTCTAGTATGTGCCCTTTAAATTTGTGCAACAAAATTGAAACTCCAGCCGAATGACTAGAACCATGACTACAGTAAATTGCATTTCCCCATTGATTTTTCCAAAATTTTACATCCATATCACTTGAATGCGTTTCCTGAAGAAAAATTATATCTGACTCACTGCTTTTACAAAATAAAAAAACAGCTTTCCTCTTTACTGCGTCACGTAAACCCCTCACGTTTAAGGATACAACAGAAAAAGAATGAAACTTAAAATCCATTGTACAAAGAAAAAGTGTAGTAAGCTACCTCTTGTCTGAGAAAAAATGAAAACAAATCTATTTTGAAATAGGAACAGTATATAACCAAAATTAATTCACGAACATTAAATTAGAATAGCTATAATCACTCAACCTCCTTGCTTGTCGCAAAGCATTAGATAACATATTAATCAAAAAAGAAGAAAAAAAAAAAAAAAAAACTGTCAATAGAGATATTAAATTGAACGATCGAACTGAACATGGTCAATCTTTATCAACTTACACAGCAAAGTTTGCGGTTCAACCGGAGGAATAATAAATCCTGGCTTCCCAAAATGCGTTGCCTATGGGAATGAAGGAACAACCAGTCTAATTTCCCCTTCAGCGAGGAAAAGGATCATATTGCACCGCAGAACCGAACCGGTCTATTTTACATCAGAGAAGTTGAGTCTTTTCCCATCGATTAAGGCAAACGCACCGCGAAAGGAGGCTTTCTTTCCTTCATCCCTGGCTTTTTTAACAAGAGGCCAAAGTTTTTCTCTGGCGGCCCTATCCTCTGGTGAAAGGGCTTCCGTGAGTCGCAACTTATTGTCGAAAAGAAATTTGCAGCCTCTGGCAGATTGCCAAACGGTGTCACGAATACGACGCAAAGCAAACAGTATAATGATTGATCTGTGGGAACCATCCTTCTTCTCTGGCCAAGACGATGTGCAATGTCGACGGCCTCCTCAAGGTTATCGCTGATACCGGGAACTACATTGCCAAGGACATCGATTGCAACTTTCCGGACATCCTCCCCATCCTTCTCTCTCCACGCCATGTAACTTTAATGTCCATCTCCAGCTGTAACGCTTACATTTCTCCCACTCTTCCTTCATGTTTTTATTCATCTTTTGAACTCATGAATCCCGTTGACACAACTTTCAGAGACTCCTTGTGCGTTGCTACCTCAGCAACAAGTTGAGTAACAATTGACGACATCGTCGTCAATCTGCTAGCCGTAGATTCAGTCCTTGTGTCAATTGCAGAAATTTTCTGTAACATCTCTTCATATTTGCCAGAAAGCTCACGAATGGCTGCCAGAATTTCTGCTGAAGAGCCGTTACTTTCCATGCTTACCCGTTTTGTTTTTTTTGTTGGAGGTTTTAAGGGAGTATCGGGCAGGGGAGTAGCAAGAAGATCACTCAAATCTGGGCGCGAATCAAACCAGTTGTGTTCGTCAGCATCTTTCGATGAAATTACATCCACAGAGGAAACGGCGCTATCGTTCCCTTCAGCAATTTGAATAGGCTCCGTAGTTGACATGGGCACGTGTGCTGTCTCGTTCGAAGTTGGTCTATTTTTCTTTCTTCCCATAGATGAATTGGCGCAAGGAGGTTAAAATGAAGAAGGCAATCACTTACACGTTCATAAATAGTAACTGTCAAATTATAATGGCTATAATCGTCCTATTTCAAAATTTCCTGACGAGACGTTCAATAACGTGTCCACCTAACACAGCGCCATCTTGGCCCCCCCCGAATCACAGCAGATGCAGGAGCACGGCGCGTCCTCGTGACGTCACAGCAACACACCAAAATAAAAGTCCTGCTCACACGCTGCATAGAAATTTACATAGAACATGATACAAAAATAATGAAAGAGTTGACAGAAATTCAGAGTGCAATGTATTGTTGAAAAAACAATGTATGTGGTCCAATTAAGTGCTGAAAATATTAGGAGACTATACTAGAGTGTGAGATTTTGTCTGACAAACTGTAATGTTTAGGTGAAGAAACTATTTCATACCAGGTATAAATAAGATTAAAATGCAAATGTGATAATAAATAAATAAAAAAACGAGTGTATGAGTTCATAGAATACATTCTTGTGTGAGTATTGAAATGCAAAAAGCTTAGTGTTTTTCTCATTTTAAAAATGTGAACATATTCTAAAAAATACCTAAAAATAGCTATATAAAATGTCTATAAAATTACGATTGATTTTTTTTATATTTTCACAATCTTTCAAGAATTATTGACATTAATTGAGTCACTTTTTCAAGTTTAAAGCCATAAACTGATCGATGATAAATGATAAAAAATTATAGCCATAAGCCATAGACAAACACTTATGCTTAAGGGTTGAAACTCTGATGAGTTTCTCTACAAAAAAACATACACAGACAAATACATTTTTGGGTGAACTATCCCTTTAAGCCTCTTAATAGTCCTCGTTTGTACTCCTAACAATTTTGGACTTTAAGACCTCTTTTAAGGGTTAAGATGCTTTCTGAATTACTTTTTTCTTTACTAGGATCTTTTCTTTAATTTTAAGAGGAAACACCCACATTTCTAAGAATTTTCTAGGAGCAACCTTAATTATTATTATTATTAATTCAGCTTTACAACCAAACAAGGTACATAATCACATTCCTGAATAAATCCAATCTTGTTCAGCCTTAGCTGAGCATAAACACAAATAAAAATAAAAAAAGCATCAAAATAAACCAAACTAAACCAGAAAGAAAAATAAGAGAAAAATAAGAACAGATGCTTTAAAAGTAAAATACAACAAAAGGGCTTTTAAATTAAATTATACAAATCCAACAGAGAAGTCAACTTAAGGGCTTTCTTATTCTTAACTAATTTTAACGATTACTAGAAGCAACTCTTAGCAGCACTAAGATTTTTCATGAATACGGGCTGAGGACTTTTAATTTGGTTTGGCGATGTGACGTCATAAGGCTGCGCCGCGCGTGATGCGTTTGGACTGAAGAAAGGTTTGTTTTCACCATATAAAGCATTTACAGTGTTTAAATTAATGTAAAACGTTCAAGAGTTGTAACACTTTAAAAAGAAAACTAGTTTGTTATTGACGGGAGAAACGGAAACACTTGAGTCAATAGAATTATAAATGTTATTTTATCTGTTTCAAGGCGTTCACCCTCTCAATGCACTACATGTAACAAAAACAAGACACGTGACACCAACTGTCAAATCCTACAAATACTAGCTGTCTGTATCATTTTTTGATATATACAGGTGCATCTCAATAAATTAGAATGTCGTGAAAAAGTTAATTTTTTCTTGTAATTTTTTCTTATTTCAAAAAGTGAAACTTTTATATATTTTAGATTCATTACATGTAAAGTAAAACATTAAAAAATGATTTTTAATTTTGATGATTAGAGCTTACAGCTCATGAAAGTCAAAAATCAGTATCTCAAAATATTAGAATATTTACATTTGAGTTTCAATTAATGACCATCCCTACAGTATAAATTATGGGTATCTCTTGTTCTTTGAAACCACAATAATGGGGAAGACTGCTGACGTGGCAATGATCCAGAAGACGAACATTGACACCCTCCACAAAGAGGGTAAGTCACAGAGGGTCATTACTGAAAGGTGTGGCTGTTTACAGAGTGCTGTATCAAAGCATATTAAATGCAAAGTTGACTGGAAGATGCTGATTTCATTTTCCAGCAGGACTTGGCACCTACCCACACTGCCAAAGGTACCAAAAGCTGGTTCAATGACCATGGTGTTACTGTGCTTGACTGGCCAGCAAACTCGCCTGACCTGAACCTCATAGAGAATCTATGGGGTATTGTCAAGAGGAAGATGAGAGACACCAGACCCAACAATGCAGATGAGCTGAAGGCCACTGTCAAAGAAACCTGGGCTTCCATACCACCTCAGCAGTGCCACAAACTGATCACCTCCATGCCACGCCGAATTGAGGTAGTAATTAAAGCAAAAGGAGCCCCTACCAAGTATTGAGTACATATACAGTAAATGAACATACTTTCCAGAAGGCCAACAATTCACTAAAAACGTTTTTTTTATTGGTCTTATGAAGTATTCTAATTTGTTGAGATTGGTGGGTTTTTGTTAAATGTGAGCCTAAATCATCACAATTAAAATAACCAAAGACTTAAACTACTTCAGTCTGTGTGCATTGAATTTATTTAATACACCAGTTTCACAATTTGAGTTGAATTACTGAAATAAATGAACTTTTCCACGACATTCTAATTTATTGAGATGCACCTGTATATAAGTGGTAGAATCAATAGATAACACTTTAAAAAAATGGCTACATGTGACCTTACATGTTCGAGTCTCTATCACTATATATTATCAACTATATAAACTAACTTCACAAGTTTCACTTGTGACTGCACTGATAGAGCAACATAATTTCCTTTTTTGTCCTCTTTCATGGACAAGTACTTCAGTGGTAATGAATTTAAATTCATCATATTCTTTAATCTCTTAACCTTTAACAAAGAGTTTTGAATCTCGAGGAGTTAGTCACACTTGCTCTGTGTTGTGATTGGCTGTTCACCGCTGATGTCACACATTCATGTGCACGCGCTCATTAACTCCGGATCAAGCCTGAGTTGACAGAGAAGTTGATGATCAGCTTCATGGTACCAACAAAGCCAGATTGGAGTGGTTTGGTTTTGTCAACTCAAAACTTATCCTATAACTCTGAATTTGTTTCATCTACCATCATGATACAGACCCCTGATCTTGCGTTATCTAGCTCATAGCTTAAGAAGCTATCATTAACAGTTATTATGACCTTTGGCCAGGGCATAATATAAATATCAAAATTGTTAAGATATACTGATTTTAACGTTCGCTGAACGAACAGTTGATAAAGTATAAGCTATACATTTTGAATCAGTTTAATCAAATTAAATCGGACTGGATCGTAAGATTCAATTCCCTAAGAAGAATCTGAGCCAGTTCTTACAGCAGCGTTGCTGATTTGTCATTTTGTTTTTAGACCACAAAATCAACATCACCAAAGAAGTGCGTTTTTAATTGTGAGGGAAAGATAACCTTGTTCTGCTTCCCAAAGAACCCAGTGTTAAGGGAACAGCAGATGCAGTTTGTTTCTCCGGGGCAGCAACGTAGTTGTGCAAGTGTGTTTTGTTCCTGGCATTTCAGTGATAAATGTCTTATAAACAAATTAAATAAAATTAGGGATGCACCAATATGGAAATGTTGGCCGATACCGATAACTCTTTATATTTGGAGGCCGATAACTGATATATAGGCTGATAAATATAAATATTAATATACATTTTTCTGAATATGATTGCAAAAAAAAAAAAGGCAAACAAATACAGTGGACAACTGATTTTATTTTAAAACCTTAACTTCAGAAAATGTTGAACTGGTCTTAACTTACTTCACAGGAAACTTAACTCTTTAAATATTAATTTCTGTGGCTAACTTTCTTTCAATTATAAATAAAATGTATTGCCTGACAAAAGATAATGCATAAATAAAGCAACCAAGTCACTGAACAACATTACTAACATAATCAAAATAACAATCAAACTATAGAAATGTGCAATAGATAAATAAAATATGATGTTTACTCTGATACAGCATGACTTTGTGTGAATTTAACAGAAAGGCCAACCAGAAATGTTACAGGATTGTCTGGCTACTTCATCTGTGAATGTAAGAGTGGAATGTTTTTTTTAATGAAGAGAAGCATTTCAGCTTTCTCAGACATGAGTCTGTTTTTCTTTTCAATCACATTTGATGCCGCTGATAAGAGACGTTCACTGTCGACACTTGTACAGGGAGCTGAGAGGTATTTGCGTGAAGCTTGGGCCAGGGCTGGAAAGTGGGACATATTGCTTTTCCAAAACTGCAGTGGGCTTTTGCTCCTGGAAATGGGCGGCTTAGATATGCATTCACCTACAAAGAGCAATACAAAATGCATCACAATCTTTCCTTCAATATAACACACATTAAATTTACATGTTTAACAGCATAAAAAAAACAGTAAAAAAAAAAAAAAACAGCATTCACAGCTAGCATTCATTTCATCTTAAATTACATGAAACTGACTTTAAAAAAACTGAATCTTGTATAACTTATTTAAAAAAGTTGAATATTGCTGAACTTATTTTGCTGTTACAGTAATGTATAACCAGAGGTGGAAAGAGTACGGAAATATTTTACTCAAGTAAAAGTACCATTACATTAATGATATTTTACTTAAGTACAAGTAAAAGTACCAGTCTAAAAATCTACTCAAGTAAAAGTAAAAAGTAGCTCGTTTAAAAATTACTTAGTTACTTTTTAACAGTGGGAGGGAGGCAAAATGGGATAGGCCAAGGATGTCAAACTCAGTTCCTGGAGGGCCACAGCCCTGAACAGTTTAGATATAACCCTAATTAAACACATCTGATCCAGCTAATCTAATCATTCAGGCTTATTTGAAAACTACATGGTATGTGTTTTGGAGCAGGGTTGGAACTAAACTAGGCAGGGCTGCAGCGCTCCAGGAACTGAGTTTGACACCCCTGGGATAGGCCTATAAATCTCAAACTAGTTGTTTTTAATTAAAGGAATCAGTTATTTAGAATAATAAGACATTTGGGCTGTTACCAGGCAAATTAAATCAATATCAACAAAATTCATCTTTGAACTTTGAAACATAAGCTTCATCTGAAGTGGCATTTAGATGTATTTACACACTGTTTAATGCAGGACATGAATGCATTTAACCTGCAGTTACAAATGCAGAAATAATGTTTTGATATATAAGACATAAAAATGTTGAATACTCATTTGAAATTATAAAAAAATAAATAATCAAAAGATACTTTAAATATGAAATTAAAACCGCCAGTAGGTGTCACCAAGTCACTGTTATAATTGAGTCATTGCGACTGAACCGAATCATTTAAACAGTTGATTCATTCAGGCAGGGCTTTTTCTAGACATTACGAGGCCTTAGGCAAAATTCATGTTGGAGGCCCCCCACCCCCAATACAAAGCACTTGAAACAAATATGATTCCTAACCTTTTTATTTATACAACATTTAATTTGGAATATTTTTACTTATACAGTACAAAAAAATTGGAAACATTACTATTGTAAATGTTTTTGAAAGAAATCTCTTATGCTCACCAAGCCTGGATTTAGCCTATTTGATCAAAAATTAAAAAAAAAAAACAATAATATTGTGAAATATTATTAAAATAATGCTATTTTACTTTAAAATATATTTCTGTGATGCAAAACTGAATTTTCATCAGCCATTACTCCAGTCTTCAGTGTCACATGATCCTACATAAATCATTCTAATATGCTGATTTATTATCAAGAAACAGTGCTTAAATGTACTTTTTTCATTATTTTTTGATTATTAAAAAGATGTTTAAAAATAAAAATAATATAAATCTTTTATAACAATATCAGTCTTTACTATCCCTTTTTATCTATTTAACATATCCTTGCTGAATATTACTGGTTTTTTTTCTGTATTTTTGATCAAATAAATGCAAGCTTGATGACCATAAGTCATTTCTTTCAAAAACATTAAAATAATAATGGATCCAAACTTTTGACCGGTACTGTATGTACATATTCATCACACTTTATCTAATGTAATCTCTTTCTTGTTTGAAGATGTTGTTGTTGTTGTTTTGCTGTTTATTTAATTTAATCACAGTTCCAAAATATCACTTCAGTAAGTGCTTTTATAATTTTTTTTCCTATAGCTGGTATGGGCAGGATTTCCCCCTCCTATTTAATCAGCATTGACTACAGATATTATCATATTATTAATATCAATAATATATTATGTATTGCATTGTTACCTTAAATATGACATATATTTACATAAATCAAGTGGAACAGAAAGACACGATCGCTACTAAGCAGAAACAAATGTAGTTAGTTGAAACTGAAATTAGGCTAAAAGTGTTATGTTAGAGCAGTAATCCTAATCATCAGCCGAATTTAGAAGATACACCTGAGATCCTTTATTTGAACCATTAAAAACAATTCTACTGTGTTTGCTTTTTAACTTTGAATACAAACTTCTCTGCTTTTACTTTTGTAGTCATTCTGCTAGTCAGCTCCCGACCAATGTCATTCATTGAACGCGCAAATTCAAAGCGCCGCGTCTGCGCGCGTCAACGGCAACTCGTAATAAACCAGTGAATGATCTTTCCAGACGCTGATCAACAGAACAATTTATATTTAGAATATATTGCAATCCCTCCAAAATAGATGACAACTCACACACCTGCATTAGTAGCTACTTCTTTGCGTGCCTATTTAACCGTTTGCATCGCATCGTTCGCAGCACCTGAAGTATGTGTTCGTTACGCAAAGAGAAGGCGGGACCCGCTTTGAAACTGCAACCTTAACTGGTTGAACTTATTGAACTGTTGTAAAAAAATAAAAAAAAAAATAAATAATCTATATGTAATCATGCTGATTTCTTGGAGAAAAACGGCACTTGTGATATTGATTTACTATATGAAATGATATAAATATACATTTTCTGCCCTTATATCTTCAATTTTGTGATTATTCTAAATGCATTTTAACAGACTGAATCACGCAGTGAAAGAACGCACTCTAATGCGCGCGCGCACTGGTCTAATCTACTAGACTTCATGGCACTCCGTAGGAGTGTTTTGTTTGGTTTTTGGCTAAATACTGATAATGTAAAATCGCACATGGTTATATTATCGCAGACGATATCGCACACCCTGCACCACTGTCTTTTTGGCTAATTTGAGCAAAACCTTTTGCGAAACTGCCAAAGCTTTATTTTAACCACCAATGCAATGATGCAAGTATTTAACTTACCTCTACATGCTTGCGAAGGGTTGATGTCGAGATTTTATAAGCTGCTAGTTTGGTCTCCCTAGGCAAACAAGTTTACACAGTTTACCATAATAGAGCATAAATATGGTCAGGGGTTCACTTCATTTCCTTCGAGTTCAACTTCAGCAGAATACGACGGGGTTTGGTTTTCAGCTGGGTCTGCACCAGGAACGCCTGTCTTGTCCGTCTGCATCTTTCTTGTGATTTTAGCGCCAGTTTGTTCTTCTGCCCATTATTTACTGCAGTAGTTTCAAGGGAGCGATTTTTTTTTTACTCAGTAATTAATGTGTTTTAAAATGTAGCGAAGTACAATACTTCAAACAAAATATACTTAAGTAAAAGTAAAATTACAGATTTTAAAAATTACTTTAAAAAGTACAAGTACACAAAAAAGCTACTTAATTACAGTAACGCGAGTAAATGTAATTCGTTACTTTCCACCTCTGTGTATAACCATGGCATTGTCAGGGATCTCAGTTTCTGTCACCTCCGTCATCAGTCACCAGCTCCGACACACACCAGATCCCTGTCACCATAATTGCTAATCACCTGAGTTCTGATTCCCCGCACCTGTCATCTGCAATCAACTCACCACACAAAAGCCAGCTCCTTCCAGTCCCTCGGCATCCGGTCTAACGTTCACATACCTGAACCAAGCCAGACCCCGTTGATACTCACCTGTGTGTTTCTCTACCTTAGATGTTCCTGTTTCTCCACCGGTTTCATGTGATTCCTTCAAGAAAGCAAAGGACCGTTCAATACTCACCTCCCGTCACCTCCCGGTTCACTCCTCAGTCTTGTTCAATAAATTCCCCTTGTTTGACCACTTACCTCTGTGTCTCCTAGCCTGTGTAGTGACAGGCATGTCATGTTGATTATATTTTTTAAAGTGAAGCTAAAACATTAAAGAATGTTTCATACTCTATATAAAAGATTTTAAACAAAATGTTATTTCTTATATTGCGGCATTTTACTTTTTTTTTTTTTTTTTTTTTTTTTTATGAGTGGAAAATAATTTACCTGCTGTCCTACTGGAGAGGTTTGGTGTGCCTGGTGTTCTTTGGTCATGTTTTCTTCAAGAACTTCACCATACATGTCAAGCCTCCGTCGCTCTCGGTGCATGTCTTTTTTAAAGGGGGCTCTGACTCGTTTCTTCTCTCTCTTTCTCCGTGCTGTTTTCAGGTGCTGTCATATTGTTCAGCTGGCTCAGCAGCATTTCTGTTGCTCGCTGTTTAGTGGCTTGATCAAAAAAGCGATCTTTATACTTTGGGTCCAAGATTGTTGCCAAGAAGTACAAAGGCTCGGTGTATATAGAGTTAAACAAGTGCTTCACAGCCTCCAGCAGAGTAGCTTTTCTTGTCTTCACCCTGCTATCTGTACTAAGACTCTTGTTCAGTGAACGTTTCAGAGCCTCAACAGAGGGAATCACATCTGAAGCAGTTGCCGTGTGAGAACTTATTTCCCTCGTCAGTTCTTCAAAAAGCCCAAGCAGTGTTTACTGCATTTTCAATAAGGCCCCACTGGTACGTGCTGAAAAAAATAGGGAAGCTCATATTCTGCCCCATATGCTCGACAAACTCGACATCATATAAAACGTACTGTTCCAACGTGTCGGAGTGTCTTGTTGCAGCATCTTTTTTGACAGTCCTAGTTCTGTCTGTATCTTTCAGAGTCGGGACATGGCAAGGTGGTGAGAATGTTTAGAGTGCCCGACTATCTTTCTCCATATCGCCATACAGTTGGAAATGCTGCACTGGCTCAGAACTCCTTTGTGCATGGCTAACTGGAGGGTATGAGCCATTTCAGCCAAGACTGTTCAAACCACAATCTTCTATGGCTTTAACCGGCCATTATCTCACA